>CM046432.1:37926110-38498610 GCA_025506505.1 Flaveria sonorensis
GTTCGACATGAAGGTAGAACATATTTTTTTATGTTTTTTAAATCCATGATTATAAAATGTTATACATTTATGTAAAGCAGTTAACATAATTTTTGTATAATTTTTTTGTCTCATGATTTTTAGTTATGAATGATAATGGCCAAGAGGAATCCATTTGCAGTAACTTCTTCCATTCACCTAATGGCACTAAATACTGGATCCCTAACTCTCCTGAAGCTTTGAAACCAACTGTCGGTACGGAATTTTCTAAATGGGATGATGTTTATCTAATGTATCAGTTATATGCAGAGAATTCTGGTTTGGATATAAGATTATCGACTACTAAGAAGAAATATGGCATTATTACACATAAATATATTCTATGTAGCAAGTTCGGTAAGCCTCGTGGTCATCAGTTTGATTCTAGGGATCATGGATCATCTTTTGGACCTTCACGAACATCTTCTATCTATTGGGTTTTCACAAGTATATCAGAGTCATTTTATCCTTATAAAATGAAAACGCAGCGGAAATTGAATGAAAAAGTTGTTAGAGTTAATTATAAACCAATTTATAACGTATGTTAAAAGAAAACCCGTAATGGATCATTATATGAAAAACCATGCTTACAAACAACCATAGGGTGTTAAGAAATCTACCTCTCGAATAGGACAGAGGAGAAAGATCTTTGATTGGCAGCTTCCAAAGCAGGAAACCTCAAGCTTGTCTACCCCAAGCCTCTAACAATACACCAGGTTGCTAGGATTTTTTTGAATCGGGTTCTGTTCTTGGTTTTTATTGACTGATCGAGAGAAAAGGTACAGTAGCACACCAATTGCACCTTTGTGTGTGTTGTAAGTTATTAGAGAGAGTTGTTGAATGCAATCATATATTGCACGTCCTATGAAACTGAATTTCAGAGTGAGAGAAAAGTGGGTGTGACCCATCCCTTTAACCCATCCGCATTTCTCTAACATTCATCCGCATTAGTAAATGCGGATAAACAAACTCAAACCGCATTTGTAAATGCGGAAGAAAGAACTTCATCCGCATTTTCCAAATGTACTTTCGCATTAGTCAATGCGGATAAGTAACTCCAGCATTACCATAAATTCTCATCCGTATTTGTAAATGTGGATGATCAGTCTTATAAGCATTTCCTTAAATGCTCATCCGCATTAGTAAATACGAATGAAGTATTTCCTTCAGCATTTCCCCAAATGCACATCCGCATTAGTAAATGCGGATGAAGAACATTCATCTACATTTCCTTAGTAACACATCCGCATTAGTAAATGACATCCGCATTAGTAAATGCGGATGAACAAAAGAAATGCGGACAAAACACTTGTATTGTTTGTTCAACCATTTGAATAACAATACAAAGTATTCTCTCTTTAGAATAAATTATCCATATAATTTATTCATAACACTAGTGCAAATATTTAGAAACCCAATTTCTAAATACTTCAAGTGTCAATATTTATTTACATGATCATATCAGAAAACAAATATTGTAGGTGTTTGTCTAGCTTGTTATTGGGTATGACCCGACTTGGATCATAACGTACTAGCCATATCAATTCAATATGTGTCTTGGGCAGACCGTTCCTAACAATCTCCCACTTGCACAAGATACATAGAGAATTGATGCAAGCAGTAAATACCACCTAACAACTGTTTACTACCCCTAATACACATGATGAAGTGCCATTCAATAACATCATTTTCGTCAAGTCCCTTACTTGAAATGATTTAGGTGAATCTATCATTTATCCTTTTGTTACAGATGTCATGTTAAATCCAGAGACACAGAATGATCATTCTCTGTTGATTTAACTTAATCAGGCCTTAGACATCATACTCTCAACGAATAAGAGGAACAAATCCCATCTTGACTACATACGTTTCTCACAATCACCTTGTATCACACCTGAAACTAGCCTTATGTACTGTCCATTATTTCAGGACAGCGAAGAACTAGATCAAAGTATAATATTTTGGTGAATATCGAAACCCAATATGTATCTCAGGTCGGAGGATACAACGATATTCGCCTTTACTCAAATTTGTTTATGATCAATTATATAATTCCATGTAGTAAAATTTGAGAGCGGGTCTGTCTAATATTTGTATCCCATAAATATTTATGAACCTTGGTAGCAACCTTTTGCTCTATATTCATACCTTATGAATATCCACCAATCCATGTTCATAATAGTCTTAATTCATATTCGTTCCCACAAATATGACCGACTACGGACATATAGAATAATAAACATATTCAAGGATTTAAACATGCTAAAATGGAACATAACTCATAGTATCATAATCATATATATATATATATATATATATATATATATATATATATATATATATATATATATATATGAGTCAAAATAACAATTGTTCCGATATTTAAATACCAAATAGATCAAATCCAATCACTAGAATATCAAAGTCCTAAGGCACAAGTATGACTCTCATGCTTTGGCCTTTCAAGGAGCTTCGTGAGTGGATTCGTAACATTTTGATCAGTGTGAACTTTGCAAATACATATCTTTCCTTTTTCAACTTCATCCCTTATGTAGTTGAATCTCCAATGTGCCTTATCTTTTGATGTGAACGGGGTTCCTTGATTTGAGCAATCGCACCCTCGTTGTCACAAAAGATCTCTAGGGGATCTTGAATGGTAGAGACAACCCCTAGATCAGCAATGAATTTCTTCAACCATGCAGCTTCCTGTGCTGCCAATGAAGCGGCGATGCATTCTAATTCTGTAGTGGACAATGCTACCACGTCCTGCTTTGAACTCTTCCAGGATACTGCTCCTCCATTCATAATGAAGACATACCCTGATTGTGATCGAGAATCATCTCGATCAGATTGGAAACTAGCATCCTTTTAACCCTTTACAACGAGTTCCTCTTCACCAGATCCGTATATTAGAAACATATCCTTAGTCCTCCTAAAGTATTTTAATATACTCTTAACAGCCATCCAATGACTATTTCCTGGATTCTGCTGATATCTGCTTGTCATGCTCAAAGCGCATGACACGTCCGGTCTAGTGCATATCATCGCGTACATGATGGATCCTATAGCAGATGCATATGGGATTTCCTTCATCCTTTCTTGCTCATCCTTTGAGCTTGGACATTGAGATGCACTCAATATTGTCCCTCTTTGAATAGGTACCAAACCTTTCTTAGAGTTCTCCATTTTGAACCTTTTCAAGATTTTATCAATGTTTGCACTTTGGTTTAAACCTATCAACCGCCTTGATCTTTGATGGAAAAACAACTTCCAAGCCAGGTTTTAACACCTTCCATGGTTGGAATGTCATTTCCAAACAGTAATATATCATCAACATGCAATACTAAGAATGTGATGATGCTCCCACTAGCTTTCTTCTACACACAAGCTTCATCAACATTCTTGATGAATCCAAACCTTTTGATCTCTACATCAAAACATTGATTCCAACTTCTTGATGCTTGTTTCAATCCATAGATTGATTTCTTTAACTTGCATACTTTATTAGGATATTATGGATCGACAAAACCTTCGGGCTGAACCATATAGACATTCTCTTCGAGATGTCCATTAAGGAAAGCAGTTTTGACATCCATTTGACAAATCTCATAGTCATAATATGCAACTATGGCAAATAATATCCTAATTGACTTTAGCATTGCCACGGGCGAGAAGATTTCATCATAATCAACCCCTTGAGTTTGAGTGAAATCTTTTGCTACAACTCTTGCTTTATAAGTATCCAAGTTTCCATGCATATCAGTTTTCTTCTTGAAAACCCACTTACATCCAACCGGTTTGGAGTTAAGCGGTGGCACAACCAATTCCCACACTTGGTTGTCATACATGGATTGCATCTCTACGTTCATGGCTTTAAGCCACTTGTCACAATCCAAATTGGACATTGCATCATGGTACGTAGTTGGTTCATCCGAGTCAACTACATAGCATCCATTCATGAAAAATCCATATCTTTCGGGTGGACTTTGACTTTGACTGTGTTGATAATAATAGACTAAGGGGGAGTATTGTTGGGTCTGAAAAATAGTCTAATATTATCAACGCAGTCAAAGTCTACAAAAGTCAACATTAAAGTCAAAGTCAACGCAAAAGTCAAGACGACACGTTCGGAACGAAGATTAGTAGTGAGTCGTTGAAGATACAAAGAACACGGGTCTTAGAGTTAATATATATTTTGTTGTCAACAAAATATATATTTAATCTTTATTTGTGTAGTTTGTGTCTTAATTGTAATTTCATAATTGTCATGTTTTAATCAGAGTCTAGGGGGCTAAATATCATTAAGTCTAATTGTCATTAGACTATATATAGCTAGAGTTATTAGAGTGTTGTTAAGCTTGAATGAGCTAGATTTGAGGGTTTCCATGTAAACAATATCTTATGCAAATCAATATAGATCAAACAAGGGTTTTATTGAATGTTCTTAAGGTGTTCATTTTGTTCATCCTTATTTTATAGTGTTTGATCTATTTTGTACACAAATATAATTGATATTTGTGTTTTCAGTGAGATTTGTTTGTGTTTATTAATCAATTGCACTGTTATATCGATCAAGTGGACCAACAGCTGTTACACTCCCTTGAGAAGTGTCCATATAAATTGCACTTAAAGCATCTTACTTTGGACTTGTCAACACAAATTTTAGTTGATCTTCCTCCTACAGACAGTCCTTTGTTCCTCTTCATGTACATCTTGGCTTTGTAGGCGATCATGGCCATTTGCCATTGTAGATCCATCTCTTCTACCTCATCAGGATGAAGTTCTTTTAGATCTTGTTGACAGAAGTGGGCAGGAGTCAAAGTGCTTCCCAGATAAGCCTGAAAGCTTGAACTAAAGGCTACAAAAGTAGCTTTCCGTTCTTCTGATTACAAAACCACAGTAATTGGTTCTGTTTGATTGTTGTTCTTTTTATTCTTGGAGTCATCAGCTTTTCCTTTGGACTTTCTGTGCTGATTGTTTTGAGTACTTGATTTGGAAGCCTTGGCAGCATAAAAGCTTGCTTCTTCTTCATGTTCACTCTCATCGAAAGAGTTATCTTTATTTTCATTGGAGATGAATGCACTTCCAGCATTCTTTAACTCTTTGAATTGATAAGGTGCTATAGGTGGTTTCACATCTTGTTTCTGGTCTTTTCATCTAGCTCTAAAGCTTCAACCTTCGCCACCAGTGTGTCTAGTCCTATTGCCTTCAAATCAATAGTGCTCTTGAACATAGACACAGTCTGTGTCCAACTTTCTGGTAAGGCATGAAGCATCTTTTTGTTCAGCTCTTCATTGTTGTACTTAAGTTCAAAGATGTTCATCTCTGTAACAAGTTGCATAAATCTATGCAATTGTTGAGGAACTGACTCACCCGTAATATGATGAAAGGTTTCATATTATGAGCAAAGAGTATCCTTCTTTATGCTCCTAATCTCGTCACATCCTTCACACAGTGTGTGCAGTATTTTCCATAACGAGTGAGCTGTTTTGTATGATTCACACCTGATCAAAAGATCTTCAGGTAAAGCCATAGTAAGCATACTATAGGCTTTGATGTTAATCTTGACTTTCTTAGCATCATCAGGTGACAGAATTTTCAGACTTATAGGTTGATTATTATCCTTATAATCCGATCCTAACACAGGTGGAATATAAGGTCCTTCAGTAATCGAAACCCATAAATCAGAATCTATATAATTAACATGATTCCTAAACTTGATTTTCCAAGTTTTGAAATTAGATCTGTTTTCCATTTTAGGAGGTTGATAAGCACCAACAACTGAATTACTCATGTTAATTAATTTTGAAAAGGCAACAACTCTGTTTTAGCAAAAATCGATTAAACAAATCAAACCGATAGATAAATTGATCTGGATCAATGAGCACCAGGCTCTGATACCACTTGTGAGAATCTAGGGATCGATATATGAATTATCAGATTTGATTTTAACAAGTATTGATCGCGGAATTACCGGTACTTGCTGTTTAATTGATTAATGCACTTGAAATCGATCAAACAGTATAAAGAACGATAAAATATAATAATAATCAAACCACGATTGCTTAATAATTACAATCAATCGATTGTAATGCCTCTGTTGCTATTGATTCTATTGTTGTGATTGTTATATGATCTAATGTTGCTTGATCGTCTGTTGATCATCCTCTGTTACATGTTCTTGATCTCTTGTTATATAGAGATCTTATCTGTTCCTAAAACATTGCTAATCTTTCGCTATCCTGGTGCTATAATTAAGCTAACTTGCTATCCGAATCCTTACCACATTTATAGGTATAGGAGTTTGTGATTTACAATGAAATAAATACAAATAATATTGTTGATGTGAAGTGGTATCTTCGCTTGAATTATATGTCTTCCACCGCCATTAATGTTGTTGTTCTACCACGTCGACCTGTTGACTTTCTGTTGACTACTTGATGATGCGAAATCATACAAGTGTTAAACAGTCTTCCTTAGGAAGTTCTTCTTCCGCAGGACCTTTGTCTTCCGTAGCAACACTTAGTCTTCAGTGCTTGTTCTTCAGTGATTGTGCTTCCGCAGGAGTTCTTGTTCTTCTGCAGCAAGTTCTCCTTCAGCAGCTCCACTTGATCTTTGGACTTGTTCAGCTGTTGTTGTTCTTTCGCAGGAGATCTATGGATGTACACTTCAGTTGTATTACTGAGAACATCTACGGAAGAGTGATTTGTTCATCCACAGTTGTTCTAACACTCAGTCAATTTTTACAAATTGACTACATTTAGTGTTTCCTGCAATCACACATAAATCAACACATATATTATGAGATACAATATATCATGCAATTCATAAACTCATCATGTACTCAATGCATTATATTATATCATCAAAATTATAATTACAAAGAGTGATTACAAGAGTTTGATCTATCATCTAAACCTATACAAGACATCTAGACCTAACAGTATAAATACCCAATCCTTGTGAATAACACGCATGAACAAATGGTTGAATGATCAGTCAGATTCAAAGTAACCTGCATATTTAAAAATTATAAGGATGAATGTGAAGCATGATATGTGAATTATAAACATGAATTAAAATATGAACATAGAATATGTACCTTGAACTCGCCAACCAAACCAGACTGTTCTTTGTTGTGGGAAACAATATAAATCTTAAAATTTTTGACAACTTGACAACATCCAACACTACAAAACCATACTGATTTTACAATCTCCTTTTGAACCTCATCAAAAATGTTATGGGTATACACGTCGGATGCATGTTTTTCAATATGTAAATGTGTACGTAACGAAGGTCTTGATGTGGTAGTACCATGCTCTAATAGCCTTTGTTGATAACGTTGTCCCTCGATTGTTGAATCAAAACATAACATAAAATCAACAAGATTGTTTGATCTAGTAGAATTTAGTTTGAATAATGCATTGGAGCTCTCATATCTGGATGTTGTTTTCATTAAACAACACATTGGGATATCTTTGAAATATGCGGGAACCCATTGTTCCCTTATGGCAAACATGTCAGACAACCATTCATGATTTTCAAGGTTATACTCAGCCATAAGTAGATGCCATTGTTCTTCAAAAACTAAAGGTTCTATGAAGACATTCCAGACTAACTTATGTATTGCTCTGCGAATTTCATTGTTAAATATATAAATATATGGAAATTTAAGAAATGCACTTAAATAAATCTAGAAACACTTCTTTAAACATTACATGATAGAAGTTAAACCTACATACTGACTTACAGTTGTGTAAAACAGTATTTCAATTTGTGCGGGTCAGGATACTAGCAGCCTAGCTTACAGTTGTGTAAATTAGACTAAGTATATGTGTTGTCCACTCGATCGATATAACAGTGCAATTGATTAATAAACACAAACAAATCCCACTGAAAACACAAATATCAATGATATTTGTGTAAAATATAGATCAAACACAATAAAATATTGATGAACAATGATGAACACCTTAAGAACACTCAATAAACCCTTGTTTGATCTGAATTGATTGCTAAATATATTACAAATGTGAAAAGACCCTCAATCCATGGCTCATTCAAGCTCTACAACACTCTAATTATTAGACCCTGAAAGGATCATACTTGCCAACTCAAGAAGTGGTTGGAGGTTGTTCTAGTTGGAGAACATTAGTTACAGAAAACAACAGAAGAACACAGAAGACATCATCAACAGAAGACAACAGAAGACAAGAAAAGATAAGTATAGAGCACCCGCATTTGTTAATGCGGATGACTAGTGAACAAATGCTGACAAGTGTTTGTTCACCCGCATTAACAAATGCGGATCAAGACAACTAATGCTGAACAGAAGTGTTCATCTGCATTTGTCCATGCGGATGAACTGAAAAATGCTGACAAAGATTGTTCACCCACATTAGTCCATGCGGATGAACAACAGTAAATGCTGACAAGACTTATTCATCAGCATGAACTAATGCGGGTGAGCAAACACAAATATTGACTACAAACAACAAATGCTGATGAAGACTTGTTCATCCGCATGAACTAATTCGGATGAACAACTTACACTTTTATATTTATTTTGTACTTAGACTAGATTCACTTGTATAGATCAGGGTTAGTTTAGTCTTTTGTACATGCAATGTATACGCCTATAAATAGGGTCACATACCCTAACTTTGTAAGCTTTTGGTCTTCAACAGTTATAACATTAATATTATACATCAGTGACTTCGGTGTTCATGTACTGCATTTACTCAAACATTTATTTGAAGTTCATCTGTTCTGTAATATAGTGATTCCGCAACTATATTACTGACTTAGTCTGCATATTCGATCCTAGGTTGAGTCACATCAACCGAGAATATCATTCTCAAACCCAGTCACTAATAACTCTAGCTATATATAGTCTAATGACAATTAGACTTAATGACATTTAGCCCCCTAGACTATCATTAAAATATGACAATTATGAAATTACAATTAAGACACAAACTAGACAAATAAATATTAAATATATATTTTGTTAACAACAAAATATATATTAACTCTAAGACCCGTTTTCTTTGTATCTTCAACGACTCACTACTAATCTTAGTTCCGAACGTGTCGTCTTGACTTTTGCGTTGACTTTGACTTTAATGTTGACTTTTGTTGACTTGACTGCGTTGATAATATTAGACTATTTTTCAGACCCAACAACAACAATCAACAACAATCAAATGACTCAAGACAGCCTAGTCAAAGAAGTTTTGCACAAGCTCAACTAACCAATTCATCCCCACCAACAACAAGCAATACTACAAGTACTAACAATGCTAAAGAATCTGGTTTACTTATTTTGCAGGATGGTACTTATGATTGGAGCATGTATGGAAAGGAAGTACCAGAGGAAAATCAAGCTTTGATGGTTAACATGGAAAAAAAAGTTCCACCAATGGCCATAGAGGTAAG
Organism: Flaveria sonorensis; assembly: GCA_025506505.1. Taxonomy (NCBI): domain Eukaryota; kingdom Viridiplantae; phylum Streptophyta; class Magnoliopsida; order Asterales; family Asteraceae; genus Flaveria; species Flaveria sonorensis. The sequence goes on from CM046432.1 coordinate 37,935,570, forward strand.
AAAAAGGTTATGTTCTTCCACTTGTATTGATGAAGTTGAAAGATATAGAACACATGCTCAACAGTTAGCAGATAAAGTAAAAGAAACTCTACTTTTAAATGAATCACATGTAAGAGAATATAAACTTTATCAAGTCAAAATCAATTCATTACAAAAGAATTTAGATAAACTTTTATCTGAAAATTACAATTTGAAAGCACAAGTTGAACATTTGACTACATCTTTAACTAAGTCTATGTCAGATCATGCATCTACTGAAGTGAAACTTCGTAAATTCCAACCGTCATCATAGCAGTATGAGAAACTATTAAACTCTTATATTGTGTCAAAGAATAGATCAGGTTTGGGATTTCATGCTGTTGCACCACCAGTAAATGATAATTACACTCCTTTACCTGAGTCCATGACTAACAGCCTATCTAATCACTTTGTGTCTAGTACCAAATCTGAGTCAACAGATAAAAATCATAATGATGTAACTAATGACATTGAATCATATGATTCTGAATCATCAAAATCAATACTTTCAAAACAAAGTCAATCAGAATTTGATTATGATAACTGTGATGATCTGGATGAGGATAATGATGAGCCTCGTAATACTAGTTTGGGTAATGGTAAAACTATTTCAAATGAACATCTAATTCCCAAAGTGTTGGATGAAATCAAACTCCCTTACCAACCAAAACAAAGAAATCTGCTGAAGACCATTTACACAAGGATTGGTCAACTGAATGAAGGCATTCATGCTCTCAACAATCAAAACAAAAGAAAATAAGCAAAAAGAGCTTTGGAAGATAACAAATTCACTTCAGCAGATATCCTATGGAAGCAGTCTCTTAGAGCTGTAAAATTCGAGAAAATTCATAAACAATCATCCGTAGAAGAAATATGGAATAAGAAAGAATCTGTTGAAGCTTCATACAGCATCAACAAGGTGAAGGAGTTGAAGAAGAAAAAGAAGGCACTGAGTAAGAAAAAGGCAAAGGTAAAGGCTGCTTCTGATAGTGAAGCTGTTGAGAAGTACTGTAAATGATGTGATATGCACAATCATAGCACAGAAGAGTGCTACTTCAGCAGTTGTTGCTCAATATGTAATATGAACAATCACATGACTTCTGATTGTTACTTCAACAAATATTGTGAAATATGCAACAAACACAATCACTCAACTCAGGAATGCTTCTTCAACAAAAAGAACAAAACAAAGATCCTTAAGAAGAAGTTAGCAGAGACCAATGAATCAGACTCACAATCTTCTAAGGATGATGATTCAAAAGTCTCAAAACAAAAGAAGCAACAACAAAAGCAAAAAGCTTCCCAGATAAGGATAACAACTGCTGAGATGCAAACAAAAAAAAAGAAGGACAAACAACAATTTCAAAGCAAAACACCTCACAAAAAGGTAGCACTTGAAGAAGATGATGACTTCTTTGATCATATTAACAAAGGCAATCATGTGCCTCAGTTTAAATCAAAGGATGCAGAAACATTTTCTGGGCAATCCTTAACATCAGGATCAAAGAAGAAGTCACTGAAGGAAGGAATGATTGACCAAGTCAGTACGAATCAAGATAAAATTACCTCAACATCATCACCAAAATCATCCACACCCAAAACAAAACATAATGAATCAACTGATATTAAAACTAATTTAGAAACATCAAGGCTCATTCATGAGAAAGTTACTATATTAGATAAAAATGGCAAGCTCAAGACCATCAAGGCTTGGGCTCCTCGGTCTAATAAGTTCATTATGTTTTGTAGAAACATCCAAGGAGGACTGACAACAAGTGGTATGTTGACAGTGGCTGTTCTGGACACATGACAGGAACTGTTCTCTCCTCCATGACTTCAAACATAAATATGCTTCATGTGTAGCATTTGGTGGGGATAAGAAGGGAGGTAAAATCACTGGTGAAGTAATGGTAACCAATGGAGTTCTCAAATTTGAGAAAGTCAATTTTTGTGAAAATTTACAATTTAATTTACTAAGTGTATCTCAAATTTGTGATCAAAACTATACTACTTTCTTTGACAACTCTAATTGTTACATTCTTAAGTCAGGTTACAAAATTCCAGAAGACTGGATCCTTCTCAAAGCACCAAGAAAAGGCAACACTTATGTGTTGGACATGAACAATACAGCAATAAACATGCCTGATTTCCAAATCATCAGAAGATGAATCTCAACTGTGGCATAGAAGGATGGCTCACTCCAACATGAAAAACATAAATAAACTAGTGAAAAATGACTTAGTCATTGGTGTTCCTAAGAAAGAATTTTTCTGTTCTAATCACTGTTTATCATGTTCTAAAGGAAAACAACACAAAGTGTCGCATAAATCCAAAACAATTAACACTAACACAACACCACTGAAGTTATTGCACGTGGATCTTTTTGGTCCAACTAATGTATTAAGCATTGGAAAAAGGCAATACTGTTTGGTGATTGTTGATGATTTCACTAGATTCACTTGGGTATTTTTCTTAAAACACAAAAGTGAAACATCAAAAATATTAATGGAGTTTATCACCAAGATAGAAAATCAACTTGATCTAAAAGTCAAAATTTTACGAAATGATAATTGAACTGAATTTGTTAATTATGTCTTAGACTCATATTGCAGGGACAAAGGCATAGCTAGGCAATTTAGTGCTCCAAGAACTCCATAACAGAATGGATTGGTTGAAAGAAGAAACAGAACTCTAATTGAAGCAGCAAGAACAATGTTGGCTGATTCAAAGCTACTAATAACATTTTGGGCTAAAGCAGTGAATACAGCATGCACTGTTCAAAACAGGACATTAATAGTCAAAGAACACAACAAAACACCCTATGAACTTTTGTTTAAAAGAAAACCTTTCATAGGATATCTTAGAGCTTTTGGGTGTCATGTGTCTATCTTAAACACTAAAGAAAAATTAGGAAAGTTTGCTGAAAAGGCATATGATGGTTTCTTTGTTGGGTATTCCTCAACATCTAAGTCATACAGAGTATATGTCACACATGATAACATTATGGAAGAAACTCCTAATGTGTAATTTGATGAATCCTTGTTTACACAGTTTGTGAAAGGATTATCTTGGTTGTTTGATATAGATGCATTAACTAACTCATTTAACATTGGCTATCTCAATGTGACAGGTGCTATGGATACATGTTATCCTTATGTTCCTCCAAACATGGGTGTACCCTAGACTGCTGATCCACCAAGACAAGTTCACACAGATATTCAAAGACATAATGATCCTGGTGCTTCAGCTTAAACAAGTAAAGACATGTCTGATGTCCTTGAAACTTCTACATCAGCAGAAGTACAATCTACCTCAGAAGTACCACCCTCCACAGAGGTTCCTTCAACTTCTGTAGATGTTCCCACTTCTGCAAATGATGCACTGAAACTCCTTAAAGTTCCTTACACTTCAAAAAACATCCAAACATCAATGCCACATGCAGATACACTAATTACAGACTCTGCAGCAGATCCTTTAATTGCTACGGAAGGTATATCCACATCTGCGGAAACACAAGTCTATGCAGAACATTCAGCCGCACAAGATCACTACACTGGGAGGTTAGATTACTTTGCTTATTCACCATCATAGTTGAATCCTTCTATCACAAACTTGGATTCATCTATCCAAGTTCAAAATGTTCCAACAGTTAGGATTCATAAGGATCATCCAATTGACAACATGATTGGTGAACTCAACAACATAACTACAAGAAGGAAAGGGGGAGCTGCCAACACTTGTCTGTTCTCCTACTTTCTATCACAAGTAGTTCCTCCTAACATCACTAAAGCCCTAAAATAAAATGATTGAAGCAATACAAGAAGAACTTCAGCAATTCAGGAAGCAGAAAGTCTGGAACCTAGTTGATCTACCTGAAGGCCAATATCCAATTCGCACTAGATGGTTGTTCAAAAACAAACTAGATGACAGAGGAATAATTGTTAGAAACAAAGCAAGGCTAATAGTACAAAGATATACACAAGAAGAAGGAATAGACTATGATGAAGTCTTTGCACCAGTTGCAAGGATTGAGGCTATAAGAGTATTTCTAGCCTATGCATCATATAAGAGATTCACAGTTTACCAAATGGATGTAAAGTGCGCATTCTTATATGAAAAAATTGATGAAGAGGTATATGTTTCTCAACCACCTGGCTTTGAAGACCCTCACTACCCTCACTGAGTGCATAAACTTGATAAAGCATTGTATGGTCTTCATCAAGCACCAAGGAAATGGTATGAAACATTGTTATCATTCCTACTGAAGCATGGCTACAAAAGAGGTACATTTGACCAGACACTCTTCCTTAAACATGAACATCAAGATCTCTTAGTTGTGCAAATATATGTTGATGACATCATATTTGGATAAACAAACAAGAGATTGTGTGAAGATTTTGAAGCTTTGATGCAATCTGAATTTCAAATGAACTCCATGGGAGAATTAACTTTCTTCCTGGCTCTACATGTTCATCAGCATCAGGATGGCATCTTTATCAATCAAGAGAAATATGTGCTTCAAATCCTGAAGAAATTTAACCTTGATGAGTCTTCATCAAGCAAAACACCAGCATCAACCAAAGAGAAAATCTTACCAGATCCAACAGGGAAGTCTATTGGCCAAAGACTATATAGATCCATGATAGGATCATTAATTTACTTAACTGCCAGTAGAACTGACATAATGTTTGCTGTGTGTGTTTGTGCTAGGTATCAAGCCGACTCAAAGGAGTCTCACTTGAATGCAGTAAAAAGAATTTTCAGATATCTCAAAGGGAAACCTGTACTTGGACTGTGGTATCCCAAACAAGGAGACTTCTAACTGTACTCTTACTCAGACAGTGACTTTGGAGGATGCAACAACAACAAAAAATCAATAACTGGTGGTTGTCAATTCATTGGACCAAGACTTGTTTCTTGGCAGTGCAAAAAGCAGACTAATATTTCAGTATCCACAGCTAAGGCTGAGTACATAGCTGCTTCAGCTGGGTGCTCTCAGGTTCTATGGTTGCAAAACCAATTACTTGACTATGGTTACAATTTTCTTCAAACTCCAATTTACAAAGATAACTCAGCTACTATGTTCATCACAGCCAATCCAGTACAACATAGTAAAACTAAACACATTGAAATCAGATACCATTTTTTGAGGGACTGTTCAGAAAACGGTATAATCAAGCTGATCAAAGTGGACACAACCAATCAACTTGTTGATTTGTTCACTAAAGCCTTTGATTCAATTGGATTTAATTTCTTAATTGAGTCCTTAGGCATGCTTAACTTAGATTAGATCACAACAACAATAAAACTATTTGTCCATTACATGTAATCTTATGAGAAAGGCACACATTTTTTTTAATAACTACATAAGGCAGTTGATATACTATGGATATGATAGTACACTATAACTGGACACTCACTCCTGATCTCTAACCATCTACAAACTACTGATTATATGCGTTTGATATGTGAATAGGTTCAGCTTGAGTGGAAACTAAAAAATGTCATGCTCAACATAAAGTCAAGGTGACTTAGAGTGGACAAGTCATTGTGAGAAGCATTCAAGTAAGTCTAATCCGGATGTGATCATCTTAACACCCACGCACACTTACTTTGTTGTAATACCTTATAACCTCTATCTTTGTGTATCACGACCCTCTGTTTTGCGTGAGCAAAGACCTGGGTCAACGATCACCTCTGTTTTACGTAAGTAAAGACCTGGTGACCTGATGCTAATCATCAAAAGTTATAAAAGGAACTGCTCTAAAAGAATCCAATGTGATCAACTGTATAATTATTCCAGAGCATGCAAATCATCTCAGCATTAATAAGATTTCAAAGAAATCTTAAGATAGAGCTTATAATCTACGAAACATAGTTTAAGTGTGATAAAGTGATAACTTGATTCACTTCTGGAGGACTAACTTACAAGCAACTTCAATGATGAGTTCATCTTTGCTATCTATAATTCTTACCAAAACATGATAACCAGCATGATAAGTTGAATATACACTCTTGACTGAATTTCTGCGGATCAACATATTTGCAATCAGCACTAGATCAAGTATGCGATAACCTCACATATAATATTCAAGAAATTGTCTAGATTATAGTATGATGACGTGTATATGATATACTTGCCTGGTAAGGAACATTCACCAAGGTTTGTGTTCTAATTTATGATTATAAGTTGGACAAATTAACTACTTTTCATGTTATTCACCTTATAAATTTTTTATTCATACATAAGTTTATGATTAATCATAAATTTAGGGGGAGTAGTCAAAGCATGAAACTGAGTTTAACTAAAATTTTAACATAATGATATGAAGAAAATTAGAACTTGAGCACTAACTTGGCTGCAGGATATCCGAAGTGTTCAACTACTTTTGCACAATTGCCATGAAGCAAAGTCATAAGGTCCAACAACAAACCACAAATAGACTAACTATGTGTTAGTTCATACAGTTAAATTAAATTTTTTCATTCGGAAGATTTTTTCATTAAACTTTTACCTTCGGAAGATGAGTTAAATGTTACTTCGATATATACTTCAGTACCTTCGGAAGAAATTTAACTTCGGAAGAGATTTTATTAAATTAACTTCGGAAGAAAGTTTTCAGCAAAATCAAGAAAATTAACTTTGGAAGAAAGTGTTTAACAAAACCAACTTCAAAAGAAAAGTTTATCAACATTTAACATCACTTTTGAAAGATGTTTTCAAACATAATGAAGGATAAATCTGGATATCTGTTCTCCATAGATGTTCTGCGAAAGATTGAAACAGAGGAATCTTGACTTTCGTAGATATTCTACGAATGATTCAAAACAAATGTCTGCCTTGCATAAATACTAATTACTTGTAGACATTGATTATACTGATAACCTCGGAGGGGTAAAAAGGGTAAATGGGTCCCACGTCATTAGGATGAGGTTAGACAGCCTGTAAAAGTATAAAAAGGGCACCTCGACCATTGGCCTTTCCATTTACTTTCAAAACACTTTCCGACCTAGAAATCCTCTCATCCAAAACCCCCTTCTGCATCTTGTACTGCAAATTCGAGCTTGTCTCACACAACAATACCCACACAACTCAAACATCACAGCCACTATGGCTAATCGGTTTGTAAAGGACCATAAGCTTGTCTCACAAAACAATACCCACACAACTCAAACATCATAGCCACTATGGCTAATTGGTTTGTAAAGGACCATAATGTGTGCGCGTTCCTAAATCCAGATGTGGAAGATGAATGCAGAGCCATCATTCGCTACTTGAGAAGAATAAGACTCTTCTATGCACTAACTGCAGACCCACTTATCTTTCAAACACACATGATTGACTTCTGAAACACAGCAATAGTGGAGGAAGAAGATGAAGCATAAGTCATTTATGCAACTATCAGAACTCAACAATTGCGGATAGACGAGCGTGCAGGCCGAAGGGCACTAGAATTCGGAGATGATGAAGAAGGCCACCCTGATATATTCGACCATGAATACATTCAAAAAGTGTTTGGACTAATGGGATACGAGTGACTACCACAATGGTGAGATCAAGAAGGGTAGGATGTGCAAACCTTATCGATTCCTTTGCCACACTTATCTAAAGTGTATATCCAACCGGAAGTAAGGGTTGGATAGATTTTCTAGGCATATATCTTCTGGAATCATTGGTATCTTTAAAGGGAGAAAGTACAACTACTCTAAGTATATCCTCAACTGCCTGTGTGATCACATACGTGTGTAGAAAGACAACAAAATGTTCATGTTTCCAAGATTCATTCAGCTCATCATCAATGATCAACTACGGAGCATTTAAAGAAAGGGTGATATCTTTGTTCAAACACACCTAGGAAGATCTCTGCTTAATAAACTAACAGGGCAATATCAAGGAGGAGGTGTAGAGCTATTTTCCTATGTATTAGATGAGACTAAGGAAATACCTCAACAACTGCTGTGGGTTGAAGAACCTGAAGAGCAAAACTCACCAGCTCAATCCCATGCATACTCCTAACATCAATCACCAGCTGCTGAACCATCTAAAGCACATCATCAAGAACCCCAACCACTATCATCACCAATAACTTACTTGATCTCCTCTTCAAGTGAACACACACAACCAATCTCCCCTGACCTCTCACAAACAATAGTCAACACTACATCAATTGAAGTAGTTGGTGAAGAGGTCATTCAGTTCACACCCACACACTCTGTAACATCTAATGACTCCAATGCCACTGAGCCAATCTCTCCTGAACCATCCTATCACCCACTGAGCCAATTGTATCACCCACACTCACTGAACCTGTCTCACAGTCTGTAAGCCCTACTCACACTAAGATACTCTGTCTAGAAGAGACTGAGGAAATTATAGAAGGCACTACTGAGGAGATGTATATAGAGACTGAGGGAGAAAAGGGGGAGGAAGTGGTACAAGAGAAAGATGAGTTTGTTGAGATGGTGGCCTACAATGAAGATGACTTGAAGGATGAGGAAATTAATGTCAGTAAAAGCTACTTGGTAGCTAAATATAACAATCTGATCCTCAAGAGCAACAACAAATTAGAAAAATTGAGGAGAATAAAGAAGGAGCTGAGTGAGAAAGATAGACTTATAGTTGAGAAAGATAAGACAATCACTCAACTGGAAGGTAGACTCAAGAGACTGAGTGAAGATGTGGTGATGGATAACGAGGTGATTGATGCCCTGAATGATGTGGTTGATGAGCAAGCTAAACAGGTGAAAGAAAAGGATGCTGAGATTGATTCATTAAAGAAAAGGTTAAAAGAAGGTGAAATGAGCAAAATAGGAGAAAGCGAAGTGAGGAAAACAGATGAACTCATAATCACCTACAGCAGAAAGAGAAAGTACCTGGGGAAACCTAAAGATACTACCCATGAAGACATACCAAAAAGATCAAAACTTGTGTCAACGGTGCAACTAGCCCTAGTAGAACAAATTAAAGAAGAGAGTAGCAGTGAGTGTGCAGAGCTGACTAAAGAAGAGTCTGTTGAAAGTGAGAAAGAAGCCAAATATTAAAACTTACTGACCACTGATGACATATTAGAGGAAAGACCACAATCATCAATGTTTATGGATCTGATCAATAAAGGATTCCCGTATGACATGGTGGAGAAAATGTCTATGCCAGAGATGATTCAGATGATAAAAGAATTTGATGCTGCAACTCTGATGCTCCCAATCTGCACATATGAGACCTTCTCCAAGTTCAAAGCTATAGAGAAAATAAGAAAAGAATTGAGGCATTATGACATAAAGAAGCTGACTAGATATAACATGACGTGCTGGTTACAAAGTCACAACTACAAGCAACATGAACTTAAAGGGAGAACAACTGGTGAGCTCAAAGCTATGATGGAACATGTTATGAAGGTGGAGCTGGATACAGGAGTGAGATTTAGATCAGGAGCACCAAACCCAGCATACCAACAACAATGCAAACAATCACAAGCTAAACCTACTATGGTTGAAAGCAAAGATATGTATAAGAGCAAAGAAGGCTTGATCAAAGAACCAAGGGATATTATTCCCAATAAGATCTGGCCACTGGGAACAACAGTGAGAGAAATCACTAAACAAATATATACAATGATCCAGCTATTTAATGAGATGACAACTCCCAGATCATCAGAAGATAACCAAATCATAGCATGAAGATATGACCCAGAATGGGATTGTGCCACTATCAAGAGAGCATCCGGGATGGTGCAATACTATCCTTGGATGAAGGCTCTTCTTTCACTACCTGATGCTGATCTAACTGCACTTCAAAGCATTCCCATTACCAACTATCCCATCAATCCAAGAGGAAGGGACTCCTCATTCCAGTTCAAAGGGGATGCGCTGAAAGAAGCAAGAAAAGATGATGCTGAACATAAGAAAAGAAATTTGAAACTTAAAAGATCTCATTCCAGTTCTTCTGAACATGTTGATGCTGAATTTTTACATAGGACTAGATATGAAGACATAAATGAAGCATCAGTTAAAGTGATTAAGGGAAACCAGTTCTCCTTCCCTATTATAGAATGGGGATATGTAGAAAAGACTAAAGAATTGGTGTTGCTGAGGAATGACCCACAGAAGAAAGCCTCAAGTATCATATTATTTGATCCAGTGGAGATCAAACTGCTACACCCAAGCTACACCTCATATTTACATGACAAACACTTCCCTAAGCTGCATGATCAAACTGCTCAGAATGTCTTGTACCTATATGTTCACTTAATTCAAGTCATTGACAAGTTGCATGCTAAGGCACACATGAGAAGAAAGTTTGAGGCCGGACAACTGATTGGAACAGAGATAAATCTCATAACAGAATTAAGAATTTCAGAACAGGATGAATTGGAGGTGGTGTCTAATAATAGTGTTGTTGTAACACTCACCACTGAAGAGGATATTCTGGGCTTGAAATACAAGAATTTGAAGAGAATGAGTAGATGGAAGATCAAGTATAAGTATGAAGATGTCGTGAACTACTTCAATACCAAGATTTTGGCAAGAGTTCAAGAACTGAAAGACCTAAACCCATGATTACTAGAGTCTAAACCTAAAGGGGAGTATTGTTAGGTCTAGATGTCTTGTATAGGTTTAGATGATAGATCAAACTCTTGTAATCACTCTTTGTATTTATAATTTTGATGATATAATATAATGCATTGAGTACATGATGAGTTTATGAATTGCACGATATATTGTATCTTATAATATATGTGTTGATTTATGTGTGATTGCATGAAACATTAAATGTAGTCAATTTGGAAAAATTTACTAAGTGTTAGAACAACTGGGGATGAACAAATCACTCTTCCGTAGATGTTCTCAGTAATACAACTGAAATGTACATCCGTAGATCTCCTGCGGAAGAACAACAACAGCTGAACAAGTCCAAAGATCAAGTGGAGCTGCTGAAGGAGAACTTCCTGCTGAAGAACAAGAACTCCTGCGGAAGCACAATCACTGAAGACTAAGTGTTGCTACGGAAGACAAAGGTCCTGCGGAAGAAGAACTTCCTATGGAAGACTGTTTAACACTTGTATGATTTCGCATCATCAAGTAGTCAACAGAAAGTCAACAAGTCAATGTGGTAGAACAACAACATTAATGGCGGTAGAAGACATATAATTCAAGCGAAGATACCACGTCACATCAACAATATTATTTGTATTTATTTCATTGTAAATTTCGAACTCCTATACCTATAAATGTGGTAAGGATTCGGATAGCTATAGGAAGTTATCTTAATTATAGCACTAGGATAACAAAAGATTAGCAATGTTTTAGGAACAGAATAAGATCTCTATATAATAAGAGATCAAGAACATGTAACAGAGGATGATCAACAGACGATCAAGCAACATTAGATCATATAACAATCACAACAATAGAATCAATAGCAGCAGAGGCATTATAATCGATTGATTGTAATTATTGAGCAATCGTGGTTTCATTATTATTATATTTTGATTGTTCTTTATACTGTTTGATCGATTTCAAGTGCATTAATCAATTAAACAGCAAGTACTGTTAATTCCGCGATCAATACTTGTTAAAATAAAATCTGATAATTCATATATCGATCCCTGGATTCTCACATATACAGACATGTGTTTTGTGTTTATAAAAACCAGAACATTCATGAAATACCTAACATGTATCTATCAAAGAGATGGATGAGGAATGTTTTGCCCAAAAGACTTTTTAATATAGAAAACAGGTATGGGCTGATTACAAATGAAAAAACAAGATTGAGGCATGAGGCTTTTGATTTGATTGTACAATGTGCCAAACGATTGGGTGGTAACACAGATGGACTGCAACTTCTAGTAGACAAGCTTAAGGAGTTCAACCGTAAAATCATGGAAGATGTTCCGTACCAAACACTTTGACAAAACAAGGGTGTTGTTATTGAGGAACTTACTGGACATTCAAAAGAACAGGAAGTAGTTGTTACGCCACCTCAAGGCATTAGGAACAAAGGTTCTTGGAACAAACAGAAGATTGATTGGCCCCGGCGAGAAAGCTATTACCCGCAGTCAAAAACCCAAGAGGTTTTGTTGGACACGTAATACATACACCAATGATCCTGATTCTCGCAATTGTCCAGAGAAGATAAAGGCCGCTGAAGCTCATCAACCACAACAATAATGAAGATCAACAAACACTCCCCCTTCGTATTACTTGTTTTATTACTTTTATATTTTGATAACTATTTGTTAACCCATGATGAACACAATCAAAACCCCTATGATCTTCAATTAGATTGCTAATAATATTGTTTACAAGTAAATCCCTCAATCAATTGGTCATGCAACCATTAACCAACTCTAATTACAATTAACCTATTTATAGTCTACACTAACTTTCACTATTTACATTTAGCCCCCTAAACTATTAAACTTGACTAAAACAAGACTAAAACAAGATAAAATATATTTTGTTCACACAAAATATATTTAATACAATAAAGTCTCAAACACAATATATCTTCAATATCTTCACTCGGTTCTTCGTCACGAACTCGACATTTGACTTTTCCGTTGACCTTGACTGAGACGTTGACTTTTGTTGTCTTTGATTATGTTGATAATATAGACTATCTTGTATAGTTCTAACAATACTCCCCCTTAGTCTATCATTATCAACGTCTTTAAACGAATTCAGCACCGAGAAGTCAACCATAGAAAGATCTTCAAATTGAATCTTTCTGAAACTGATGAGAAAGATTATTCATCTCATAAGCTCCCTCTATTTATATGCTCCCCCTTTTCGAGTGTATCCTTTGAGAAGATTTTGGAACAGCTTTCCCAAATCTCTAATCTCGAGTGCTTCAGAAGATGTAGGAGGAGGATTCCTAGCTCGGTATCTTCTGCAAACTTGAGGAACAGGTTCTCTGATCAGGTACACTGCTTAACTGATGATCGGCCATCACTTATAGCAAAAATCTGAAACACAATCACAAACACAATCTTGACATTTCTAATTAGATCATTTCATTTTAACAAAATAAACCCGTGTTTATCTGTGTGACAAAACAAGCGAAGCCGTGTTCGTTTGTATGCAATTTCTGTGAAATGCATAAAAATTGATAAAATTGTAACAGCATAATATGGAAGAACGAAAAGAATTTCGAAATCAAAATTTATTATATATATTCTTTTTATTTTATTTGTATATATATATATATATATATATTTTTAATAACCGAAAACTGAATCGATCGTGAGATCACATCCTCAAGATATACTTTAGCACAAAGATGAATTTAAACATCGACAAGCAATGAGATCACACTGATAATTGAATCTAATCATAATTTTTGAAAGATTTGAAAATTCTCAAACAGATCAATAACAATTGCTGATATGTTTGTCCATTTAAACCCATGCCCTATCTTTTTCAACAAGCAGCTGATGATTCGTTAAGGTTCGATTAAATACTTTAGAATGCGAGGACTCCATAATCATTTGGCAAAAACCCTCACCCAACCTCAGGATTTCTTGAATTTGGTTACGATCTTTATAGAGCAAGGCTTGTGCATTAGTGTGCAAGTGATTATCATCAGAATATTGCATTCTGTGATGAATTCATCGTTAGATGATTTGGCACAACTTAGACCAAAATGGTGAGAGCTCCATGTCTATACTCACGTATAACAAAGGAGATGACCATTTAAACATGTGCCAATGATTGCTCCAGGTCAGTACTATTGTACAGCAAAGGTGATCATCACTCCAGGTCAGTACTTCCGTACAGCAGAGGAGATTAGCACAAACACAAGACACATAACTACACCAAACATGGCTCAAAGATATGGCTTATATGAATTGTATCCAATTTTTGTCGGGACTCAGTTTCGTGCAGGCCAAAATGATTGCATAAATCTAGACATCCTTAAGTATAGATTTTAATTTAAATCATTATGCTGCTGTCTACTTTATTCTTCAGGCTGAGCCTACCAAGCATATCATTAACAAATCTGTTTGATTGTTAAATTTTCAATTTAAAATTAGATGTGATATCAAATAACAGCATCAGTTACTATCATTTCTCATTTTAAAGCGCAAGCCATGCAAGAACAAGTATCTCAAGATGATATACAATCATTTCTCAGTCATCTCGAATCAAGTTCCCAGTTCTCTTTTCATCATTTTTATTGAATTTAGTATACTCTCCCCCTAAATTTATATTTTTGCAAACCCCTTGTTTTTTTTTAATTAATTTTTTTAAAATTTTATATATATATATATATATATATATATATATATATATATATATATATATATATATATATATATATATATATATATATATATATATATATATAAAACTATGCAAAAGTAGAAATTTACCAAAAAGGATCTTCTAAACTATACTGATAACAAGATAAGAAATGAATGATCAAGAAATATGCAGGGATTATGAAGTGAGAACTGTGATTGTGCAGATAAAAATCCAGATTATGGATAAAATACCATGACCGTAACATGTTTGTTCCGCTTCAACTTTGAATTAGAAACAATCTCTGTCAGTAAACCGGATTACTAACAGTCCTCCTGAATTGTTCCTGCACTCATAAACAGATTAGTCTGAAAGAGGAACCCCGACCATCGTAGTCCTGGGAGTTCCTTTTTCAACGGTAGAAGTAACCTGATTCAGCACACAATCTGTTGAAATATCAGGAATTTCTGTATCCTTCTTTTTAATTTGCCAAATTTGTTTCGGTTTAATCAATTTTGTTTTAAAGAAATTAAATTTGGAAATCATTTTCTGTTTAAGACCGGATGAAAAAGAATTTGGTGCTGAAACTTTGGTCATTTTCATCTTTGAATCATGTGAAACCGGCTTCACATGAAAAGGTTTAGATGAAGGATTTTTCATTCAACTATTCAAAGAGAAGTGCTTTCTACCTTTTGAACCATAGAAGCAACCCGTGTTGCCTTTACCGTCTGGAACATTCTTTGTAGACTTACATCCGGAGAAGCAATTCGTTTTGCCTTTACCATTCTTAGCAAGTCTTTGAGGATATTTCTTTACCACATGACTGTCTTTTCCACACACAAAACAAGCCTTGAAAGGCTTTTGATGCTTGACTGACCCGTGTGAAGCATTTGGAATTGGAGATTGCTTTGAGGTTGTTGCAGATTCTTGCTTGTTTTGAAATTTCCTGTGCTGAACAGTGAATGAGTTCTTCACTAGTTGACTGGCTTGTTTAGCAGATGGAGAAGATATCTGTATTGGTCTTGATTCAGCTTTTGGAAACTTTTGAGACTTGACAAATTCAGATGATATCTTGATCTTCGAGGAACCGACACGGTCCTCTGTGTTTGATTCATCATCTGAGCTTGTCCAGTCTCATATACATAGATCTGCTTCCAATGGATCTTGATTGACATGAATATGATGTGTGGCTGTTGTTGGAGCTTGATAATTAGTTGATTCCCGATTTATCTCTTCTTTCACAATCCTGACCGGCTCAAAGTTAGGAATTTCACCTGCTTTAAACTTATCGAAGAAGTTAAAAGAAACAGTAGATACAGAATTACAAACAACTGGAACTGAATAATCATTATCTGGACTGTCAGCATTCGGTTTATTGTATCCCATACCAATTGTAGAATCATAATCATCTCGCACCTCTTTAAGATTCACTCCTGCTAAACCTGCGTGCAAACTATTAGTATCCTTTTCAATTAAATCACTGGTTTGATGAAGTTTGGGAATTGGAGAGTAACATAGAGTAGATGGAGGTGGAACTGAATTAAATACAGTTTCACCATCTAAATGATATCCAATCCCATGTTTTACCCGTGCCCTTGTTGTTTAGCAATAAGCTCATCCTTTTTCATGTGAGAAAGGGTCCATTTATCAAGTTTTGTTTGAAGCTGTGTTGTTTCAAATTGAGCTAAAACAGCCCTTTCTCTCAAAATATTAATTTCAACATTACGCTCAAAAATTGTTCTTCTTAAAAGATCATTTTTAGCCAATGCTTCATTAAGTTTCCTTGAAAAAGCAATTTCATTTTTCTTTAATTCCTGATTAATTATTTTTAGTTCTTTTTCATTTTCCAAAAACAATCTGTTTGCCTTATAAATCCCAAATAATCGAATTTTGCAGGAAGAAGAACACATATCCTTAACAGTCTCATAAGGAAGACCCATGATCGTTCGTTCTGCAGCTAAGCTCTTCTCACAGTCGCAGACCTTTGTGATTCTTTGTTGTTCCTCTTCTTTGACCTTCAGCATCTCGTCAGCCTCAGATTCTTTCTTTCTTTTATCAGCTTTTTTAGCCTTATCATCATCGGTTCTCACAGACTCCGGTTTACTGTCATTGTCAACTCTCAAAGCCTCATAGTTCTCTTTAACAGTATCTCTAAATTCAATATTTAAATTCGAATCAGTTCTCAATAACTTCAACTTTTCAATCATCTCTGTTTTGTAATCAAGTATGCTTGTTACAGAGGAGATAAGATCAGTATTAAGCGTGTTGGTTTGATGTGGGAACACCGCTTGCTGAAATTTCTTTCTTTTGATGTCCAGCTTGAGAGATCTTAGCTTGTTGATCATTTCCATGAGTTTGGTGTCAACATAACCTCTTTCTTGCTTTAGCATTTTAACTTGATGATTCCATTCAGACGGAAGAGAGTGAAGAAGTTTTTGAATTTGTTCATGATTACTGAGATCTAGAGCATGCTTCTTTAGATTATTTGCCACCTTTAAGAATCGTTCAATCAAATCTGACAATTTCTCTCCCTTCATTGCTGTAAAAGAGGCAAACCGGCTTTCTGCCGTTGTGAGATTATCTGATTTAAAGTCTTCTGAAGATGACATTTTATTAAAAAATTTTGAACAATTAAACGCCCCAAAAGTATTTTTCTCAAAAATTGTAAAATAATTCTCCCCCAGGAAAAATACTTTTTAAATGCCCACACATAATTTTTTTTTTTTAATAAAAGGCCCAATTTTTTAATCTTTAACTAGCCCAAATTGTTAGTCCTAACTTGATTGTTGAACCAAATAGTTAGCCCAATTGTTTGAGAAAACCCAGCCCAACGACAAAAAGCCCACAACCAAACACAAACTTAAACCATAACAATTGTCAAACACCAACAAAACACACACACAAGTGTGTAGAGAGAGAGAGAGAGAGAGAGAGGCTGATGAGAGGAAATTAGGATTCCGGCCGATTAACACTATTCCGGCGAACGGCCGCCTTTCCGGTGAGCCTCCTGCAGCGAGCAACGGTCGGAGCAACCTTTACCTCCACTAAACACGACCTTCTGATTTCAATGGTGGGTTCAGTTTGCTCTGAAAATCAATAATGAAGGAGTTATCAAAGAGAGAAGGTGGCAGCGGCTAGGGTTCCGACGAACTTTTTCCGGCGAGTCGTGGTGCGTAATACACAAGAACTTCTTCCCCTCGTCACTCTGATTCCAATGGTGGTGGTGGTTCACGGAAATATCTAGTTGGGAATAAGATATCAGGTAAGAAAGGTGGTGTTGATGGCGGCAGCTAGGACAGTGAGTTGGATCTGTAATGATAGTTAGCGGTTGTAACTATGGTGGCGGTTCAGATGGTGTTGCGAAGGCAGTGGCGATGGTGGTTAGGGTTTAGGCCGCCTAAGACGGTGGTGATTGTGGCTGTGGTGAGTGTGGTTGTGGTTAGGGTTTAATTTCGCAGCTTGAATTTGTAATTTCGCAAACAACAATTTTTTTTTTTTAATTTCGCAGCTTTTATAGATTCGCCGGAATTTCTAGTTTCGCCGGAGTTGAGTAATTTCGCTGGAGTTTCGCCGGACGAAACTATAATTTCATCAGAAATTTTGAACTTTCGTTCAGAATGATGCTAGTTTCGCCCCTTGAAGATTTGAAGCTCTCAAGAACACCAAGAACACACACACTAGTGTGTGTGAGAGAAAATTTCAGATCTGAAGATTTTTTTTGATTTTTCTTGTATAACAGATGATGTAGATCCAATATATGTTATAGATAATGATAGATCTGATGTTGTTGATGTTGAGTTTGTATAAATTTAAACTCGGATCTACTTTCTCTCTCTAAACCCCCACTTTCTCTCTCTAGAAATCTGATGAACAGCTTCAATAATCTTCAAATCTTCATTGAATTTGATCCAATATGGCTCTGATACCAAATTATTAACCCAGGTTGAACACATTTGAATCAAATCATGAAGATTATAGATCAAAATATGATAAACACAATCAAAACCCCTATGATCTTCAATTAGATTGCTAATAATATTGTTTACAAGTAAATCCCTCAATCAATTGGTCATGCAACCATTAACCAACTCTAATTACAATTAACCTATTTATAGTCTAGACTAAGTTTCACTATTTACATTTAGCCCCCTAGACTATTAAACTTGACTAAAACAAGACTAAAACAAGATAAAATATATTTTGTTCACACAAAATATATTTAATACAATAAAGTCTCAAACACAATATATCTTCAATATCTTCACTCGGTTCTTCATCACGAACTCGACGTTTGACTTTTCCGTTGACCTTGACTGAGACGTTGATTTTTGTTGACTTTGACTATGTTGATAATATAGACTATCTTGTACAGCTCCAACAATATTTAACATTGGTTCATTATTTGTTTCGGATTTCACATTTCTATTTTCAATTACAAATTATTTATGCATTTTTGTTACACATTTATTACCATTTCATTCAACTATACAATCTACTACATTTTACCATAGTTTGTATGCACGCCCATTGGTTTAATAACAGAGATAGCAACCAACCTTATAAAAATATATTTCTGCAATTAACATCCATGTAAACCAATAACCAATTTAAAGACAAGTTAATGAAGCAATTTGCTGTAAATGCATATTTTTTCAGGAAATAGAATCCACTTCTATTTTCTAAATGTTTAGTAAGTCTAATCAATGCACATACATGTTCATCACGGTATATCAAAATAAAACAATACTTTTAACCAGAACCTTAATATTTTATTTGTAAGGTTTGGAAAATGATAATGCTTGATAGTTTATACAGTCATGAACACTGAGTTTATATAGTTAGTTTTCACCAACTAGAATTATCCAGGTAACCTAACATCTTTAAATATAATAACATTTACTTCATCCAAATATCAAAACTTCATCCATTAATCAAATTCCAAAATACAACTCACATGTTCAAGAAAAATAACCATTAAAATTAACCCAAAAGACATAATGATAATATTTCCCAAAAAATATAATTGCCCATTAAAGCAACATCCCATTGTCTGTCAACCATCATCGTCATCCGAATTCAGACATCAAGTCTACGTTTGCTGCCTCTTGTGTAACCTTGCCTTTGTGTATGTTCGCATCAGATGTAAGTATTTTGTACGTGTACTTGATCCTTAAATTCTTCAACTGCACATCCTGTCCTGGCCCTTCCTTCTTGAAGCCACAATTCTATCGCTTTACATTGCTTCCCATGTATGACTCCATATGCCTCATAATGAACACCCCACAGTCAATGGAATTATTTTTTTTCCCCCAACTCAACACCCTTTTCACCGGGTTACAAGACCTTAGCCCTTCACATTTCTTATGCTCAATGTACTCCAAATATCTAGTAAATATGTCTTTTGGCAAGAAAAAAACAAATTACATCAATTGAATTATTTTATATTTCAAATTTCATACATTTGATTTTAAAATAAAGGTTAACGCATGTGTATATTACACATTACATACCATTTGCCTAACACATGTTCATCAATATCTCCAAAAATGTAAGCTACTCTATTTTTACAATGACATAATGCTGATATACATCTACGTTAATCACTAACCAATTTACATACATGTTAACATAATGTATGTATACTAGTGTTACATATAGCATATGCCACTATTCATAGTTTATATATTATTCTTTTGTCAACCTTTTATATTAATTATATGTCTTATTTGATACACATCTGCCACTATCATATATATAATGGTCTAATGACAACGTTTACTTACCACTTTCAGCACAGTGTCCTTCTTATGGAAATCATTTGAATCTGTCACACCAACAAAGCTTCTTGTATGATGCATGTTGTCCAGGACTTCAATGTACGGGTCCTTCAAATCAAATCAAATTAAGTAGTAGTGGTTCGACTCTAATATTGGGAACATCACAATATCAACCTTCTTCATGTATAATTTACTCTCATCACCATCTAGCACACTTCTCAAGTTGTCTCTAAATGCATCCAAACGGGCAACATTATCAAGTTTATGATCTTCTAACATTGCATTAGTTTGCGAAGCACTATTACAAATGTTATATCACCTTAAAAATGTTTACCAATGTAATTACCATATACAACAAACCTATATTAAAACTTACTATGACACCCGTACTCATGAACAACCTATTAGGCGATTCTGCACTTTTGTTCCTTTCTTCAAAGTTCAGTATCGATGCCCAACAATCTATCACATTGCTTCTTACAGTCTCCTCAGGTAGCAGCGACCTTAGCAAAAATCTTTTTGTTACAAAACCATTACTGGTTTCAAATACCTCATCACTGTTCTCATTTATACATAGAAACTTAATATTAGAAATAAAATTACAAAACACTTTACAAATGTTACAAAACCAATTTTTCACTAACTTAAATTCATTCATAACTTCCTTAAATTCTCTTGTTGGTGTATCCCCATCATTCCTGCATACACAGTTACAATTAATCATTTTGAATGCATAGTATTTTGGGAAAATTGAAATTTATTATTAATTACACAATAATTAGAATGAACTTACAGTACAACTTCTGTTTCTTTCATTAGGTAACACCACACTTTCAGTTCATCATCTGTAACAGCCTTATTTATGTTAACTAGACAAACCAAGTATGGTGACTTGCATGCATCAGCTAGCTTTTTCAATCTTTAGGGTCTTAACTAATCATCTTCTTTAACTTTTTCTACTGCCCTATCTATAATCATTGCTCTTTCATCTCCATAGTAACTTTTTATGTGATCATTAAATTCTCGTGTTAGTCCTAAGCTAAAACTTGGTATCGGTGAACTAATCATGTTCGTCCTAAGCTTTGAGTTTCATAATAAAGTACCATTCAATCTATCTTGTGCCCAATCTGCTATTTTATATGATGATTGGGTAAAACTTACACCATCCTCCACCGCAACACTATAAAAAACTAATCTATTCTCCAACGACGTATGATACACAACTGTTTGCTTATCTACTGGTGTTGTTTGTGCAGCCTCTGTATTTTCTTCTCTAATAGGAGATACCAACTCAGTTACTTCTTCCTCTTTACTTATCTCGATGTTATCTACACAGATACCATGCTTGAATCCATCATTATATTTCTGTATACAATATTTCACTTTGATACTACCAGGATATTCACTATACGCATCAATGACTAGCTTCTCAAACCTTTTCTTCTCCGTCAGCAACCAGTTCAGTTGAGACTTTATTTTTGACACCGTACTCTGTACAAACATACCGTCACAATTAACGAACAAGATGTTCTTTTGGCAATTCGCCCGCTTTTACGACCTGCAATCAAGTTTATGCTCATTTAATATAAAACTACTACTACATTTATCATGTAAATTACAAAATCATTTCACTTACTTGACAATGAATGAAACCTTATTTTTCTCACCTGCAACAAATGCTTCAAATTAGTACACTATCCGAATTAATTATATAGCATTTTTTTGCAAATGAAATCATGCCACATTTCATATGTTATTCAACTACAATTACCAGACGAGTAGTATACAAGATCAATTGTACACTTTGATACCAAAAATATCGAATGTATATTTACAGTATTCTTTAATTTACTCAAATGTATTTACAAACACATATACAAACATTTACAGGTTTACATGTACGTGAAGTTCATATATCAATGTCGCCTATTCTGAATAAACCTCTACCGAATTGAACACATTTAAAACATATATACGCAATTAAATACCAAATGACTACTTTACACATACGTATTCCTAAACACATACCCAAACTTATGCAGATTTACATGGATGTACAAACCATATGACACTTTTATCCTTAATCACAACCATTCCAATCCCGTCTATATTTGCACAGATTAACGCCATTAAACAAAATTAAACCCAAAATATTGTACTATATTTAACCTTGCATCACTAAAGATGACTTTTATATTTAAACCCTGGCGATGACCAACTTTATTAACCGCTTTCGTCATCTCCAAAACAACCATGAAATCAGGGTTAGAACTACGTAAACCCTTAAACCTCAAATTAAACACAGCATTACTTACCCCTGTTCTTCAGAAGCAAAATAGAGCTAAACCACAAACAAGACTTCTCAACTTTCTGAATCGATAAAAGCCCTCCTTCTCCAAGATTATATTTTTATCTTCTTCGCATCTGTTTTTCACGGTAAGCTTATTGAATTGAAACCGATTTCCCTATGATTTGGGGATTTTGTTTCTAAACAACGCAATTTCCATATTTTTGATATACGGACTTTACAAAAATGCCCTTTTTATAGTTTAAACCTTTATTTGTTCATTAAAATTTTCATTTTTTACCCTTTAACATATCCACCATTGATCCTCAAAATCAAGGAAAATGATTTTTTTGGTTATGGATTTAATTATGGTTCTGTAAAGATTCTAACGCTATACATATATATATATATATGTATATATATATATATATATATATATATATATATATATATATATATATATATATATGGGCTTTCAAATGAAAACCAAGTTTTTGTTAAGAACCAAAAGAACCAATATCATCCAATCAAATTTTCTATTTTGTTTTCTATTTATTAATCAAAATTAATACTTAATAGGGAAAGGTAATTAGACAAATTAAATCTCTACAACGTGGGTTGCAAGAAACCGTTCCCCGTTGAATGCGTTTATCACAGAATGCGAGATACCATCATTTTATTTGTATTTTTGAATTCAATTCAATAATTAGATTTTTTCTCATAATTTGCGATATCAGGAACATCAATTCACTTTATCAATTTTGAATACCACCTTATTTTTTTATCCCGATGTGTGACGTCAAATTTTTTAAAAGTCACGGAAGAAACTTTGAATTTGCAGACTGCACTACATGAAATTGACATTTTGAATTCAAATGAAAATCTTTCGAATAGCATGGAGCATTTTATGAGATTGATGGAGGATGTTATTTACCCAAAGTTATCATCCAATACAATGGATGAATTGTACAGTCAACGGAGAGCGGAATATGTAAGGTTGTTACAATTGATTTATTGACGTTGATTCCAGAAAAAAAATACAATAAGGGCAAATACATAATGGTCAAGAGTTGAGACTATTTCTCATGATGGTTTTTATTAAAAATTTGAAGAAATCCAAGACAAGAATACTTATCAAGATTCATATGAGGAATTATTGATTTGGAATAAACTTGGTTAGTGTTTATTGTACTTTATTAGTATTGATATAAGATTTTGTTAAACCTGATACAATGTTCCCAATTATTTTCATGAGTAATTGTGTAACTGTGATCCATGAGATTGTTTAACCAATATATATTGATGTTACAAAATATTTCCAGTAATAATGTTGATGAAATACAAAATTACATACTATTAATTAACTTCTATAGTGATTAGCTGGTGTTTGAGATTGCATGTTTAAAAAGATAATGCTTATGTTTATAAGCAAAATCAAGTAATCAACTTAGTAAGAAGATTATCACCATGAAGATACATTTTTACTTTGAATCCACCAAAAATAATTAGCTTAAAATATAAAATCTCACTGTGTTCTCAAAAACTATTTTACCCTAGATTAAGAACATAAGTTCTTCAAAATATTCAAAAGTGCTTACATATGGTATTGTATTTATATATGTTTTACCCAAACTTCATATATGCTGAGTAGTTTCTGATTCATATTTAAGAAAGTAGGCTTTTTGTTTGTCAAGAATTTGTTGTCAATGAATATTCCTATTGAACAATGATCATCTCTCTATTTTTTATTTAATAATGTTCAAAAAAGTATTAGATGCATTATTGTATATAAATTCTTATATGTATTGATGCGTATATGGAATAGATGCATTGATGCATATATGGAATATTTTATTAACAAAGAGAATTATATTTTCTTGATGATAGTTAATCAGTAAATTGTTAAAACATGTCTCAAGTACGTGTTTTCTATTAATGTACGACGTTAGTAAACCCCTAATTCATGACTAGTAATGAATTTCTCATGTGTTTGTTATACAATTTTGTATTTTTTTCATGAGTTAAATTAATGTCAAGCTAACATAAAGTTCTGTTTAGATGGATAGCATGTATGTTATATCTAGATTTGATGGTAATTCCCTAATTCAGGATGTTAAGATTAAACTATGACCATAATTAGCAGATACATATATGTATATAGCAACTACTAGATGCATTAATGCATAATTATCAACGTATGCACAAATGCATTATTTATTAGATACATCACTGCATAATTATCAAAGTATGCATAAATACACTATTGTTAATATATGAGATAATACAACCAAGAACCTATTTTTGTTTACTATTCTAATCTTCAAACACGTTAAGAGATTATTTACATTTATGAAGTGGTAAGTTTAATTGTTCAAAGTCTTCCTTACATAGAATCTGACACTAAATCAATGCTTAACTATATGTATCAGTAAAGAAGTCTCCGCAAGTTATGGGATCTAATTTGTATGTTAAAACTTAAAAGATAAAATGTGTACAATTCATAATAAACTCATACATTGATTTGCATATTAATTTAATATATATTTAGATTGACTTTCCAGTAGTCAAATCATATTTTTAAATAAAATATGGAGAATAAAATCATGGACCACATTTCATGAGTTGCAGTTATAGAAATGGAACGGTTTTTCCACTTTTGCCCCCCAAATTATTACACGTGTGGTTTTTAAATGAAGTTATTTTATATTTTTGTCCTTTTTATTTATAGCCATAGATCTAAACCATCAATGGTGTGTGATGGTTCTTTTGGTCTTTTATAAAATTTTGGTTATCAATAGAATGGATCCCTAAGCTTACATACGAAGCCAACTAAACTACGTCATTTTGATTACATTTAAATAAAAATTAGTTTTTAAATTTCCCAATTTTTCTCATCTTTCTACTTTTAATCCAAACTTACCAAGCTTAATATCTTTTTACGAAAAATCCATGACATCGTTGGCGAAGAATTTTCGTTGAAGGAATGCTCCACATACATAGTTGTTGCAATTAATAGATTGATGAAGTGGCGGTGTATGCATCTCATAGCCATAACTTTGATTGACATTTGATTTAAATTCATATTTTATGTTTGAGTCCAATTTTTAAATCGAAAGTTATTTTCTTTTAATTAAAGTTTTCTTTTATATGGAGTTCTGTCATTTGTTGTTTTTATATTACAAAATACATTGTAATTGCATCTCATATCCATAACTTTGATTGACATTTGATTTAAATTCATATTTTATGTTTGAGTCTGTACAATTCATATTTTATGTGTGATCGTTACATAGAGACCTGAGTTGTATCAAGATTTCATTAGTATTTATTTTTTAAAAAGGAACACGATGAAGTACACAGGAGAATTAACAACGTGAATTCAAAGGAGTGAATCTAGGGGGGTTAGTTTAAATCCATTTAATCTAAACTATGTAGTTTAGATGTTTTTTAGTCAAAACGACATAGTTTTGATTGGTTTCGTATCTAAGCTTAGATGCGTGACAGCCTCATATTTAATTTTTCATATATATATATATATATATATATATATATATATATATATATATATATATATATATATATATATATAGGATTGAGCTAACCCCCCCAAATTCTCCTGTGTACTTCATCGTGTTCTTTTTAAAAAATAAATACTAATGATATATATATATATATATATATGATTGAGCTCATATGAGAACCCTTCAAAAACATGAGGGCCCATTAACCCTACACCAGCAATTAATTTATTATTTAATATTACATACTTCAAATCAATGATTTGGATGAATCGAGAGGTAAATGAGTAATTTTTGATCTTGTACTTTTTACTTTAAATGTCAGACAACATGTCTCAAAAAATAACAAATTTTCTCTTTCTTGCATATTTGATCTCTTTAGATCTACAATTACATCTCTTCACTTCTCATTTTCTTCTTTCTCTCCTTGTTCTATCTTGGTTTCTCAGATCTCCAAATTTGTGCACATCCAAACTATAGAAGGTATGTTTTTTTTATTGTTATTGATGAAAAAAAAAAATTTGATCAGCAATTTTTTGCCGACCGCCACGAGCAAAGCACCGCCACCGCCACCACCGCAACTCCTTTCCACCCCCATCGGTCGACCTCCACACCATCACCACTAGTCGACCTCCACTAGCAGACTTCCAACTGATAGCACGTGCTCACCACCATTGCAGCCACTAGCACCACTCTTCCACCACCACAGCTGACACCACAAGCACACCACTATAGCTGCCACCAAACCTCCCTTCCAGCATCACCACTGACACCAAGAGTACACCACTACCGCCACCACCAACGCCTCCCTTGCATCACCACCATCAGGTTTGGTTTTATTCTACACTAAGGTCTTTATTTTTTACCATAGAAATCTCCTTGTAAGTGCTTTTACAATTTTGTAATCCGAGTTACACAATGGTTTATTGTAACACCCGAAATTTCGTCAGAATAAAAAGGAAAGAAAAGTAATTTGAAGAAAATAAAAAGAAGGCAAAGTTGAGGGGTGCTTTGTGTAAATAGTACCAAAAAATCAAAAGTGGGTGTATAAAGAGCATGGTCGCCCATGCTCTTTCTGCTACTGCTTTCCGAAGTAGAAAAGAAAGAAAGAAAACTGGTTTTTTTGTGTTTCCTCTCGGTCGAATTGTGAAGAAGAAGAAGATTATTCAAGGTGTTTGAACTCTTGTGCACGCAAGTTGGGAGGAGATTCACTTGTTTGCTGCAATAGGTGAGTTCTAGGACCCCGATTCTATGTTTTAAAACTTCTTTGGGGCTGAAAATGCATTTAAAATACTTTACAACCGTTATGTACGATAACTGTGTATGTACGTGTATGAACTTCTATGTTCTATGAGGTTGTAAGCTTGTTCTAAGAGTTTAGCATGATTGATCTATGTTAAGAATGTATGGGAATGAGGTTTTAGAACTGGTTATAGCATAAGTCTCATTTACAGGTCTGATGGTTCATCCGCATTTACACTGTGATAATTGCCTAAGTGTTTTGTTCACCCGCATTCACTTTTGTTCACCCGCATTTGCCTTAATTCAGCCTAAGTATCCATCAACATTTCTTTTTATGCATGCGCATTTGCTACAGTGTCCATCAGCATTTCTTTTACGACAAAATAATTATCGTGTTCATCAGCATTTGCAAGTGTTCATCCGTATTTACAAGTGTTCATCCACATTTGCAAGTTGTTCATCCGCATTAGTTTTGTTCATCCTCATTAGTTTTTGTTCATCCGCATTTGCAAGTTGTTTATCCGCATTTGCAAGTTGTTCACCCACATTAGTTTTGTTCATCCGCATTAGTTTTTGTTCATCCGCATTTGCAAGTTGTTCATCCGCATTTGCAAGTTGTTCACCCGCATTGGTTTTGTTCATCCGCATTAGTTTAAGACAAGAAAATTTCTAGAATTTTGGAAGATCAGATTAAGGTTTGACCATGGTTGACTTGATGCTTGTATCTGATTATCTTATGCATGTTGTGGGCTGTCCTTATGTGCCTATTATGATATTAACATGTGACTTTTTGTGGATTTCCTGTGATCATAAAGTATTATTATTAATCAAGTGGAAGATTAATATTAATGAAAAGTGGAACATAAGGAATGAAAAGACTTGCAAGTCAAAATTTACTGGAGGTGCATGACCATGTTGTCGTTAGCTCAACTGTGTATGGTTTAGCTAACCCAAAGGATGTACACAGGGTCAATCTTTAAGATTGCGAGGACCACTGTTGTTGCCCCGGTACTGGTGCTAGCATATGTGCACCACGGATGGAGTCTATTTATAGACTTCAAGGCCCAGTACCAGGTTTATGCGCATTATATGGGGGGTATAACACTTTGGTCCATATTGACAGTGAAAGATAATAATAATAATAAGCAAGAAACAGAATGGTGATGATGTAATGGATATGATTTGTATGTATGGTGTGTGATCACATCCGAAAGAAAGATAAGATATTTTCTTTAAGAAGTATTTTGTATACAAATCTATCAAGATATTTTTATGATTTTAAACTAGGACTCACTCAGCAAAGCTGACTTTTATGCGTTTTCAGTTGGCAGGTAATATTGCTGAGGATGGCACTCGGGGAGGCTACTCGTCGGGACAAGGCTGACATCCATTCATGAATATAACATTGTTGTTTTGTAATGCAAACTAATGATCTTTTGTAACTATACCAAACATGTATTACTTAGCAACAGCGTTTATAAATAAATGAATGGCATTTAAATGTTTTAATTCTGCTGCAATGTGATAAAAAATTATGAAATGTTTTATGAATAGTGCTGTGAATGTCCAATTGTGAGGTCTCCGGAAACGGGGCCTTACAAGTTGGTATCAGAGCCAAAGTTTAAGAGAAATGGGTAAATATTTTCAAGAACCTAAACTTAAACTGAAAATGGGACCGAATGGAGGAATGTCATCCCGAGTAGCTATGTGCCATCAGGTAATTCTTTTATAATGTTAACCGGTATTATGTGCGCATGCTATTTGATTTATATGCTTTAGTAGATTTGAATACTGATGTAGTCAGGATAGGAAATGCTCAGGGAACGAAGAGTAAAGTAAGTGGCTAATCACAACTGGCCACTGTAATTAGGGACTTACTATACTTAACATTACCTTGAATGACCGTGTTGGTGTTTGGATCTAATAGTGTTAAAGGATGGCTGGAGGTAGATCATCTAAGGCTTCTCGAGGTGGAACTCGGGGTGGTCGTGCTGGTAGACCCCAGGCCGCAAAGAACAAGACGAGGACCGTAGAGACGGCTACTGCTGGGCCTGATCTGCATCACCCAGAGGTGGTGGATGAGAGTGCTAACTTAAGAGCCTCAATGAAGGAGGCAGTGGTGGAGTAAGTTCACCAAGTCATGCAGACAATCCTACCGTCTGTCGTGACTGAAGTGATCCGAGCTGTGAGGAAGGATGAACGAAAGGAGAAGGAGGAGGAGAGGAGAACGACTGCTGGCAGGAGAGGTGATGTGAGGGATCACGATGAGGAGGAGGAGCTAAATGCTGGAGGGGGAGCCTCAAGTGATGATGAAGAGGTGGTGGTGCGGGAAACCATGAGGGGATGCAGCTACGGGGTATTCCAACGGTGTAAACCCCCTACTTTTGACGGCAATGGTAACGCTGCTACTGCCCACTGCTGGATAAGGGAGATGGAGGTAGTATTGAAGATCAGTGAGTGTCGGGAAGACCAGAAAGTGATGTTCGCCACTCACTCGTTTGTCGACTCGACACTATGTTGGTGGGACAATCTTGTCCAATCCGAGGGTGACATGGCCATCGAGAGAATGAGATGGGTGAGCTGAAGAAGTTGGTGATTGAGGAATTCTGTCCTCACAGAGAACTCAACAAGATTGAAAGGGAGTTCTTACAGCTGGAGGCAGGAACTATGACCCACCAGCAATACACCGCCAAGTTTAACGAAATGGCGAGGTTGGTGCCGGATCAGGTTACGCCGGTATCGAGGAAGATCAATCGGTACGTTCAGGGACTACCGACCGACATCCACAGATAATTGATCGCTGCCCAACCAAGCACTTTTAGGTCGGCAGTGGAATTGGCGGGAATGTTGTATGATGAAAGGGAAGTAGCGGTGGTTGAGGTGAAGAAGACGGGTGGTAATAACAGGAGTTGGAACGGGAAGAGATTCGGGTGTGGTGGTTTCAACCCGAACAGTAAGAGGCCGAGGATGGATGATCACCGAGTGGTTACTGCAAGCTCGAGGTTGAGGCGGTGTGATAAGTACAGGAAGGAACATAGCGCGGAATGCCGCTTG
This sequence comes from Flaveria sonorensis, assembly GCA_025506505.1. NCBI lineage: Eukaryota > Viridiplantae > Streptophyta > Magnoliopsida > Asterales > Asteraceae > Flaveria > Flaveria sonorensis. Next base: position 37,965,710 of record CM046432.1, read on the forward strand.
GGAATGAATGTCTGCTACAAATGTGGCAAACCCGGTCATATTTCAAAGATGTGTTGAGCCCCACAGTGCTTTAACTATGGTGAAATCGGTCATATGAACAAGGATTGCAAGAAGCCAAGGGCTGAAAGTTCTGGGTTGAAGAAGAGGCCAGAAGAAGGAGATCAGAGAGCAAGTGCAAGAGCCTTCACAATGACCCGAGAGGAAGCCCGGGTAGACCCCGACGTCGTGTCAGGTGTGTTCCTAGTAAACCAAACTTGTGCCTCTGTACTATTTGATTCTGGTGCTAGTAGGAGTTTCATATCTGCTGACTTCTGTGCTAAATTGCCTGTTAGTAGTAGGAGCATCGATGAACCTTTTGATGTAAAATTGCTATTGGTAAGTCTATCATAATTTCTAATATGATTGAGGATCGTGGCATAGAGTTAGAAGGCCATAGGTTCTCCGCTAAACTATTTGTGATGCCCCTAGGCGGGTTTGATGTAGTTCTGGGGATGGATTGGTTGGCAGCCTATGAGGCAAACATCGTGTGTCGGAAGAAGATGATTTGGTTAGTTGCACCCAATGGGAGTTCAGTGATAGTTTATGGTGATCGCGTCACTACGGTTCAGAAAGTGATTTTGATGGCAGTGGTAGAGAAGTGTTTCCCGAAGATCTACCAGGTGTGCCACCGGACCGTGAGATAGAATTTCAGATCGACCTGATACCCGGTGCGCAACCCGTTGCCAAGGCACCGTATCGGTTAGTTCCTACCGAGATGAAAGAACTGATGGATCAGCTACAGGAACTGATGGATAAGGGGTTTATTAGATCGAGTATCTCTCCTTGGGGTGCTCCGGTATTATTCGTAAAGAAGAAAGACGGTAGTATGAGAATGTGTATAGACTACCGGGAGTTGAACAGGTTGACAGTGAAGAACAGATACCCCCTACCAAGGATTGACGACCTGTTTGATCAGCTTCAAGGTGCCAGTTGGTTTTCCAGAATAGATCTTCAATCTGGCTACCATCAGCTGAAGGTAAAGGAACAAGATATCCTGAGGATAGCATTCTGCACGCGTTATGGACATTACGAGTTTCTCGTTATGTCATTCGGTTTAACTAACGCGCCAGCTGCCTTTATGGATCTGATGAACCGAGTGTGTTGGCCGATGTTAGATAAATCAGTGATTTTGTTTATTGATGATATTCTGATTTATTCGAAGAGCAAAGAAGAACATGTCAGCCACATACGTGAAGTGTTGGAGACACTTAGAAAGGAGAAGTTGTATGCTAAATTCTCTAAGTGTGCTTTTTGGTTGCGGGAAGTTCAGTTTCTGGGTCATGTGGTGAATACCGAAGGAATTATGGTGGACCCGGCAAAGGTTGAGGCGGTAATGCAATGGAAGTCTCCAAAGACGCCATTCGAGATTCGCAGTTTTTTGGGTTTGGCGGGTTACTACCGAAGGTTTATCCAAGACTTTTCCAAGATAGCCTCACCTTTGACTAAGTTGACATGCAAGGATGTGAAGTTTGTGTGCAGACGAGAACAGGAGGATGCTTTTGAGGAGTTAAAATCAAGATTAACTCAAGCTCCTGTTTTGACATTACCTGAAGGGAGTGAAGACTTAGTGGTGTATTCGGATGCCTCCTATTCGGGACTGGGTTGCGTGTTAATGCAACGTGGGAGAGTAATAGCCTACGCATCCCGATAGTTAAAGACCCACGAAGTTAATTACCCCACTCATGATTTAGAATTGGCTGTGGTGGTCATTGCGTTGAAGATTTGGAGGCACTACTTATACGGGACCAAGTGCACAATCTTCACGGATCATAAGAGCTTGAAATACTTATTCGAGCAGAAAGATCTCAACATGAGGCAGAGAAGGTGGTTAGAGTTGATCAAAGACTATGATTGTGAGATCCATTACCACCCGGGCAAGGCCAACGTAGGGGCCGATGCCCTTAGCCGGAAGGAGTGACCCGAACCGATTCGGGTAAAGGCGTATCAGTTGGTGATGACCTCAGAGGTGATAACGCAAGTTAAAGAGTTTCAAAATGAGGCGTTAAAAGAAGATCGCCTCAACTCCGAAAGGATGAGAGGTTTAGTCGCTGAATTGAGAGGGAATACCCACGAGGTTAGAACCCACTTCGGACTAATGTGGATTCATCGATATGGGAATCTACGTGGGCGAATTATGGATGAAGCTCATAAAACTCGATACTCCATTCATCCCGGTGCTACCAAGATGTATCAAGACATGAATAAAGACTACTGGTGGCTGGGTATGAAACGGGACATGGCAGAGTATGTAAGTAAGTGCCTTACTTGCTTGCAAGTGAAGGCAGAACATCAGAAACCATACGGGAAGATCCAACCATTGGATATACCCGAGTGGAAGTGGGAGCACATCACCATGGACTTCATAACAAAGCTACCCCGTACTGCAAAGGGGTGCGATACCATCTGGGTGATAGTTGACCGATTGACAAAGAGTGCTCACTTCCAACCGATCCACGAGACGTATTCCTCCGAGAGACTGGCGGACCTATTCATCAAAGAGATTGTAGCTCGCCATGGTTTCCCGGTGTCTATTGTGTCAGATCGTGACACCCGATTCACATCAAAGTTTTGGAAGAGATTCCATGATGCCATGGGGACGAGACTACACATTAGCACGGCTTACCATCCTCAAACAGATGGTCAGTCTGAGCGAATGATTCAGACGCTCGAGGATATGCTCCGGGCATGTGTGATCGACTTTGGAGGAAGTTGGGATGATCACCTACCGTTAGTAGAGTTCTCGTACAACAACAGTTATCATGCCAGCATTGGTATGCCACCATATGAGATGTTGTACGGTAGGAGGTGTAGAACACCCGTGTGTTGGGGAGACATTGGGCAGAAAGAATTAGAAAGCATCGAGTTGATTGAGGCTATGAGTGAGAAGCTGGAAAAGATCAAAGACTTTATGAAGGCGGCGAAGGATAGACAGAAGTCGTATGCCGATAAGAGACGTAGACCCATCGAGTTCAACATGGGTGATAAAGTTATGTTAAAGGTCTCGTCTTGGAAAGGGATCATCCAGTTCCGGAAGAGGGGCAAGTTAAGTCCAAGATACATAGGGCCTTTCCGAATTATTGCACGAGTAGGAGAGGTGGCCTATCGACTAGAATTACCCGATGAGTTGAATGGGATTCACCCGACATTCCATGTATCTCATCTAAGAAAATGATTAGCTGACGAAGATATGATTGTACCATTGGATGATATTAAAGTGGATGAATGGCTTAATTATATGGAGCAACCAGTGGCAATCATCGACCGAAAGGAGAAGAGATTGAGAAATAAAGTGGTTCCACTTGTGAGGGTACAGTGGAAACACCGAAAAGGATCCGAGTCTACGTGGGAGACCGAAGAAGAGATGAGACAGCATTACCCACAGTTATTCAAAGAGTGACAGGTTTCGGGGATGAAACCTCTTTAAGGGGGGTAGACTTGTAACACCCGAAATTTCGTTAGAATAAAAAGGAAAGAAAAGTAATTTGAAGAAAATAAAAAGAAGGCAAAGTTGAGGGGTGCTTTGTGTAAATAGTACCAAAAAGTCAAAAGTGGGTGTATAAAGAGCATGGTCGCCCATGCTCTTTCTGCTGCTGCTTTCCGAAGAAGAAAAGAAAGAAAGAAAGCTGGTTTTTTGTGTTTCCTCTCGGTCGAATTGTGAAGAAGAAGAAGATTATTCAAGGTGTTTGAACTCTTATGCACGCAAGTTGGGAGGAGATTCACTTGTTTGCTGCAATAGGTGAGTTCTAGGACCCCGATTCTATGTTTTAAACTTCTTTGGGGCTGAAAATGCATTTAAATGCTTTACAACCGTTATGTACGATAACTGTGTATGTACGTGTATGAACTTCTATGTTCTATGAGGTTGTAAGCTTGTTCTAAGAGTTTAGCATGATTGATCTATGTTAAGAATGTTTAGGAATGAGGTTTTAGAACTGGTTATAGCATAAGTCTCATTTACAGGTCTGATGGTTCATCCGCATTTACACTGTGATAATTGCCAAAGTGTTTTGTTCACCCGCATTCACTTTTGTTCACCCGCATTTGCCTTAATTCAGCCTAAGTATCCATCAGCATTTCTTTTTATGCATACGTATTTGGTACAGTGTCCATCAGCATTTCTTTTAAGACAGAATAATTACCGTGTTCATCCGCATTTGCAAGTGTTCATCCGTATTTGCAAGTGTTCATCCGCATTTGCAAGTTGTTCATCCGCATTAGTTTTGTTCATCCGCATTAGTTTTTGTTCATCCGCATTTGCAAGTTGTTCATTCGCATTTGCATGTTGTTCACCCGCATTAGTTTTGTTCATCCGCATTAGTTTTTGTTCATCTGCATTTGCAAGTTGTTCATCCACATTTGCAAGTTGTTCACGCGCATTGGTTTTGTTAATCCGCATTAGTTTAAGACAAGAAATTTTCTAGAATTTTGGAAGATCAGATTAGGGTTTGACCATGGTTGACTTGATGCTTGTATCTGATTATCTTATGCATGTTGTGGGCTGTCCTTATGTGCCTATTATGATATTAACATGTGACTTTATATGGATTGCCTATGATCATAAAGTATTATTATTAATCAAGTGGAAGATTAATATTAACGAAAAGTGGAACATAAGGAATGAAAAGACTTGCAAGTAAAAATTTACAGGAGGTGCACGACCATGTTGTTGTTAGCTCAACTGTGTACGGTTTAGCTAACCCAAAGGATGTACACAGGGTCAATCCTTAAGATTGAGGGGACCACTGTTGCTGCCCCGGTACTGGTGCCAGCATATGTGCACCACAGATGGAGTCTATTTATAGACTTCAAGGCCCAGTACCAGGTTTATGCGCATTATATGGGGGGTATAGCACTTTGGTCCATATCGACAGTGAAAGACAATAATAATAAGCAAGAAAGAGAATGGTGATGATGTAATGGATATGATTTGTATGTATGGTGTGTGATCACATCCGAAAGAAAGATAAGATATTTTCTTTAAGAAATATTTTGTATACAAATCTATCAAGATATTTTTATGATTTTAAACTAGAACTCACTCAGCAAAGCTGACTTTTATGCGTTTTCAGTTGGCAGGTAATATTGCTGAGGATGGCACTCGAGGAGGCTACTCATCGGGACAAGGATGACATCCATTCATGAATATAACATTATTGTTTTGTAATGCAAACTAATGATCTTTTGTAACTATACCAAACATGTATTACTTAGCAACAGCGTTTATAAATAAATGAATGGCATTTAAATGTTTAAATTCCGCTGCAATGTGATAACAAATTATGAAATATTTTATGAATAGTGCTGTGAATGTCCAACTGTGAGGTCTCCGAAAACGGGGCCTTACATTTATACTCATCTTTATACATAAAGCTTTTGAGAAGATAGGAGTATGATTTTTTTTGGCATTTCATCGAACACCTATGATGCATTGTTGGATTTGATGTTAAGATGGAAAATGTAGCTTGTATGGATAATGGTAATGGTTGTAAATATGGTTTGAACAATATAGCATTTTTTTGTTTAATTTCATTACAATAGTGTGTTTACGATGATGTTTCTTTGTTATAGTTTGTAGTTTTGTTAATTTGGTTTGATTACAATATTAAATTTTTGTTACAATTGATGTAGTTACACAGTTTAATGCAGTTTGGTTGTTAGGTTGTTAAAATCACATTGGTATAGTTACATGGTTAATTGATGTTTATTTACATTAGTTTACAGATTGGTTTACATTAGTTTTCATTGGTTTACATTGATTTACTACGTACGAGTAACATTGTAACTTGATGTAACTATGTATGAGTGATACTTTTTTGAAATACTAAAATAGAATTAAAGAGAAAAATGATATGAATCTAGTCGTGCAATTTTTAGAATTTTTTTTATAAGGGACCTGTTGTTGGAAAACCATGGCATTGGAAAGTAGATTGAAACTACCATCTGTATGTTATACTTACTAGAAGCTAAGTTCATGATAGATTATGGATCTTTGCTCCATTAGTTAAATCTAAGAGGGGATCAATAACTACCATCTATATGTAATTCTCTGTACGTATCTATAATTTGCATTTAAACTAAAATGATGTATTTTCTTGTAACTAAGTATTTTCGTTACATGAACTTTGTTGTAAGAAACTATTATGTTTCTGATGTTTCTAGATTTTAATATGTTTTTGTGTTCTATTCCGGGTGATTCTATTATTAATATACCAGTTAGTATTATAGTGAATTTAATTTCTTGAATTCTACAGTCAAAAGATGTTGTAATTTTGTTGGTTTTATATACATTTTTTCGATGTAATCATTGTGCCACAACCTCAAATTCCACGTACGGGGTTCTACCGCGAGACGTGTGAACAAACCAGGATCTAAGTCATTAGTTACTTAGAACCACACTTAGTGAAACATTTAAAATAAACCAGAGTTTATAACTTCAAAACTGTGCGGAAGCGTTTAATAAATAAGTCAACCCAAAGTAATGAAATGTAAAATACGCAAACCGCGCCAAACCTTTATTAAAAACAAAATGTATATTAAATCCCAAATGCAAAACAATGTTTTTCCCAATGCATGCTAACACGTGAGTGCTCCTAGGCGCTGCTGCTAACCTCGACCTGAGAATAGCATACTAAAAGAGTCGACACAACGGTTGGTGAGTTCAACAGTTTGAGTTTAACATAAACAGTAACAGTTGTAGAGCATAAGAAGGGAAATGAAATAGATAGCTAATGTATATTCATAAGTAATAACCATAGCGATTTCGTGATCGAAGCTAACTGTGTTTTGTTTGTTTGCCTCCCGTCACGACATACCAGGTCGTGACGATGTTTGTGTTAGGACAATATTTCACCCGTTTGAACTCGAGTTGCACGGGTGGGGCTTGTCAGACCTAATAGTACTACCCAAAATTTCTTGTTAGTTACCAATATTAACAATCCGAAAGTGTGAGGACTTTCAAGGTATATCACACTATGTTACACTATACACAACTTTCAATAATAAAGCGTTTGTAAAAGAGTATGCTATCTCCCCCAAAAGAGAGTGTATAAAAAATGGGGCATGACCTCACCTGTTGCTCCAACAAACAGAGTAATGCAAAGCTACGGTGAATGGAAAAGACAACCCGTCAAAGGTTACCTAGAACAAGTGAGTTTGTAAGTATTCAAGAGCAGAAAGACTTAACAGATCCTAGGTGCTCTATAAATAGGTTGACCCAAGTGATATGGAACACAATAACACGTTTGACCTAGTTGACCCGTTTGACCCGTTGGTGACATGTCATGTTAGATTCTTGTTTGACCAAATACAGTAATTCATAAATCATCATACAATCACAGACTACCATACACGTTATTCACATAAGCCACATTGCAGCTCTTAAGTCTCATCATGATCTTCATGCTAACTTAAGTTATCATACAACACATGCAAATTCCCAATAATTCATCATTCTATAAAATAAATACAAATAATTCGTAACTAACAATTCACATTGAGATTAGTCACGCACTACACGCCATGTGAAGCCGCTCACGTCTACACATCCTAAACCCTGCCAATCCTACTAAGTCGGGGCCCCAGATTCGCACTTGTGTATGATACTCACCATCACATTCCCAATTGCAATTCATATGACTAAGACATCAACATTATAATAATCAACTATTACAATCCATCATGACACCTAACTTGTACACTTGCATATTTTCCAAGAAAACCTAGATTTCCAGGAAATCCTCCAAGTACTCACATGGCCCAATGAACACATACTATCATATTAGACATCATCAACAAACATTCTAGCATGATCCTAACTTCATAAACATGCCCAATTCACAATAATCATTGATTCATGTCAATAAAGTTTTCCTTTCAGGAAAGTAACACGCAAAATCAATATTTTCATCAATTTGAATCCCAAATTTATCAATAACATCCCTAATCTAGTTCATAGAAACCATAATAACCCATTTAACATCCATAAATCATCAAAACATGAATTCTCATGATCCAAAAGTTTCTAATATGGGCAATATAAGAACTAGATGACAATACCATGAAATTCTTGCATAAACCACATAGATTAACATCAGTACATCATCACTAACATCATAGAATCACCAAACAATCAAAGAATTCAACTTTTCTTCATCTATTTTGAATTAGGGTTCATCAAGTAGCAAAGACCATAAAAATCTTGTTAGAACTTATCTTTAAACGTGTAATGATGATGATTAACACTTGCTAATCCCTTCTAATGCTTGAATGACACTAGAAATCGATGGAAACTTGTGTTGGAAGATCAAAATCTCAAGGATAGGGAGGGAAAGGGGTTTGGCCGCGTCTTTGGGGGTGTTGGGGGGCTATTGTTTTGTTTTGGTAATATTATGTTTAGTGGTAATTACACAATAAACCTTCCTTGATTATATTTTATAAAAACTTAATCTTTTTAACACTTTTTTAATAATTTTAACTTCAAAACACAAGTATTACTAATCAACAATAATAATTATATGTTTCAACTAGCAATGAAACACATGAATTAAAGATCACATGTTATCACGTCATAAAGTAAAATTCACAAATAATACATAAAATTCATGAATCACAAATTTATAATCAACATTATTACTTAAATTATTATCTGTTAACCATAGTTAATTATTAATATGTCACAAACGATCAACGACAACTAATGTGTGCTCACGACACGTGTATGCATGACCTAAAGGAACAAACGAAGTTTAGTAAAGGAAAATTACCGGATGTCACATTATCTTCATGTTGAAAAAATTTTCGTCCCGAAAATTAAGTTACATGGTTGTGTTACATCACTGGTCTACTGCATTGGCATAACGAAATCAAGTGAGTTGTCACATCATCCCCGTGTTAAAGAAAATTTCGTCCCGAAATTTAGTCATTACCTTCGTCGTTGTCATCATTGTTTCAAACAAATGAGGATACTTGAGCTTCATCTGATACTGACGTTCCCATGTGAACTTTGGTCCCCGTCTTGAGTTCGAACAAATCTTAACTATTGGAATCTTGCTCTGCTTAAGGATCTTGACCTCACGGTCCATCACCTCAACTGGTTCTTTAATGAATCTTAATTGTTCATCTACTTGCACTTCCTCGAGCGGTAAAACCAATGTCTCATCAGATAAGCACTTCTTTAAATTTGAGACGTGAAAAACATCATAGATTCCACTTAACGAGTCAGCTAGACTTAGTCGGTATGCCACCGGGCCGATTCTTTCCAAAATCTCGAACGGTCCAACATATCGTGGATTAAGCTTGCCTCTTTTGCCAAATCGGATCACACCGTTCCATGGTGAGACCTTCAACAAAACTCTATCTCCGACCTGAAACTCTAAAGGTTTCCATCATTTGTCTGGGTAGATCTTCTGTAGGTCTAGTGCTGCAGCCATACAATTTCGTATCTGCATGATCTTTTCAGTAGTCTCATGCACCAATTCAGGCTAGTCAGCTAACTATCTCCAACTTCCGCCCAACAAAATGGTGATCTACACTTCCGACCAACAAAATGGTGATCTACACATCCGCCCATACAATGCCTCAAACGGTTCCTCTTTAATACTGGTATGATAGCTATTATTTTAAGAATCCACCAAAGGTAGATGGACTTCCTAATTGTTCCTAAAATCTATTACACAGGCTCGCAACATGTCCTCTAAATTTTTAATAGTGCACTCGCTCTATTCGGCGGTCTGAGGATGGTAAACGGTACTCATGTCCAAGCGCGTAGTTAAAGATTTCTGCAATGATTACCAGAAACAGGAGGTAAAACGGGAGTCGTGATCCGAAATGATCGAAATTGGTACACCATGTCTAGATACCACTTCCTTCAAGTTAATCCGAGTTAGCTTATCCATTTTGTTTGTTTCTTTGATTGCTAGGAAGTGAGCAGACTTAGTCAGTCGATCTACAATCACCCATATCGTGTCACAACCGCTGGGAGTTATGGGTAATTTGGTAATAAAGTCCATGGAAATCTGCTCCCACTTCCACAAAAGGAATGTTGGGTTGTTGCAGTAACCCAGATGGCTTTTGGTTCTCAACTTTCACCTTGAAGCAGGTTAAACACTTGCTCACATAGGTAACTACGTCCGCCTTCATATTAGGCACCAATAGTGTGCCTTCAGGTCATGATACATCTTGTCAGAACCAGGATGTATAGAGTACTTAGACTTGTGTGCCTCACTCATAACCAAGTCTCTTAGATTTCCATAGGAAGGTACCCAAAGTCTATCCATGAAGTAACGGATTCCATTAATTTTCACCTCAAATTGTTTGTCCATCCCACGCAATATTCAGATTCAACATTTTCTGCTTTCAAACTTCCATCTGAGCTTCCTTGATTTGTTCCGGCAATTGAGTGCTAATGTAAGTTGTAAAGCTCGCACTCATCAGGGTTTAGCAGTTTCCTTTCCGTTTAAGGCATTAGCAACCACATTTGCCTTTCTCGGGTGGTATTTTATAGCACAATCATAATCATTCAATAATTCTACCCAATGTTGCTACCTCATATTCAGCTCTTTTTGCTCAAAGATATGCTAAAGACTCTTATGATCGGTGTAAATAGTGCATTTGGTATTGTACAAGTAATGTCTCCAGATCTTCAAGGCAAAAACCACTACACCCAGTTCTAAGTCATGGGTGGTGTAGTTCTTCTCCTGCACCTTCAGTTGTTTCAAGGCATAGGCTATCACCTTTTCACGTTGCATCAAGACACAACCGAGCCCTTGAATAGAGGCATCACAGTAAACCACGAAGTCATCACTTCCTTCTGGTAATGCTAATATCGGTGCACTACAAAGCTTCTTTTTCAACAACTGGAAGGCTTTTTCTTGACTCTCTCCCCATTTAAATATGGTACCTTTATATGTCAAAGCAGTGAGAGGTTGAGCAATTTTAAAAAATCCCTCAATGAAGCGACAATAGTATCCTGCCAGTCCAAGGAATTGCCGTATCTCACTAGGCATTTTGGGAACTGACCAATTTTTTTTTGCCTTAACTTTTGCAGGATCTAGATGGATTCCTTTTTCATTAACAATGTGACCCAGAAATTGCACCTCTTGAATCCAAAAGTCACACTTAGAGAATTTGGCATACAATTGTTCCCTTTTAAGCAGTTCCAAGATTAATCGCAGATGCTCCTCGTGTTCATCTTTAGTCTTAGAATAGATCATTATGTCATCAATAAACATAATGACAAACTAATCAAGGTAGGGTTTGCACACACGGTTCATGAGATCCATGAATACTACTGGTGCATTAGTCAACCCAAATGGCATGACCAGGAATTCATAATAGCCATAACGAGTTCTGAATACTGTTTTCGAGATGACTTCCTCTCGGACTATTAATTGATGATATCCAGACCTCAAATCAATCTTGGAATAATACCTAGACCCCTGCAATTGATCGAACAGGTCATCAATACGAGGTAAAGGGTACCGATTCTTGACCGTGACTTTGTTTAACTCTTTGTAATCGATACACATCAGAAATATGCCATCCTTTTTCTTAACAAAAAGAACAGGGGCTCCCCAAGGCGATGAGCTTGGTCAGATAAATCCTTTATCCAACAGCTCCTGAAGCTGTGCTGATAACTCCTGTAGTTCGTTCGGTGCCAACCTATAAGGTGCTCTTACAATTGGAACTACTTCGGGCGTCAACTCGATCTGGAATTTCACTTGACGATGAGGTGGTAACCCAGGAAAGTCCTTAGGAAACACCTCTGGAAAATCACACGCTACCGGAATGTCCTTTATTTTCTTCCCTTCCTGCTATTTATCTGTCACCAGGGCCAATATGACCAAACGACCTTTGCGTAACAATTTCTGCGCTTTCATATATGATATGATGCCTATCACTGCACCACTCCTCTCACCCTTGACCGAAAGAATTTCTCCACCAATCGGAATACGTATAATCTTCTTGCGACATATGACTTCCGCCTGCTTCTCAGAAAGCCAATCCATGCCCACGACTACACCAAAACTCCCAAGTGTAACTGGCATAAGATTGATGTCGAAAGTGTGTCCGGCCAGTTCTTTCTTAAAACCCTTAAGGATGTGTGTAACATGAATTTGCTTATGGTCAGCTAATTCTATGGTATACTGGGATTCCAAAGTAGAAGGTGTATCATTTAAAAGACTACTAAAATTAATAGAGATAAAGCTTCTATCGGCTCCAGTATCAAATAGTACAGTAGCATAATGACAGTTAACAGGAAATTTACCAGTAACAATAGTAGGATCATTTAGAGCCTCACCTGAACCGATGACAAAGGCTCTCCCCTTGGCTCCATCATTGTTGTCACCATTACCAGTGTTGTTATTGTTGTTTCCATTGTTCCTAGAACCATTTCCATTCTTCTACAACTGAGGCAGTTCCTCTTGTAATGCCCTTCCTTCCTGTATTTGAAGCAGCCCTTAGGTGTTTCTTATGGTTGTTGTGGCTTTTTCATCAACTCGCCATGACAGTCCTGTGCCGTATGTCCTAGTTTTCCACATCTCTGACACTTGAAGTTATCACACCTGTCGGTGTGATGGTAGTTGCATCGATTACATTTAGGATACTTCCCCACATATCCTCGTTGTACTGGTTGAAACTCTGATTGTTATCAAATTTCTTCTGCTATAGCTTCTGAGGATGACTGGTTGATGAGGAACCATTTATAGTAGTGTTTTCCCACTTTCGCTTGTTATCGGGTACGCTAGCCACCTGTAACACCAGGATATTTTAAAAAGAAGAAAAGAAGAGAAAAAGAAAAGAAAAGAGAAGTATAAAGAAATAAAGGTGAAATAACCTAAGTTGAGGGGTTAAAGTTGTGCAAGAGGAAAACTTTAATATTATTATGTTTAAAAGTGGGCATGGCCTCCCACTCCCTCTACTCACCAACTGCCTTCGATAGCAAAAAAAGAAGAAAAGCAGAGTTTCATCTATTATCTAGAGAGAAGAAGAAGAAGATCATCTAGAAGATAAGATTTTGTATGTTTTGTTTGGTTTCAGCTGGGTTTTCAGCTTGTAGACTGAGTCTTATGTGTTTCTCTATATTCGGTTATGTATTTTTAGTGTGTCTAGGTGTTTGAACTCCAAGTGCTCTTGAGTTTGGAGGAGGTTTACTAGAAGGCTGCTATAGGTGAGTTCTAAAACCCCGAATTTTCTGTTTTTAAACTTATTTTGGGGCTAGAAATACATGTAAACTATTATTTTTCAACTTTCAGTATGTAATCGTATGTATCACCTATGTTTTTACTGGGTATGTGTGTTTGTGAATGTTTGACTGAATTATGTGGTTGTATGCATGTTTTATGAGCTTAGTATGCTAGATTTGGGCTAGGATTATGTAAGGATGATGTTAGGAACTAAAAATTTACATAGGTTAGAACTGGTATAGTGCCCATGCGCCCAAACTACCCATAGGCCTAAGTGTTGCTCATGCGACTAAGTTTCCCATGCGCCCAAGTACTCATGCGCCTGCATAGTGCTCGTGCACCTGCATAGTTCTCATGCGCCTACGTCTTTTTGCCCATACGCCTAAGTGTTTGCTCATGCGCCTAAGTTTCCCATGTGCCTAAGTATCCATGCGCCTACATAGTACTCATGCGCCTGCATAGTACCCATGTGCCTAAGTTTTTCCCATGCACCCAAGTGTTTCCCATACGCCTAAGTATCCATGCGCCTGCATAGTGCCCATGCGCCTACATAGTTCTCATGCGCCTAAGTTTCCTTAGAATTTTTTTGAAATTTTGGGAAAAATAGAAATTTATGATTAAGCTCTGGAATGTTTTAGTGGGTTATGTTTGTTCATGTTATGCATTTTGTGGCCTGTTATTGATGTTCCTTATTAGGTATTATTACGTGACTTTACACGGTGTTTTAATGCTCTTGTACGTAAAGTATTATATAATGAAAGTGAAAGATATATTAACGAAGTGGAACCTAATGAAAGAATGTAAAGTCTTGCAAGCAATTGAAAGGAGGTTCACAACTCATTGAGGGGTTGTTAGCTCAACTGTGTGCGGTTTAGCTAACCCATGAGGATGCGCATAGGGGTCAATCCTTGTGATTGACCAATATGTACGACACGGGACCCTTGTCGCTTGCCCCGATACTGGAGTCAGCTTCGTGTACAATGTTAGGGGTCTATTTATAGACTTCGGCCTAGTACCAGCTTCGTGCACAATGTTTGGGGTATAGCATATGACATTGGTCTAGATGAAAGTGAAAGATAATGATGAAAGTACGAAATGAATGAAAAGAATGTTGAAAGATTATAATGATATTTTCAAGTTGTACGTATGTTGTGTGATCACGAACAAAAAGGTTTTTACTAAAGGTAAAGTATTTTATTATATAAAACTAGAACTCACTCAGTGACGCTGACTTTTCATGTATTTTCAGTTGTCAGGTAACTTGTTGCTGAGGATGGCACCAGGGTGAAGCTACTTGGCGGGCAAGACTGGCATCCATCTGATGCGATAATAATGATGTTGCTTTGTAATACAACTGACTGATATTTGTAATCTTTTGAACGACGATGTATTACTTGGCAAATGTATTTATTAAAGCATGAAATTGTTTTTGATGAATTATTTCGCTGCAAGGTTTTATTTACTTAATAAATTCTAATATGTTTTGATATAAAAGAGGTTGTGATTGACCAACTGTGGGGTTCCCGGGAACGGGCCTTACAAGTTGGTATCAGAGCCAAAGTTTAAGAGAAATGGGTAAATATTTTCAAAACCTAAACTTAAACTGAGAATGGGACCAAATGGAGGGATGCCAGCTCAAGTAGCTACGTACCATCAGGTAAGTTATTTTCTTAAGGTTAACCGGTATTATGTGCGTGTGCTATCTGATTTATGTGCTCTTAGTAGATTTGGATACTAATGTAGTCAGGATAGGCAATGCTTGGGGGGATGAAGAGTAAAGTAAGTGGCTAATCACAACTAGCCACTATAATTAGGGACTTACTATACTTGACATAATCCGAGCTATTACCTTGAATGACCGTGTTGCTGTTTGAATCTTATAGTGTTTAGAGGTTGTCGGGTGGTAGATCTTCGAAGGCTTCTCGAGGAGGTGTGCAGGGTGGTCAGGGTGCTAGGCCACGTGTCACCGGGAACAAGGCTAAGGCTGCTAAGACGGCTCCTGCAGAGCCCGAGCTTCATCACCAGGAAGGCGGTGATGAGAGTGCTAATTTGAGAGCCACTATGAAGGAGGCAGTTGTGGAGAAAGTTCATCAGGTCATGCAGACGATCCTGCCATCTGTGATGACCGAGGTTATTCGTGCTGTGAGGGAGGATGAAAAGAAAGAGAAAGAGGAGAGGAGGAGGACCGTTGGGAGAGGTTCAGGTGAAGGGGAGCAACCAGAGACTGAGATGGTTGTCTCCAGTGATGATGATGAGGAGGAAGCGGTGCAGGAGACTACCAAGGGGAGTAGTTACGGGGCATTCTAGAGATGCAAGCCCCCAACTTTCGATGGAAATGGTAATACTACTACTGCTCACCGATGGGTGAGGGAGATGGAGGCGGTGCTCGAATCAGTGAGTGCCAAGAGGATCAGAAGGTGAAGTTTGCTACCCACTCATTTGTGGACTCGGCCTTATTCTAGTGGGATAACATTGTCTAGGCCGAGGGTAGCAGGGGGATTGGGAGGATGAGGTGGAGTGAACTGAAGAAGTTGGTGATTGAGGAATTTTGCCCTCATAGGGAGCTTGACAAGATTGAGAGAGAGTTCCTCCAGCTGGAGGCGGGAACTATGACACACCAGCAATACATGACTAAGTTCAACGAGATGGCAAGGTTGGTGCCGGATCAGGTGACGCTGTGTCAAGGAAGATCAAGAGGTATATTCAGGGTTTGTCGGCAGACATCAGCAGGCACATGATCGCCGCCCGGCCGAGTACTTTTAGGTTGGTGGTTGATCTGGAAGGGAGGTTGTATGATGAAAGAGATGTGGAAGTGGTAGAGGTGAATAAGAAAGGTGATAGTGACAGAAATTGGAAGGGGAAAAGATTTGGCAGTAGTGGTTTCACCCCCAAAAGCAAAAAGGAAAGAATGGATGACAGGAGGGTGGTGACGGCAGGTACTGCGTCAAGGATGTGTAACAGGTGTGGGAAGGAGCATGCGGGGGAATGCAAGTAGGGATCAAATCTCTACTTTAAGTGTGGGAAGCCCGGTCATAGGGTAAGGGATTGTGGAGTGACGAGGTGCTACAATTATGGCGAGACTGGGCATACGGGTAGAGATTGCAGGAAGCCGGGGGCCGAAAGTTCTGGGGCAAAGAAGGGGATCGAGAAGGATGGGCAGGGAGCAAAAGCCAGAGCATTCACGATGACTCGGGAAGAGGCTAGAGTGGACCCTAATGTCGTGTCAGGTATGTTCCTAGTAAACCAAACTTGTGCCTCTGTATTATTTGATTTTGGTGCTAGTAAGAGTTTTATTTCTACTGCCTTCTATGCTAAGTTGCCTGTTAGGAGTAGAAGGATTGATGAGCCCTTCGATGTAGAAACTACCATTGGTAAATCTACCAGCATTTTTGATCTGATAGAGAATTCTGACATAGAATTGGAAGGCCATAGGTTCTCTGCTAAATTAATAGTGAAGCCCCTAGGCGGATTTGATGTGGTTCTAGGGATGGATTGGAGAGCAGCCTATGAAGCAAATATTGTGTGTCGTAAGAAGATGATCAGATTAACTGCACCTGATGGGAGTTCGGTGATGATCTACGGTGATCGAGTTACTATGATTCCGAAGGTGATTTCGATGGTGGTGGTAGAGAAGTTCATAAAACATGGATTTAGTGCCTACCTGGCTTACGTGAAGGATGTGGATGCGTCAGTACCACAATTGTCCGACGTACCAGTTATGTGTGACTTTTTAGACGTGTTCCCAGAAGATTTACTAGGTGTGCCACCGGATCGTGAGATCGAGTTCCAGATCAATTTGATACCTGGTGCTCAACCTGTTGCCAAGGCACCATATCGATTGGCTCAGTCCGAGATGAAGGAACTAATGGTTTAGTTGCAAGAGTTGTTGGACAAAGGGTTCATTTGACCAAGCATCTCTCCCTGGGGTGCTCTGGTCTTGTTTGTAAAGAAGAAGGATAGTAGTATGAGGATGTGCATCGACTACCGTGAGCTAAACAAGTTGATGGTGAAGAACCGATATCCACTACCCAGAATTGTTGACTTATTTAATCAGCTCCAAGGTGCTAGTTGGTTCTCAAGGATAGATCTCTGATCTGGTTACCATCAGTTGAAGGTGAAGGAGAAGGATATCCCTAAAACAGCTTTTCGCATGCGTTATAGACACTATGAGTTTCTCGTTATGTCTTTTGGTATAACTAACACGCTAGCTGCCTTTATGGATTTGATGAACCGGGTGTGTCGGCCGATGTTGGATAAATCAATGATTGTGTTTATCGACGATAACCTGATTTATTCGAAGAGTGAAGAAGAGCATGCGTATCACATTCGTGAGGTATTGGAGACACTTAGAAGAGAGTAGCTGTATGCTAAGTTCTCCAAGTGCGCTTTCTGGTTGCGCGAGGTTCAGTTTTTGGGTAATTTGGTAAATTTCGAAGGGATCATGGTAGACCCAGCAAAGGTGGAGGCGGTGATGCAATGGAAGACTCCAAAGACGCCATCCGAGATCCGCAGTTTCTTGGGTTTAGCGGGCTACTACAGGAGATTCATTCAAGACTTTTCTAAGATAGCCTTACCATTGACCAAGATGACCAGCAAGGATGTGATATTTGTATGGGGTCTAGAACAGGAGAATGCTTTTGAGGAGATAAAGACAAGATTGACTCAAGCTCCTGTCTTGACATTACCTGAAGGGAATGAAGACTTGGTGGTCTATTCAGATGCTTCTTATTCAGGATTGGGTTGCGTGCTGATGCAACGGGGAAGAGTAATAGCCTATGCGTCCCGACAATTGAAAATCCATGAGGCTAATTACCCTACTCATGACTTAGAGCTTGCGGCTATGGTCTTTGCATTGAAGATTTGGAGGCACTACTTGTACGGGACGAAGTGCACTATCTTTACTGACCACAAGAGCTTGAAGTATTTCTTTAAGAAAAGGATCTCAATATGAGGCAAAGGAGATGGTTAGAGTTGATCAAGGATTATGATTGTGAGATCCACTATCATCCGGGCAAGGCCATCATAATGGCGGATGCCCTTAGCCGAAAGGAGAGACCCGAGCCAATCCGGGTGAAAGCTTACCAGTTGGTGATGACCTCTGATGTGATGGCACAGGTCAAGGGGCTCCAAGATAAGGCGTTGAAAGAAGAGCGCCTTAACTCCGAAAGGTTGAGAGGTCTAGTCTCGGAGTTGGGTGAGAACACTCTCGGAGTTAGAACACGCTTCGGGGGGATATGGATCCCTCGTTATGGAGACCTACGAGGGAAAATCATGGATGAAGCTCATAAGTCTCGATACTTTATTCATCCTGGTGCTACAAAGATGTATCATGATATGAAGAAAGATTACTGGTGGCCGGGTATGAAGCGTGATGTAGCGGAGTATGTGAGCAAGTGCCTTACTTGCTTGCAAGTGAAGGCTGAGCATCAGAAGCCATATGGGAAGATCCAGCCTTTGGATATACCCGAGTGGAAGTGGGAGCACATCACCATGGACTTCATTACGAAATCACCATGTACAGCGAGGGGGTACGATGTTATATGGGTGATAGTAGACCGTCTGACGATGCTCATTTCTTGCCAATCTGTGAGATGTATTAATCTGAGAGGTTGGCGGATCTATTCATTAAGGAG
The DNA here is from genome assembly GCA_025506505.1 of Flaveria sonorensis. Taxonomy (NCBI): domain Eukaryota; kingdom Viridiplantae; phylum Streptophyta; class Magnoliopsida; order Asterales; family Asteraceae; genus Flaveria; species Flaveria sonorensis. Next base: position 37,984,566 of record CM046432.1, read on the forward strand.
ATTATGACTCGTCATGGTGTACCGGTGTCTATAGTGTCAGACCGTAACACTCGGTTTACATCTAAGTTTTGGAAGAGATTCCACGACGCGATGGGGACGAGGCTACATATCAGTACGGCGTACCATCCTCAGAAAGATGTTCAGTCAAAGAGGACGATCCAGACACTGGAAGATATGCTATAGGCATGCGTGATTGATTTTGGAGGAAGTTGGGATGAACACTTACCGTTAGCCGAATTCTCATACAACAACAGTTATCATGCCAGCATTGGTATGCCACCATATGAGATGCTATATGATAGAAAGTGTAAATGCCTGTATGTTGGGGAGACATCGGATAGAAGGAGTTGAGGAGCGTTGAAGTGATCGAGGCTACGACTGAAAAGTTAGAGAAGATCAAGGCCTTTATGAAGGGGGCAAAAGATAGGCAAAAGTCGTATGCTGACAAGAGGCGTAGACCGATTGAACTCAAGGTGGCTGAAGGTTTCACCTTGGAAGGGGATCATTTGGTTCAGAAAGCGGGGTAAGATGAGCCTAAGGTATATAGGACCTTTTCGAATTATTGCTCGAGTAGGAGAGGTGGCCTATAGGTTGGAGCTACCCGATGAGTTAAGTGGGATTCATCCAACATTCTATGTATCTCATCTGAGGAAGTGCTATTGCTCGAGCCTATAGGTTGGAGCTACCCGATGAGTTAAGTGGGATTCATCCAACATTCTATGTATCTCATCTGAGGAAGTGCTTAGCCGATGATGATATGATTATGCCACTGGAGGATATTGATGTGGAGCAACCGGTGGCCATCATTGATAGAAAAGAGAAGAGGCTGCGGAATAAAATGGTTCTACTAGTGCTAGTACAGTGGAGGCACAGGAAGGGATCCGAGTCTACGTGGGAGACCGAGGAAGAAATGAGACAGCATTATCCCTAATTATTCGAGGAGTGACAGGTTTCGGGGATGAAAACTATATAAGGGGGTGGACTTGTAACACCCGAACATTTTAAAAAGAAGAAAAGAAGAGAAAAAGAAAAGAAAAGAGAAGTATAAAGAAATAAAGGTGAAATAACCTAAGTTGAGGGGTTAAAGTTGTGCAAGAGGCAAACTTTAATATTATTATGTTTAAAAGTGGGCATGACCGCCCACTCCCTCTGCTCACAAACTGCCTTCGATAGCAGAAAAAGAAGAAAAGCAGAGTTTCATCGGTTTTTTAGAGAGAAGAAGAAGAAGATCATCTAGAAGGTAAGATTTTGTGTCTTTTGTTCGGTTTCAGCTGGGTTTTCAGCTTGTAGACTGAGTCTTATGTGTTTCTCTATGTTCGGTTGTGTGTTTTTGGTGTGTTTAGGTGTTTGAACTCCAAGTGCTCTCGATTTTGGAGGAGTTTTACTCGAAGGCTGCTATAGGTGAGTTCTAGAACCCTGAATTTTCTGTTTTTAAACTTGTTTTGGGGCTGGAAATACATGTAAACCATTATTTTGCAACTTTCAGTATGTAACCGTATGTATCACCTCTGTTTTTAATGGGTATGTGTGTTTGTGAATGCTTGACTGAATTATGTGGCTGTATGCTTGTTTTATGAGCTTAGTATGCTGGATTTGGGCTAAGATTATGTAAGGATAATGATTGGGAACTGAAAATTTTTATAAGTTAGAACTGGTATAGTGCCCATGCTCCTAAACTGCGCATACGCCTAAGTTTTGCTCATGCGCCTAAGTTTCCCATGCGCCCAAGTACTCAAGCTCCTGCATAGTGCTCGTGCGCATGCATAGTTACCATGCGCCTAAGTCTTTTTGCCCATACGCCTAAGTGTTTGCTCATGTGCCTAAGTTTCCCATGCGCCTAAGTATCCATGCGCCTGCATAGTACCCATGCCCCTAACTTTTTCCCATGCGCCCAAGTGTTTCCCATGCGCCTAAGTATCCATGCGCCTGCATAGTGCCCATGAGCCTACATAGTTCTCATGCGCCTAAGTTGCCTTAGAATTTTTCTAAAATTTTGGGAAAAATAGAAATTTATGATTAAGCTCTGGCATGTTTTGGTGGGTTATGTTTGTTCATGTTATACATGTTGTGGCCTGTTATTGATGTTCCTTATTAGGTATTATTACGTGACTTTACGTGCTGTTTTAAGGCTCATGTACGTAAAGTATTATATAATGAAAGTGAAAGACATTATTAACGAAGTGAAACCTAATGAAATAATGTAAAGTCTTGCAAGCAATTGAAAGGAGGTTCACAACTCATTGAGGGGTTGTTAGCTCAACTGTGTGCGGTTTATCTAACCCATGAGGATGCACACAGGGGTCAATCCTTGTGATTGACCAATATGTACGAAACAGGACCCTTGTTGCTTGCCCCGATACTGGAGTCAGCTTCGTGTACAATGTTAGGGGTCTATTTATAGACTTCTGCCCATTACCAGCTTCGTGCACAATGTTTGGGGTATAGCATATGACATTGGTCTCGATGAAAGTGAATGATAATGATAAAAGTACGAAATGAATGAAAAGAATGTTGAAAGATTATAATGATAATATCAAGTTGTACATATGTTGTGTGATCATGAACGAAAAGGTTTTTACTAAAGGTAAAGTATTTTATTATATAAAATAGAACTCACTCAGCGACGCTGACTTTTCATGCATTTTCAGTTGTCAGGTAACTTGTTGCTGAGGATGGCACGAAGGTGAAGCTACTTGGCGGGCAAGACTGGCATCCATCTGATGTGATAATAATGATGTTGTTTTGTAATACAACTAACTGATATTTTGTAATCTTTTGAACGACGATGTATTACTTGGCAAATGTATTTATTAAAGCATGAAATGGTTTTTGATGAATTATTTTGCTGCAAGGTTTTATTTACTTAATAAATTCTAATATGTTTTGATATAAAAGAGGTTATGATTGACTAACTGTGGGGTTCCCGGGAACGGGGCCTTACACCACCACGCCCCGTTTGGGTAGCTTTCTTTGCTCCACCGCCTGGTTGGTCAACTTGTGGGCTAATCGAATAGCCTGTTGTATGGTGGCAGGGTTAAAGGTTGTCACCATACTCTTAATTTCAGGAACCAAACCACGTAAATACTGCTCAATCCTCTTATGCATCTCGTTCACCATCCCTGGGCACAAGGTTGCCAACTCGTGAGACCTGGTGGTATAGGCCTCAATCTCAGAACCCTGCATCTTCATCTACCAGAATTCAACTTCCAACTTTTGCACCTCATCACGAGGGCATTATTCTTCAGACATCATTGTCTTGAACTCTCCCAGGGTAGATCATTGGCCATAGCCTGACCTAGCATCTAGACCTGGGCATTCCACCATGAAAGTGTCACACCCTCAAGTGTTCCTGTAGCATATTTCACTTGGTCGACTGGCATGCAGTTGCATTTAGCATAGACTGATTGAGTCTTCTCAAACCACCGTACCAACCCTACAGCTCCTTCAGCTCCACTATAAGTGGGCTTACAATCCATAAAGGCTTTGTAAGTGCAGGGTTGGGGTCATGTGCCAACACAGCAAACATTTAGTTCAACGGCCTAAAAAACAACTAGAGTATTTGTCAAACCAGTCATATCTTTTACCTGCTGGCTGTGCGGCTTGTATAGCAGCCACTACCGCCTGCACATGCTCATTAATCAGGGCAGCCAGTTCAGCAGGAGTCATATTCACTACACCCGCGCTACGCCCACGCCCTGCGCACGTCCTCGTCCTGCACTAAATCCTCTGCCACGTCCTCTGCCTTCACCTTCCATTTTCACTTTGCATTCACAAACACAATAATGAGCAACATCTAACATATTTATCACATTGAAGCATAGTAAATAGTAAGAAAATAATGAAGTTCATCAACCACAACATTTATAACCAAAATAATAACCAAAGATAAATAAATTGTAAGTAATTCATAAAATATTCAATCGATGTCAAAATTTTCAGTTTTTCAGTTGGGTGGGAAACAACCCTTCCCACATAGTTTTTTTTTTCAAAAATTGAAAAAAAACGCTATGCAGTCCAAGTCAGATGAATGTAAAGATCAATCTAATACATCAAATCCATCAGTATCTGCCTCCATCTCTATAGGTTCTTCTTCTTCTAGGGCTTCCTCTGGCTCTTCCTCAAGTTCCTCTTCGAGTTCTTCCTCGGGTTCTGCGGCAATATGCATCGCGGCGAACTGAACTTCCAAGTCACCGAGTCTTACCCCATAGTCATGGATAGTGTCATCCCTAGCATCTGAGCGGTGGATTGCTTGAGCCATACTATCAGTTAAGGAGCACTGATAGTCATAGCACTTCGATTCTAGCTCCTTCACTTCTGTCATCATCATCTTAGTCTCACGTCGTTGAGCGCCTACCACCTCATTTAGCTCACTAGTACATCGTTTCTCTATGTCTAGAGCAGCAACTAAAACCACAATTACCTGCTCGCTAGAATGTGGTATCGAAGGAAGGTATCTCAGAAGTAGACCTAGTCCTCGGTCTAGTAGGCGGAGTTTAGGAACACGCTCCCTATAAAGCATACGGTTTACTTAGGTAGGATAGTAACTCCAATCCCGTGAGCATCGTGTTCAGGTAGTGCAAATGGTTGATCCCAGTCTATGTCCTCGGGAGGATAAGGAAGTCGGGGCCACTCAGGTCCTCTATCGAGTACAGGAGGAGGAGGAGGAGAATCAAAACGTACAGGCCTCTTACCTAAAGCCCGTGAAGAAGATGCAATGCTACAGTGTATGTGATGTGCATGCCAATGAGTATACAGTAAGGGACAAGTAACGAGTAACTAATTAACCGTGTACGGTTATAGACTAGTGTGTATGCAACCTAGTTCGCTATAACCAATATCTCTGATACCAATCTGTCACACCTTCAAATTCCACGTGCGGGGTTCTACCGCAAGGCGAATGAACAAACCAGGATCTAAGTCATTAGTTACTCAGAACAACACTATATGAAACAATTAAAACAAACCAGAGTTTATAACTTCAAAACTATACGGAAGCATTCAATAAATAAGTCAAACCCAAAGTAATGAAATATAAAATACGCAAACACGCGCCAAACCATTATTTAAAACAAAATGTATATTAAATCCCAAATGCAAAACAATGCTTGTCCCAATGCATGCTGACACGTGAGTGCTCCTAGGCGCTGCTGCTAACCTCGACATGAGAATAGCATACTAAAAGAATCAACATAACGGTTGGTGATTTCAAGAGTTTGAGTTTAACATAAGAAGTAACAGTTGTAAAGCATAAGAAGTGCAATGAAATAGATAGCTAGTTTATATTCATAAGTAATAACCATAGCGATTTCTCAAGCGAAGCTGACTGTGTTTCGTTTATTTGCCTCCCTTCACGACATACCAAGTCGTGATGATGTTTGTGATAGGACAATATTGCACCCGTTTGACCTCGAGTCGCACGGGTGGGGCTTGTCAGACCTAGTTGTAGTACCAAAATTTCCCACTAGTTATCAATATTAGTGATCCAAAAGTGTGAGGACTTTTGAGGTAATCACACTATGGTACACTATACACAACTTAAAATAGTAAAGCGTTTGTAAAAGAGTATGCTATCTTCCCCAAAAGAGAGTGTATAAAAAGTGGGGCATGAACTCACCTAGTGCTCCAACAAACAGAGTAATGCAAAGCTATGGTGAATGGAAAAGACAACCCATCAAGGGTTACCTAGAACAAGTGAGTTTGTAAGTATTCAAGAGCAGAAAGACTTAACAGATCCTAGGTGCTCTATAAATAGGTTGACCCAAGTGATATGGAACACAATAACACGTTTGACCTAGTTGACCCGTTTGACCCGTTGGTGACATGTCATGTTAGATTCTTGTTTGACCAAATACAGTAATTCATAAATCATCATACAATCACAGACTACCATACACGTTATTCACATAAGCCACATTGCAACTCTTAAGTCTCATCATGATCTTCATGCTAACTTAAGTTATCATACAACACATGCAAATTCCCAATAATTCATCATTCTAAAAAATAAATACAAATAATTCCTAACTAACAATTCACATTGAGATTAGTCACGCACTACTCTGATTTACTAAGTAGGGTCCTCATATTCTCACATGTGTATGATACTCAGCATCACATTCCTAATTTCAATTCATATGACTAAGACATCAACAATATAATAATCAACTTTTACAATCCATCATGACACCTAACTTGTACACTTGCACATTTTCCAAAAAAACCTAGATTTCCAAGAAATCCACCAAGTACTCACATGGCCCAATGAACACATACTATCACATTAGACATCATCAACAAGCATTCTAGCATGATCCTAACATCATAAACATGTCCAATTCACAATATTCAATGATTCATGTCAATAAAGTTTCCCTTTCGGGAATGTAACACTCAAAATCAATATTTTCATCAATTTCAATCCCAAATTCATCAATAACATCCCTAATCTAGTTCATAGAAATCATAATAACCCATTTAGCATCCACAAATCATCAAAACATGAATTCTCATAATCCAGAAGTTTCTAATTTGGGCAATATATGAACTAGATGATAATACCAAAGAATTCTTGCATAAACCACATAGATTATAATCAATACATCATCACTAACATTATAGAGTCACTAAACAATCAAAGAATTCAACTTTTCTTCATCAATTTTGAATTAGTGTTCATCAAGTAGCAAAAACCATAAAAATCTCATTAGAACTTACCTTTTAACACATAATGATGATGATTAACACTTGCTAATCACTTCTAATGCTTGAATGACACTAGAAATCGATGGAAACTTGTGTTGGAAGATCAAAATCGCAAGGATAGGGAGGGAAAAGGGTTCGTCAGCGACTTTGGGGGTGTGGGGGGACTAGGGTTTTAATTTTTGTAATATTATGTTTACTGGTAATTACATTATAAACCCTCTTTGATTATATTTTATAAAAACCTAATCTTTTTAACACTTTTTAAATATTTTTAACTACAAAACACAAGTATTACTAACCAACAATAATAATTATATGTTTTAACTAGCAATAAAACACGTGAATTAAAGATCACACGTTGTCACCTTATAAAGTAAAATTCACAAATAATACATAAAATTCATGAATCACATAATCACAAATTTATAATCAACATTATTACTTAAATTATTATCTGTTAACCATAGTTAATTATTATTATGTCACCAACGTTCAACGACAACTAGTGTGTGCTCACAAAACGTGTATGCAAGACCTAACGGAAATAATGGAGTTTAGTAACGGAAAATTATCGGATGTCACACACTGTAAGTAATTACAATTTGATGTAATTTATTATAAGTATTAGATTTTACATTTAAATGAACAAGATGTAAGTCAATACGCTATGTTTCATCATTATTATCTTAAAATGTAAATATTCTATTAGGTTTATATACTTTTTTTTGAACAAAGGGGATGATAACGATGATGCATCAAGCCAAGAGTTATTTAAAGATGATAACTTGTTATGTGACACATGTAAAACATGAAACCAAATGTGAAAAGTGTGTTTGTTATAAAGTAATTGGATGTAATTCACTATAAGTAATTACAAATATGATGTAATTTACTGTAAGTATTAGGATTAGCATTCAAATGAATATGACGTAAATTACTATAAATAATTACAATATAATGTAATTATATGAACTTATTGTAACAACAATCTGCCATGCTGAGCTATGAAGAGGATGAAGAGGATGAAGCTACCGAAAACTCCAAAATTTAGCATTGGCTACTAACTACCAAATTCTGCCATGTGCTAAAGCATCTGCCGAATCCCATATGCTGAATGTTTGTTGATCAGCATATGTTGAGCTACTGCCAAACAACAATCTACTAAATAATTGTCGATCAACTACTGCTGATCAGCACTGAATTCCATGAGCTGCTGATCAACTGTTACACAATACAAGACTGTCTGTCCCGATGGCTGTTGTGTTTTGCCTTTTGGAGACAACATAGTACTGAAGCTGCCTAACTCTGATCTACCGATTGTCTTTCTTGCTGTTCATTCTAAACATAGAATAGTTTATTTTTTGTAACACCCGAAAAATTTTAGTAAAAGAAAAGAAAAAGAAAAGAAAAGATAAGGGAGAAAAGGGAATTATTTCAAAGCAAGGGGTTAAAGGTATGCAAAGGTCAAACCGGCCCATAATGGGATTTAAAAAGGAGGTAAGGCTGCCCATACTCTCCCCATGCACTCCAATCATATGACTAGAGTGAGATAAAGTACTCCCACCGGTTCTAGAGTGAGAAAGTAGAAGAAATCTTTATAAAGGTAAGATTTAATAACGTTTCTTCTCGGATTTCAGTCAGGTTCTAGCTTCCAGACCGATTTCTATGTGTTTCTATGTGTTTATGTGTATTTAGGTATTAGAACTACCGGTTGCTCTCGGGTTGTGGTGTTTGGCTCGAAGGCAGTTTAAGGTGAGTTCTAGATCCCCTCTTTTACATGTTTTCTACTTTTTAGGGCTGATATGTGTATTAAAACTATGTTTCTTGTCAAACTATGTTTTTCCATGGTGAAGATGACTTTTACGAAAATATGGATGTTTTTAAAGATTTCAGTGTTGATAACTGATGTTCATGATGATCTAAGTGTGCTTCTTGTAGATCTAAACTAAGTTTACGTTTTAAGATGTTGTATGAGACTAGAATTCACATAACCAGGACATAAGTGTTAATGAAATTGTATACTGTGGACTTTGGTCATCCGCTGTGAACACACTTAGTGTTTGGTTCATCCGCTTCAGACTTTGGTCGTCCGCTGTGGGCTTTGGCTGTCCGCTATGGACTCTTAACCTTTAAGTCATCCATTGTATATCTATTTCATGTGCTTTGAACACTTAGGTTTATTTGGAATTTTAGGTAAAGAAATTAAGTGACTGGTACTTATGTATTAATGAAAGTCAGCTTATGTTTACTTTTCTTCCAAAGCTTATGTTTGCTTTTCTTTATGTTTGCTTTTCGAAGCTTATGTTTGCAAATATTCTAAAGCTTATATCTTTCGAAGCTTATTTTTCTTCTGAAGCTTATTTCTTCCCAAGCTTATTTTCTTTCGAAGCTTAAAATCTTCTGAAGCTTATGGTTGCCTTTGAAAGTATTAGTTCTAGTGTGGAGATTGCTAGTTGATAGTTAGCATAAGTTTAGAGGACTTTAATTGCATGTTTGATTCTTTTCTTATGTGCTGCTATTATCAGTACTTAATATTTCATGATATGTGATTATAAGACAATGGATATCTTAAAAGTATTATTCATAATCAAGTGGTCATAAAGTAATAAAAGAAAGACAGTGGAACTTAATGAATGTTACCCCTGGGCCCGTATGATGAATGGAAAGCCATGCAAGCAAGATGAATGGTGGTTCACGACCTTGGGTGTCGTTTGCTCAACTGATGTGCGGCTATTTCAGTCCATGAGGATGGACATCTAGGGTCTAATCCTTGTGATTGACCAATGAATGAATGGGACCTGTATTCATGAAGCAGTGTGGGTCAACTGTCAAAGGGTTAGCTACCATGATAAACATTTGCCGACAGGGGTTCAGCATCTGTTGCCAACCAACAATGTAGGCTCTTGATTTGTGCAATCCTAGTTAATGAAAGAAAGAAAGATAATGAATCTATTAATGAATGATTATGTATAAAATGTATAGTTTCTACATTATCAAAACTAGAACTCACTCAGCAACACTGACTTTTTATATGCATATCAGTTGGCAGGTAATGATGTTGCTGGGGATGGCACGAGGTTGAAGCTACTTGGCAAATAAAGACTGGCATCCATGTTATGCAGAAATGATATTTTTGTCTTTTAATACAACTAAATGTTCTTTTGAAACTTGTAACAACGATGTATTTCTTGGTAAAAGTTATTATTAATGCATGAAATGGTTTTTGTTTAACTATTCCGCTGTCATGATTTCTTACTTCAATGTATTTTAATGTGTAAAGTGCTATGCATGACCAGCTGTGGGGTTTCCCAGGAACGGGGCCTTACATTTTTATTGTTTAGATTTCATAATATAAAGTCCTCACACTTGTATAGTATAGGTAAGCTTTTCAAGCCACTTGGTTTATCTACCGATTGTATCATTTGTACTCAAATGATTAATTAAGTGAATACTTTGGAAGAACAACTTAAGCATTTACCTTTCCTCAAAGTATTAGTGTTTTGTTAGTAAGTAGTTAACTTATATTCCATATTTTTTAGCTACTGATTAAAGGAAAAGTTCTTTTTAATCTAACACCAACCGATCCAACAAATGGTATCAGAGCTTTGCCTCTTGATTTGCTTGAAGTTATCTTTTAACAAATCATGTGTTTTTATCTTTTGATCTCACTATCAAACACCACACTTCTTCATATCCCTCTATCCTTTCAAAATGACTATTTTAGCCATCTCAAGGAAACATGATTTAGAGAATGGAACTCAGACCAAACCTCACATGTTTAGACCACATGACTATGATACTTTTAAAATCTGAATGGAGGATTTTGTAAGGAATCAAGACATAAGATTCTGGCTCTCTATTCTGAATGGACCATATGTCCCCATGGTTCATGTCACTCGTGAAAGAGGATGCATGATTCCCAAAGATCCCATAAAATATTCAAATGAAGATCTGAAGAAGATGGATGTGGATTCAAAGTCTTTATGGCTATTCAGAATTAGCATACCAAACAACATCATGAATGACCTCAAAGAATTCAAAACTGCTCAGAAGTTGTGGGAATGTTGAAGGCTAGATGTGAAGTAACTGAGGATATGAAAGAAAATAAAAGAGATGTCCGGAAACAAAAATTCGAGAACTTTGGTTTCATAAGGGGAGAAACCATGACTGCTATATATCTCAGATATGTTGAACTTCTAGACTCTCTCAATGAAGCTGTAGTGAAGATGGGGAATCATGATGTTCTTAAAAAGTTCTTAAGATCCTTACCAAAGACATGGACAGTTTACACCATATCCATCAGAAGAACTAAGAACCCGAAGACAATGACTCTTGAGGAGTTATACGTCATCCTGAGTGCCTATTAGATGGAGATGGATGCAGATGGAGAATCTCTAGGCAGATCTTCAAACCTCTCAAAGTCATTAGCTCTCATGGCACATATTCATGAGCTAGTTCACTATCACTCACACTCCCAAATCTATTAAACTCATATGGTGACTCATCAAGTATCGATGATTACTTATCCTGAATCTCCAAATGACGAATCTCAATCATCACCATCATTCGGAAGATGGAATCAGCAAGCCTCACCATCCTTTCACAATGACACCCATCTAACTTGGCCTTTGTTAGTGAACAAGCCAACTTCTTTCAACCCACTGAAAAAGATCTAGAGTGCCTTCATCTAGAAGTGCTTGAAGTAATGGATATCAACTATTATATAGCCATGCTTTTATTCAGAGCCAAGCAGTTTCAAAAGAGAACTGGAAGAAAGTTCTTGAGGTAGAGAAGATTAGGATTTGGGTTTGACAAAAGCAAGGTGAAATATTTCAACTGCAACCAGCTGGGGTATTTTGCTAAGGAATGCAAAGCACCAAAGTCAAACCCATCGCCTCCAAATTCATCAAACTTTCCACAACACTCAATTCATCAAAATCAATCAACTTCATTCAGCTAAAGAAATATAACAGTTGTAGCCTCAAGAGAAGAGGCGATTGACTAGAGCTTCTAAATGGAAGATGTTACTCCCATCAACAATGCACTGATGGCTAGAAGCTCAACCTTCTCACCTCAGGTAACTTCTAAACCCTACCGTACACTTGAATGCATTGCTAAGGTTAACTTGTACAAAAATCATAATTTGGATCTCATGAAGGATGTTGAATCAATCAATCTTCTTAAAACTAATTCTAAGAAAAATGATGAGGCTATAAAGAAAAGATAATAGAGATAGAAAATATTTTTTCACAATTAAAACATGAGCAAACTAACCTAGAGACCCAAATTGATGATCTCTTGAACTGATTGAAATCAGCACAATATGATTTAGCCATAGCTAAAACATATGCTGATAAGTATAATGTTCAAACTGAAAATTTTGAAAAATTACTTGCCTTTACTGAAAGTTCCTAAAAGTTGTATCAAACCAAGATAGGTTTAGGGCATAATTCTATGGAACAACCAATGACATACATACCACATATACTCCTAAATGCAACCTTGAAGTAAAGAAGCAAATATCTGCCAAACCCATCTATACAAAGGCATCTACTAAAAAGAATGAGGTAGTAGAGAAGGAAGAAAAGGATGAAATAGTTGACAAAATATATGAAGAGGAGGAGAAGAGAGAAAAGGAAGAGGAGCGGAAGAGAGAAAAGGAGGAGGAGGTGATAAGAGAAAAGAAGGAGGAAGTGAGGAGAGATGAACTCAAGAGAAAAATTAAGAAGGCTGTGATTCGGAAGATGGAGTTTGTAAAAGAAAAGCCATCTTCCGAGGTACAAATTACCTGCTGAGTCAAATCTCTCCTAGACCAAACTTCATTCAAAGCACAACTGCAACAAGAATAACCATAATAGAAGCTACTATGCTGGAACTTCAACTCTTCAGAAATAAGACCCCAAACATATATGCAAAAGTCCATTTCTGAAGCAGTAGAAATCCACAACAAGAGGTTTTCAAAGAAGAAGATTGAGCTAACCACCCATGCTGATTACAAGATAAACAAAAAGATGGGGGAGCTAAGGGAGGCAAGAATAAAAAGATGAAGAAGTAGACATAAGAGATCAGGCAAATGAAGAAGTCAGAAAAGAAGCAGATGAACATCACATGCCTAATATATAAGGAAAACGGTCATTTTGCAAAAAGATTGTCAATACAACCCTCTAGAACACTCCATCAAACATCCTAACAAGCCTAAACCCTTAAGGAAGTCTCCAACTACCAAAAAAACAATTAAAAGGAAAAGATGGTAGTCATAGAACTGTTTGGTAGTCAAGTCCCTCAAGTGCCAACTCTAAAGAAAAATCAACACCTCTGAACGATATGCCGAATAAGTCTGCAGCTTTAGACCAAAAGAAGAAGAAGAATTTGAAGAACCCTTCACCATCTCTAAAAGCTTCAGAAGGTAATCATAAAAAGGATGATGTCAAAGTATCAGACAAAGTCAAAAGAAGAGCCTAGAAACCAAAGTCATTTGCTAAATCATTAGATGACCCAAAACCAAATACCAACTCCTCAGTACTTACCGTTGATATACAACTGTTGAAAACTGGAAGAAGCAAGACTAAACAAGATTAGGTCCCCATTCATCACTAACCAATTTCTTTATGCGTATGATCATCTGCAGGCCAAAACTAACTTTCGGATTGTGGATAGTGGATGCTCCTGGCATATGACAGGTGACAGGTCATGCCTTTTGAATCTAGAACCATATGATGGTGGATTTGTTTCCTTTGGAAGTGATATAAAAGGAGGATACATTACTTGCAGGGGGATAGTCAGCAATAGCAAGGTAGGCTTTCTCAAGGTGAACTATGTGAAAGAGTTAAATTATAATCTGCTAAGTGTGTCTTAGTTGTGTGACCAAAACATAACACTCTTTTCATAGAGCATAAATGTATTATTCTCTCTCCTAGTTTTGAAATTCCAAATGACAAAATACTTTTTAGAGCTCCAGGAAGGACAATATGTACATGCTCAACATGAAGAATGCATCACCTTTAAGAAATTTATCATGTTTAATATCCAAAGCTTCTTTAAATGAGTCCTTCCTTTGGCATAGGAAATTGGAACATGTAAACCTCAAACAAATGAATAAACTAGTTCAGAATATGTTAGTTGCAGGACTACCAAACAAAGAGTTTGCATGTGCTGACCACTGTGTTGCTTGTCAAAAGGAAAAGCAACACAAATCTTCTCATACATCCAAATAATTGAATTCTGTCACAACTCCTCTACATTCACATGGACTTAATTGGGCCAACATATGTAAAGAGTTTGAGAAGAAAATCATATGGCTTGATAGTAATAGATGATTTTACAAGATTCATTTGGGTTTTTTAGAAATGAAAGATGAAATTACTGAGATTTTAAAATCATCCATTGATAAAATTAAGAACCAAATTGATCAAAATGTTAAAAATAATTAGATATGATTAGGGCATTGAATTGATAAACCACTCCCTTGATTCTTTTTGTGAATCCAAAGATATTACAAGGCAATATAGTGCTCCTACGACTCCTAAGCAAAACAGAGTTGCTGAGAGAAGAAATAGGACACTTATTGAGGCTGCAAGTATCATGATGTCTGATTCCAAACTTCCAATAACATTCTGGGTTGAAGCAGTCATGCGTACTATGTTCGAAACAGGGTGTTGATTGTCAAAACATATGGAAAAATCTCTTATGAATTGGGGCATAAGAAAAGACCATTCATAGGATTCCTCACACTCTTTGGATGTCCATGGACTCTTTGGATGTCCATGGACCCTTCTTAATACCGAAGATCATTTATCCAAGTTTGTTGAGAAATCATAGATGGCTTCTTTGTAGTGCACTCATCATAAGCTAAGGCTTATCGAGTATATAAAAAACTTAATCACACTATTGAAGAATCTGAAAATGTCATATTTGTTGGAAATACCCCAAGTTTGATGTTTGGTCTAAATGGATTCACAAATGAATTTAACCATTTGATTGAGAATGTTTCAGGAGACCCTCTCAACAAGTCAGCAGACATATAAGTTCTAAGTACTGAAGACCATAGGGTAGATCTACCATAGGGGCTCAGTCAAAATAGGTCATCTGTTGATACACATCAACCAAATTCAGCAGAAGCAGATGCTAGTACCACAAACAATGTGGATCATCCATCACTTGCTTATTATAACTCATCAGATAAAGAGTCTCATGATCATCATGGTACTTGACAATCTATTGACAGGGAAACTTGTTGTAAGGCTCCGTTCCCAGGACGCTTACAGTTGGTCAATCATTGCACAAAACATATAAAACATATAATTTTGCAACAGAAATATAACTTTTCATATATAATTTGTTACTACATGACAAAATGTTGTTCTTATAGTTGTATCACAAAATCTTGATATTTACAAGCATTGTCTCAAAATCTAGACTGCCTGACTCGGATCATCCCAGTAGCTATCTCATCCATGCCTGCACTCCCCGGCTGCATCATTTACCTGCCAACTGATATGCAAATAAAGAGTTAGCGTTACTGAGTGAGTTCTACTTTATATAACAAAATACTTTACTTTGGTTAAAACATTTCCTTTACTTTCGTACGTGATCATACATCATACATACATCTAGATAATATCATTATTATCTTTCATCATCGTTCTTAATTGTTCGTTTTCGTTCTTTCTTTCATTAACATCTTTCACTTTTATCTAGATCCTGCCATATGCTATGCCCTATCATTGTGCACGAAGCAACTACCATCTTAGGGTCAAGCGACAAGGATCCCGTTTTCATACGTCTTGATCAATCACGAAGATTGACCCCCCTGTGTACATCCTCATGGGATAGCTAAACCGCACATAGTTGAGCTAACAACCCCTCAATGAGTTATGAACCTCCATTTACTTTTCTTGCAAGACTTTCATTCATTCCTTACGTTCCACTTTTCATTATCTATATCTTTCACTTTCATTACAATAATACTTTACGTACATAAGCACATATCACACCACATAAAGTCACATCATAATACATCATAAGGAACATAATCAATATAACAGCAGCCCACAAGCATACAACATCAACAAGCATAGACCCCCATAAAAAAATTAGTACTTAGCACTTAATTCTATTTCCTAAAATTTATAATAAGCCTAAGGGTTCACAGTGCCTAAACACATCACTAGATACAACCATGAAGCTTCGAAAGACTTCATTATACCTTTAGAAGATTTCACCTTGGCTTCGGAAGATTTATTCCTAAGCTTCGAAAGATTTCTTCTAAAGCCTTGGAAGATTTCTTTCCAAGCTTCGAAATTGGCTTCGGAAGAATTCTTCTTAGCTTTGGAAGAATTCCCCTTGACTTCATAAGGATTCCCACACTTGGCCAAAGTCCACAGCGGACGACCAAAGTCCACAATGCATGAATGAAACACTTAGTATGCCTAAAGCGGATGACTAAAAAATTTTTAAGTGTCCACGGAGGACAGCCAAGTCCAGAACAGAGAACGTATAACCTCTAGGTGTCTATAACGAACATGCAAAGTCCATAGCGAACATGCAAAGACCACAACGGACAGTCTAACTGCCTAAGTGTCTACAGCAGACACCTTATCCATGCTCAAGTGTCCACAGTGGACACATAGTCCAACAACTGCGATTCAACTTATGCAGTTTCTAATCCCAAACATCACTTCTAAACATATACTTAGCATAGATCTACCAGTCACATGCTTAACCTCACAAACAACCACACACAACATCACAGAAATCATTTAAAACGTATATCTTTCACAAACCGTTGTACTTTCATGGAAAACCATAGTATGTTTTATAAAACAATAGTTTGATATACATATCAACCCCAAACAAGTAGAAAACATGTAAAAAAGGGGATCTAGAACTCACCTCTAACAGCTTTCGATTAAAACACCACCAACCCGTGAGCAACCTGGTGTTCTAGCACCTAAACACACGAAAACAGGCAACCAAACACACAGAAACACATAAAGATCGGTCCAAAAGCTTAAACCCCACTAAAACCAAGAAGAAACACCTTAAAATCTTACCTATCTGAAGATTTCTTCCACTTTCTCTCACTAAAATCAGATGAGAGATTCTTTTTCCTCACTCTAGCCAAAAGTTGTGCATGAGAGAAGGGGTATGGGCGGCCATACCACCTTTTTGAACCTATTATGGGCAGGTTTGACCTTTGCACACCTTTAACCCTTTTTTTTGAAATAATTCCCTTTTCTCCTTTATCTTTTCTCTTCTTTTTATTTTCTTTTACTAAAATTTTCTAGGTGTTACAAGTCCACCCCCCCTTAAATAGGTTTCATCCAGAAACCTGTCATTCCTTAAAGGGATTTGGGTAGTGTCGTCTCATTTCTTCCTTTGACTCCCAAGTGGCCTCCGATCTGTTGCGATGTTTCCATTGCACTTTTACTTGGCTAATCACTTTATTCCTTAACCATTTCTTCTTTCGGCCCAAAATAGCCACTGGTTGCTCCACGTAATTCAACCTTTCATCAACTTCAATGTCCATGAGAGGAATAACAACGTCACCTTCCGCTAAGCACTTTCGTAAGTGAGATACATGGATCATCGGATGAATCCCATGCAGCTCATCGGGAAGTTCCAGCCTATATGCCACTTCACCAACTCTGGCAATGATTTTGAATGGCCCGATATACCTTGGGCTCAACTTCCCTCGCTTACGAAAGATGATAATCCCTTTCCAAGGAGATACTTTCAACATCAACTTATCTCCCACTTGGAACTCAATTGGCCTCCTCTTATCAGCGTAGGACTTCTGCCAGTCCTTTGCTGCCTTCATAAAAGCCTTGATCTTCTCCAACTTTTAGGTCGTAGCCTCGATCACCTCAATGCTCCCCAACTCCTGCCTGATGTCACCCTAACATATAGGCGTTCTACACTTCCTACCATATAGCATCTCATATGGAAGATACCAATGCTAGCATGATAACTATTTTTATATGAGAACTCGGCTAATGGTAAGTGTTCATCCCAACTTCCACCAAAATCAATGACGCATGCTCATAGCAAATCCTCAAGCGTCTGAATGGTTCTTTCCGACTGACCATCTATCTAAGGAAGGTAAGCCGTACTGATATGTAACCTTGTCCCCATTGCATCATGAAATCTCTTCCAAAACTTAGATGTAAACCGAGTGTCATGGTCAGACACGATAGACACCAGTACACCATGACGAGTCATAATATCTTTGATGACCAGAACCGCCAATCTCACAGATGAATACGTCTCGTGGATCGGTAGAAAGTGAGCATTCTTCATCAGACGATCAACTATCACCCATATGGCATCGTATCCCCTTGTCGTACGTGGCAACTTCGTAATGAAGTCCTTAGTGATGTGCTCCTATTTCCACTCAGGTATATCCAAGGGTTGGATCTTTCCCGTATGGCTTCTGATGCTCCGCCTTCACTTGCAAACAAGTATGGCACTTACTCACATACTCTGCTACATCGCGCTTCATTCCCGGCCACCAGTAATCTTTCTTCATATCATGATACATCTTTGTGGCAACGGGATGAATTGACTATCAAATCTTGTGAACCTCATCAATGATCTTCTTATGTAGATCTCCATAACAAAGAATCCATATCCGCCCGAAGCGAGTTCTAACACCGAGAGTGTTCTCACCCAACTCCACGACTAGGCCCTTCATTCACTCGGAGTTAACTTGATCCCCTTTCAGCGCCTCATCCTGAAATCCTTTGACCTGCTTCATCACATCGGAGGTCATGATCAACTGATAAACCTTCACCCGAATCGGCTCGGGTCTCTCTTTTCGGCTAAGGGCGTCTGCCCCCATGTTAGCCTTGCCCGGATGATAACGGATCTCACAATCATAGTCCTTGATAAGCTTCAACCATCTCCTTTGCCTTATGTTTAGATCCTTTTGCTCGAAGAAGTATTTCAAGCTCTTGTGGTCAGTGAAGATTGTGCACATCATCCTGTACAAGTAGGGCCTCCAAATCTTTAATGCAAAGACCACAGCCGCCAACTCCAAGTCATGAGTAGGGTAGTTAGCCTCATGGTTCTTCAGCTTTCGGGATGCATAGGCTATAACTTTCCCCTGTTGCATTAGCACGCAACCTAAACCCGAATAAGAAGCATCCAAATAGACCACCAAGTCTTCGTTCCCTTCAGGAAACTTCAAGACAGGAGCTTGAGTCAACCTCGTCTTTAGCTCTTCGAAAGCATTCTCCTGCTCTCGACCCCATACGAACTTTACCTCCTTACAGGTCAACTTGGTCAATGGTGAAGTTATCTTGGAGAAGTCTTGAATGAACCTTCTGTAGTAACCCGCCAAACCCAAGAAACTGTGAATCTCGGATGGCATCTTTGGAGACTTCCATTGCATCATCGCCTCAACTTTTGCCGAGTCCACCATGTTCCCTTCAGTATTAACCACATGACCCAGAAACTGTACTTCGCGTAACCAGAACGCATACTTGGAGAATTTGGCATACAACTTCTCCCTTCTGACCGTCTCCAGCACCTCCCGAATATGACCAGCATGCTCCTCTTCATTCTTCGAATAAATTTGTATGTCATTGATAAACACAATCATTGATTTATCTAGCATAGGCCAACACACCCGATTCATCAGATCCATAAAAGTAGCTGGCGCATTTGTTAAACCAGAAGACATCACGAGAAACTCATAGTGTCCATAACGTGTGCGAAAAGCAGTTGTAGGAATATCTTGCTCCTTCACCTTCAGTTGAAGGCAACCAGATTGGAGATCTATCCTTGAGAACCAACTAGCTCCTTGGAGCTGATCAAACAAGTCATCAATCCTTGGTAACAGATACCGATTCTTCACAGTCAACTTGTTCAGCTCACGGTAGTCGATGCACATCCTCATTCTACCATCATTGTTCTTCAAAAATAAGACTGGAGCACCCCATGGAGAGATACTCAGTCATATGAACCCCCTTATCCAGCAACTCTTGCAGCTGAGTCATTAATTCCTTCATTTCAGAGAGAGCTAAACGATACGATGCCTTAGTAACAGGTTGGGCACCAGGTATCAAATCGATCTGGAACTCGATCCCACGGTCAGGTGGGACACCTGATTGATCCTCTGGGAATACGTCATGGAAGTCACACATGACTGGCACGTCCGACAATCATGGTACTGATGCATCCACATCCTTCACATAGGCAAGATAGGCACCACATCCACTCCTCATACACTTCTATGCCACAACCATTGAAATTACTTTCGGGACCGTACACTCTCTATTGCCGTAAATCGTTATCGAACTTCCATCAGGCGCTGTCAACCAAATCATCTTCTTATAACACCGGATGTTTGCCTCATAGGCTACTAGCCAATCCACCCCTAGGACTACATCGAATCCACCAAAGGGCATCACGAACAACCTAGCAGAGAACCTATGGACTTCCAACTCTATGTCGCAATCTTCTACCATATGAGAAATCCTGGTAGACTTACCAATGGCAGTTTTTACATCGAAGGGTTCATCAATCTTTCTACTCCTAACGAGCAACTTATCACAGAAGGTAGTAGAAATAAAACTCCTACTAGCACCAGAATCAAAAAGCACAGAGGCACAAGTTTGGCTTACTAAGAATTTACCTGACACAACCTCAGGGTCCACCCTAGCCTCCTCCTGGGTCATAGTGAGTGCCCTGGCTTTAGCCCTCTGTCCCTCCTTCTCCTTCTCAATCACCTTCCTCGCCCCGAAGTTCTCAACCCTTGGTTTCTTGCAGTCCCTGCTCCGATGGCCCTCTTCACCGCAGTTATAACATCTTATGACCCTACAATCTCTCCCCATATGACCAGGCCTCCCACACTTGAAGCAGATGTTTGATCCCCACTTACACTCTCCCACATGCTCCTTCCCACACTTATTACACATCTTCTTATCCATACCTGCCGTCACCACCCACCGGTCATCCACCCTTGCCTTTTTGTTCTTTGGAATTAAACCACCACGACCAAACCACTTCTCGTTCCAGTTTCTGTCACCACCACCTTTCTTACTCACCTCTACTGCTACCACCTCCTCTCTCTCATCATACAGTCTCCCCGGCAGATCAACCACTGACCTGAACATACTTGGCCAGGCGGCAATCAGATGTCTACGGATATCCGCCGGCAGACCCTGGATGTATCTTTTGATCTTTCATGGAACGGGTGTCACCTATTCTGGAACCAACCTCGCCATCTCATTGAACTTGGTTGTATACTGCTGGTGTGTCATGGTTCTCGCCTCCAACTACAGGAACTCCCTCTCAATCTTGTGAAGTTCCTTGTGAGAACAAAAATCCTCGATCATCAACTTCTTTAGTTCACTCCACCTTATCCTTCCAATCGCCCTACTACCCTCGGCATGGACTATATTGTCCCACCAGCATAAGGCCAAATCCACAAACGAATGAGTAGCAAACTTCACCTTCTGGTCCTCCCTTCACTCGTTGATATCCAACATAACCTCCATTTCCCTCACCTATCGGTGAGCAGCAGCAGCATTCCCATTCCCATCAAAAGTCGGGGGCTTGCATCTCTGGAATGCCCCATAGATGCACCCCTTTGTGGTTTCCTGCACGGTTTCCTCTTCCTCATTGTCACTGGAGACGACCATCTCAGTCTCTAGTTGCTCTCTTTCCCTTGAACCTCTCTCCTCGCCCTCTCTCCTAACGGTTTTCCTCCTCTCCTCCTTTTCTTTCCTTTCATCCTCTCTCACGGCTCTAATAACCTCAGTCACCAAAGACGGCAGAATCGTCTGCATGACTTGATGAAGTTCCTCCACTACTGCCTCCTTCACTAAGGCCTTCAGGTTAGCACTCTCATCACCGCCTTCTTGGTGATGATGATCGGGCTCTTTAGGAGCCGTTACAGCAGTCTTAGCCCTATTCCTTGTGACACGCGGCCCACCACCACGTCCACCATGACCTCCATCTCATGAAGCCTTTGAAGATCTACCACCAACCATCTCTAAACACTATAATATTCAAACACCAACATGGTCATTCAAGGTAATAGCTCAAATTATGTCAAGTATAGTAAGTCCCTAATTACAGTGGCTAGTTGTGATTAGCCACTTACTTTACTCTTCATTCCCCAAGCATTTCCTATCCTGACTACATCAGTATCCAAATCTACTAAGAGCACATAATTCACATAGCATACGCACATAGTTCCTTTTTCCATTAATTTACATAAAACGTTTAGATAAAACATTTACCTGCAGGCATGTAGCTACTAGGACTGGCATCCCTTTCCCTTTCTTGTCCCATTTTCAGTTTAAGTTTAGGTTTTGAAAATGATTTACCCAATTCTCTTAAACTCTAGCTCTGATACCAACTTGTAAGGCCACGTTCCCATGATGCTTACAGTTGGTCAATCATCGCATAAAACGTATAAAACACATCATTTTATAGCGAAAATATAACTTTTTATATATAATTTCTAAATACATGACAAAACATTATTCTTATAGTTGCATCACAAAAACTTGACATTTATAAGCATTGTCTCAAAATCTTGAATGCCAGACTCGGATCATCGCAATAGCTATCTCATCCATGCCTGCACTCCTCAGCTGCATCATTTACCTGCCAATTGATATGCATATAAAAAGTCAGCGTTGCTGAGTGAGTTCTAGTTTATATAACAAAATACTTTACTTTGGTTAAAACATTTCCTTTACTTTCGTACGTGATCATACATCATACATACGTTTAGATAATATCATTATTATCTTTCATTATCATTAATTGTTCATTTTCATACTTTCTTTCATTAACATCTTTCCTTTTTATCTAGATCCTGCCATATGCTATGCCCCATCATTGTGCATGAAGCAACTACCGTCTTGGGGTCAAGCAACAAGGATCCTGTTTTCGTACGTCTTGATCAATCATGAAGATTGACCCCCCTGTGTGCATCCTCATGGGTTAGCTAAACTGCACACAGTTGAGCTGACAACCTCTCAATGAGTTGTGAACCTCCATTTAACTTGCTTGCAAGACTTTCATTCATTCATTACGTTCCACTTTTTATTATCTTTATCTTTCACTTTCATTACAATAATACTTTACCTACATAAGCATATATCATACCACATAAAGTCACATCATAATACATAATGTGGAACATAATCAACATAACAACAGCGCACAAGCATACAACATCAACAAGCATAGACCCCCATAAAACATCAGTACTTAGCACTTAATTCTATTTACCAAAATTTAGAATAATCCTAAGGGTTCACAGCACCTAAACACGTCACTAGATACAACCATGAAGCTTTGAAAGACTTCATTATACCTTTGGAAGATTTCTCCTTGGCTTCAGAAGATTCCTTCCTAAGCTTTGGAAGATTTCTTCCTAAGCCTCGGAAGATTTCTACCCAATCTTCGGAAGGTTTCTTCCTTGGCTTCGGAAGGATTCTTCTTGGCTTCGAAAGAATTCCCCTTGACTTCAGAAGAATTCCCACACTTGGCCAAAGTCCACAGCGGACGACCAAAGTCCACAGCGCATGAATGAAACACTTAGTATGCCTACATCGGATGACTAAAACATTCTTAAGTGTCAACAGCAGACAGTCGAGTCCACAACGGACTGCCAAGTCCACAGCGGACAACATATAACCTGTTAGTGTCGAAACCAGACATGCAAATTCCACAGCGGACATGCAAAGACCATAGAGGATAGTCTAACTGCCTAAGTGTCTACAGTGGACACCTTATCCATGCTCAACTATCCACAGCGGACAGTTAGTGTCCACAGCAGACACCAAGTCCAACACCTGCGATTCAACTTATGTTGTTTCTAGTCCCAAACATCACTTCTAAACATATACTTAGCATAGATCTACCAGTTACACTCTTTGACATCACAAACAACCACACACAACATCACAAAAATCATTTAAAACATTCATCTTTCATAAACTGTTGTACTTTCATGGAAAACCATAGTATGTTTTATAAAACAACATTTTGATATACATATCAGCCCCAAACAAGTAGGAAACATGTAAAAGAGGGGATCTAGTACTCAGACTAACAGCTTTCGAGTAAAACACCACCAACCCGAGAGCAACCTAGAGTTCTAGCACCTAAACACATGAAAACAGGCAACCAATCACAAAGAAACACATAAAGATCGATCCAGAAGTTTAAATCCAACTAAAAACCGAGAAGAAATACCTTAAAATCTTACCTGTCTGAAGATTTTTTCCACTTTCTCTCACTAAAATCGGATGAGAGCTTCTTTTTCCTCACTCTAGCCAAAAGTTATGCATGAGAGAAGGGGTATGGGCGGCCATACCACCTTTTTGAACCCATTATGGGCAGGTTTAACCTTTGCACACCTTTAACCCCTTGCTTTGAAATAATACCCTTTTCTCCCTTATCTTTTCTCTTCTTTTTCTTTTCTTTTACTGAAATTTTACGGTTGTTACACTTGTTTGACAAATACTGAAGATAGAGTAAAGTCGGTAGTTAAACCCATCAATCCATCTACCGAACTTCCCGAAAAAAATTTCTCCAACTTGGATCTATCTTAGCAACTCCAAGTAATCTCAGGACTAAGAATTTACAAATAGCATCCAGCTGAGAATGTCATTGGAAATATAGATGCTTGTGTCTAGACAAGAAGTAGGTGAATGAAGCAAAAATCCATTTGTTTACATGCTTCCTTTCTCAACTAGAACCAAGGAAAGTTGATGAAACCTTAAGAGATAACATCTTGGAAGAAGCTATGCAAGATGAGCTTTTTCAATTTGCTAGATAGAAGGTTTGGAAACTATATGCACTTCCTAAAGGGAACACTACAATTAGGACCAAATGGGTTTTCAGAAACAAGAAGGATTATAGGGGCATTGTTGTCAAGAACGAAGCCAGACTTGTGTTACAAGTAAACCTTAAGATGAGTTGAATGGGAGGCCTCACTTTCTTTCTAGGGTTACAAGTAAACAAACTACGGATGGTAGTTTCATAAATGAATCTAAGTATGTTTAGGACATCTTAGTATGATTTCAAACAATTGATGCTAAGGCTCTAAAAACCCTAATGTTAAAGACATGTTCATTAACTCCTGATCTTCAGTTG
Source organism: Flaveria sonorensis (assembly GCA_025506505.1). Classification (NCBI taxonomy): domain Eukaryota; kingdom Viridiplantae; phylum Streptophyta; class Magnoliopsida; order Asterales; family Asteraceae; genus Flaveria; species Flaveria sonorensis. Next base: position 38,009,391 of record CM046432.1, read on the forward strand.
ATCAGCAATAGTTCAGGGCCATCATTGGATATATTATGTATCTTACAGCTAGTAGACCAGATACCATATTTGCCACATTCCTATCTTCAAGATTCCAAGCTGCTCCAAAGGTAACACATCTAATGGCTGCCAAGAGAATTTTGAAGTATCTCAAAGGGAACCTAAGTTTGGATTATGGTACCCTAAGAGTGCTGACTTCAATCTCTATGGATATACAAATAGTGACTATCGGGGATGCAACATCAACAAAAAGTCCACCTCTAGAGGATGTCAATTCTAGGGGGAAGATATGTTTCATGGTGATGCAAGAAGCAAACCTATGTCTCCACATCAACTTCTGAAGCAAAGTACATCACTGCATCATGTTGTTGTGTTCAGGTGCTGTGGATCCAAAGTCAACTTAGATATTATGGAGTAACCTTAATGAACACACCAATCCAAATTGACAACAACAGTGCCATCTCTATCATGAACAATCCTGTTCAGCAGTCAAAGACAAAGCATATTGATATCAAGTATCATTTTATTAGAGATTGTGTAGAGAAAAAATCATTAAATTAATTAAAGTCCATACAAATGAACAATATGCAGATTTATTCACAAAGGCTTTTGATTAAACTAGATTTAAATATCTGGTATCTGCTATTGGATGACGAACTTTGAATAACTAAATGATTTAATTGATGATATCTGATAATATTGTAAATAAACGCTTATTTTGAAAAAAATGGGTAAAACTGTGTATTTGCCGTAGATTGCCAATCAACCGATAAATAGGTATCCGTCGAATATCAGCAGATAACTCGGTATCTACCGAATTATGTAAATCAGTAGATAACTGGGTAAAATAGGGTATCCACCAAATGGGGTGATTCAGCACATAGGATGATTTTAGCGCATGTCTTTTGAAAAAGATCCGATAGGTGCCACTTTCATCTTACGATATGTAGTGGCGCCGGAGAAGTTTGCCTGAAAAGACTGTTTCATTATCACATGCTGTCAATTTTATAGTTACAGTGGTAAAACATTTTAAAATTCACATTTTTATATATTATCAACAACTATTAAAATCTATAATTTTCCCACCATTGTAATCTTCAGTCTTCTTCATAAAGCCAACCCTTGAACCTTCAGTCTCTTAAGCCTTACCGAACTCAATCACCTTCCAATGGCTGCTCAAACTCAAACCCTAGAATTTAGACTGAATCACAATATCACCGCATCACTTTAACCCAGTGGTGATCTAGTCTATGATCCTTTACTTAAATTTCTACGCAATAGCAATTACACTTTTGTAATACCTATAGACCCGGTGATCTGTGAGATACACATTCAGGAATTCTAGAGTACATGTTCCATTTAAATCGAACATAGAATGAAGGTCCTCACCATAATGGTGCAAGGACTGATGGTCACCATTTCATGTGCCAAAATTCGTCAACATCTGAAGTTGAACGACTTAAAGGGTGAATCTTCTTTCTCCAAAGAAGTGGTTAGTGCCACCTTCAAGAAGATGGGATATGAAGGACCCCTCCTAACATCCACCTTCTCCAATTCTTAGGTATATCATAATTGGAGAATCATTCTTCATATCTTCCTTCACTGCTTATCAAAGAAGTCAGGAGGATGGGATCAAGTACCACTGGATTTAGTATGGGCTATCCATGGTCTAGTCAAACAGCAATGTTATGATTTTTCAAACTTGATCATTCAAAATTTGTGTAAAATTGTAACTACTGTTGCAAAATTTAAGTTTTTATTATACCCAAAATTCATTCAACTAATTTTTACAAGAAGAATTGGGTGATAAACTTAAAATTAGAGGAGTGGTCCATACCTTAGGAACTTTAAACATCTGTGGATGAGGGAAGTTTGCAACAAATACATTGATTGATTACCCATAACCTTGAGCTAGCTTAAAAGCTGAATGCCTTACAAGCTGAAAATGCAAGGCTTCAAGGTAATGCTGAATGAGCCACAGTTCTCGAGTTTGAGAACTGTCAGCTGAAGTATTTGGCAGATAGAGTATCTGAGGTGGAAGCACAACTCAAAACTCTACAACAACAAGCTGCAAGAGTTACTTTCCTTAAAGAACAACTCACAACTCTTCAGCAAGCTACAGTAAAGGCAATGGATCTTAAACACAAAGTGGAACAACTTCACAAAACCATTGACCTTCAACAATCAATCATACTGAGTCTTTAACTCTTAGCACTACAAGAACGTTTGGATGTGCCTTCCTCCACCCACTTGGTGTCATCTAGAAATTCAAATGATGCTACCAAAAAGGGGGAAGATAAGTGTTGGACCAAAAGAACCAATGAGCCTGATCAGAAAAACCTTTAAGTCCCACAAACATTACAACAACTAAAGTAGTCTGCAACAGCTGAAGACATCAACTGATAACAAGGTCTGAAGACAAAGTCTGAAGTTAAAGAACTGAAGACAAAGTCTGAAGACAAAAGCTGAAGACAAAGACTGAAGACCAAGTTTCAGATGTTGTCACAACAGCTGAAAAAGACCTCTTCAGTAGTTGTGATGGTTTCCTTTCAGTAGTTATATTTTCCTTTCAGTTCTTTTGTAATCAGTAGTTTTATGTTTCTTGTAATCAGTACTTGTAGTTTCAGTAGTTTTAGTTTCATCTTGTACTTAGCATACTCTGAGATGTTGTCAGTTGTTGTGAACATTCTCAGTAGTTTGCTTACTTTCAGTTGTTTGTAATAATTCTGTTAAATGTCACTATCAAGTGACATCAGCAGACGTCACATTCCTTTATATAAGGAATGTTGACCTAATTGTAACCTGCGAAGCTTAGCGGCTGCCATACCGAAGCATTTTTGCATGAATGATATTATCCCTTTTGCAGAAAACCCTCTTTCTCTATAACCGTGTACTGTTCCATTGAATATCTATTGTGTTCTTGCTATATTTGTCTAATTCTTGTTCTAATTCCGCTGTGATTCAACTCTAATTGATCAAACTTAGATCACTGATCCTGTCAAAGAACTGATGTGGTTACAACTACTGATGTAGTTACAACTACTGATGTCAGTATAACAGATAAGTACTCATGACCAATGAAACGTCTGAAAATCAGACAAAAAGTCTGATAAGTGTTGAGGTCAGAATGAAACAGTTGATGAGCTAAGAATTGACGACAACAGCTGATGAGAAACTTTTCTCTTCAGTTGTTTCTACAACTGCTGTTTCACTTCATACAACTGAAGCCAAAACCATGTCTTCAGTAGTTTCACAACTACTGATGACTAATACCAAGTCTTCAGTTGTTACAACTTCTGAAAGTTAAAACCAGGTCTTCAGTTGTTTTCAAACAACTGATGACAGCACCAACACTTTCAGTCATTTTATATCAGCCTTTTCTTACCCTATAAATACCTAAATCTACTTTCAAACGTTTCATTAGCCGTTTTATGTCCTTCACTCTCTCAACAATGGAGACCATGAAACTCAAACCCAGACACAACTGTGTTGCCTACCTCTCGAAGTCAGCCTTTTGGAACAGATTTGATAATGCCATCGATCTTATGGTAGATTCCCAGTACCGAACCGCTTTTCTTCTGAATCCTACCATATACCCCGATTCCCTAAGCCAATTCTGGACCAACGTCTCTGTGCAAACTGGTGAGAATGATAGCCAAATCACTCTCCAGTCGTTGGTTAACCAGAAACAGGTGGTCATCACTCCAGACATCATTCGACAAACCCTAAATCTACATGATGCCACCTGTGTCACAGAATACCCGAAAGGCACAACTGATATGTCTTTCATCAATAACGGGTATGAAGGAGACTTAAGTGCTACCACCATTCTGAAGAAGCACTTCCATGATGCTGAACGTCTTATATTCCATATGGTGAATGTCTGCCTTGCATCAAAAACCTCCTCATGGGATCAGATGTCCTCCCGATGGCAACAGGTATTATACTCTATCTTTGAACGACAAAATCTAAATTTTTCTGAGATAGTTCTCATGGAACTAAAAGATTTGGCTTTGAAACTTGTGGCAAAAAGATGGATATTATATCCCAGGTTTCTCATGGCCATAATTTTAAATCAGCTAAAATCAGACGGCCTTGTTGGCCTTGGAGTCCCTGCTCCGGCTGTATTGCCTGAAGTATACTCCAGGCACAACTCCGACCCTACATTGAAAGGGGCTGCCCGGCTGCTAAAACCCAAGCAGCGGGAACCCCCAGCCTCCCCTTCCAGATCCAAAGTCCCCACCAAACCCAACACCAAAAAGCCCAAAAAGGCTACTCAGGGAGATGAGTCCCCTGAGGATGCCCCTGTACCACCAATACAGGAAACACTTACTGGTTCTAACCCCCAGTAGTGTCAAAGACTCCACCAGCCCTAGCCGCTCAGGCATCCTCTCAACAGGATCCTGATGCAACCATAATTGGGGATACCACAATGCTGGAACCTATCTCAATTGAGAAGGTTACCATTGAAGAGCACTAGTCACCCCGGGTGCAATCTGCTTCAAACCTATCTCCAAATGCAACCGCCCCTCAAAGCCCAACCATTATAGTTGCACAAGTGCTGAGTCAGCTGCATTCCTCTCCTCCTCCCCAGAAACCAATTACAATGGGGAGAACATCAACAGTTGAGGAAGAGGACCAAAATGCTGCTGATAACCCACAGCACAGGGGTTATAATGTTCAATCTCCCCGTGTAGAGGAGGAGGTTAGAACCTCTGGTGAGGCTGCCACTTCTACTGATTCAGCAAATGAACAGGATGCAGTTGGTAACATCTCTAAGACCTCACCAGAGGCAACTGTCGATGAAGGACTCAGTCCTGAGGCAGGAAGTCCACAGAACCAAGAACAAGGGGCACATGCTACAACTGATCTACACTCAGGGCATGTACATCCTGATTCAATCAGGAGGTCAGGTGATTCAGCAAAGACTGATGATGACCTGGGCTTTTTCTTCGATGTCTTAGCCCATAACACAATCCTTGAGGCTGAGGTGAGCAAACTCAAAGAACTGCTTGCCAAAATGTCTCAGGATCAAAGTCCATCCGCCCCAATAAACCCACAGATGGCACCTTCATCTGAAGGTTCACCAAACACTCAGCCACTACACTCAACTGAGCCACCAGCCACTGCTTTTGGCACCACCTCTCAGGGACAGAACCCTCTGAGCAGATGGTTGCTACCTTTTAACATTCCTTACCTCTCATCACTCCCATCATCAATGAGATTGTGCATAAAGCCATTGATGAGAGGATCTCCTCAAATCTACAAACACTTGTTGATGATGCTGTGCAAAAGAAGCTTTCTGCCATTCAAACCCCTGAACCCAATGCACCCAAAAAGGGGGAGTCTAAGGCAGTGAAAGAAAGAAAGAGAAAGAGAGTGGAAGATGAGAAACAACAAGAGAAAGAAAAGGAGTTAGAAAACAAAAAACAGCTGATCACATACAAGAGAAAGAAAAGTGCTGAAACTCAAAAGCCTGATGAAGAGAAATCATTGGAAGATCTGGTTAAAGAAGCTGATGAAGCTCACAGCAGATCAATGGACAGAATAATAGACCAACTCTTCAGACAAGACTTTGATACAGCTACATTAGACACTGAGATCAGAATGCTGGAGATTAAAGAGATACAAGAGAGATGGGCCAGTTACAGTGTGATGTAAAGGGAGAGGTTGGAGATAATGATCAGGTTTATTGCAAAATACTTGGGAAGATCATTAATTGAGATTAAATCATGGACCAGAGACAGTATTCTGGCAATAACCACCAGAATCTGTGCTTCTGAAGCATTCAATAAGGGGTTGATTATCGAAGCCTTAGATGAAGCAGGTGCTGGGAAGAGAACTGATATGGCCAAGCTTTCCAAAGCCAAACTTACCACAAAAATGCTAGATCAGCCTTCCCAAACTCCCACTCAAAAACAACCAACCCCATAACTCTCCAAACCAATCCCTAAACCTAAACTTAAACCAACTCAACCCTCAAAACCAACTCCCTTACCCCAAAAACCACCTCAAACCACATCCAATGATGCACCCAGAAGGAGGAGAAAGGTGTTGAGGATGGAAGAAGAAGAAGAAGATGATGATGAAGAAGACAGGCTGCCAATCTCTGCTATTCTAAAAATACCTGAGCCCAGAAGTCAACAAATGATCACACCAGACTTTCAGAGGCAAATGGTGAAAGTTAAGATTGAAGAAGAAGAACAGCAGAAACAGCACGATGAACAACTGTTGGACCAAAAGAACCAATGAGCCTGATCAGAAAAACCTTTAAGTCCCACAGACATTACAACAACTGAAGTAGTCTGCAACAGCTGAAGACATCAACTGATAACAAGGTCTGAAGACAAAGTCTGAAGCTAAAGAACTTAAGACAAAGTCTGAAGACAAAAGCTGAAGACAAAGACTGAAGACCAAGTTTCAGATGTTGTCACAACAGCTGAAGAAGAACTCTTCAGTAGTTGTGATGGTTTCCTTTCAGTAGTTTTATGTTTATTGTAATCAGTACTTGTAGTTTCAGTAGTTTTAGTTTCATCTTGTACTTAGCATACTCTGAGATGTTCTCAGTTGTTGTGAACATTCTCAGTAGTTTGCTTACTTTCAGTTGTTTGTAATAATTCTGTTAGATGTCACTATCAAGTGACATCAGCAGACGTCACATTCCTCTATATAAGGAATGTTGACCTAATTGTAAGGTGGGCAGCTATAGCGAAGCCTGCGAAGCTTAGCGGCCGCCATACCGAAGCATTTGTGCATGAATGATATTATCCCTTTTGCAGAAAACCCTCTTTCTCTATAACCGTGTACTGTTCCATTGAATATCTATTGTGTTCTTGCTATATTTGTCTAATTCTTGTTCTAATTCCGCTGCGATTCAACTCTAATTGATCAAACTTAGATCACTGATCCTGTCAAATGGTATCAGAGCGGGTTAATCATTGATCGGTTTAACAATTGATCATTGAAACTGCTATTTCGATATCTAAAGTTTGATCGAATTAGCATATTTGCAAGAATTGGTTATAGAGATTGGTCTTCTGCTGCTTCTGGTTATTCAATTTGAGTTTCTTCTTGGTTCATATTGAGTTTGTTGTGTTTTTGTGCTAAATCTGTTGAAACTTGATTGAATTGGTTTGAATCTGAGAATGACTACTCCTTCTAATGACCCTCACAATACTGGCTCCTCAACCAAGCCTCCGATGCTGGTTAGGAGTGAGTATAACATATGGCAACGAAGAATGCTCCATCACCTGTCTGTTAACAGTTCAGGTTGTTGGACATCTGTGGTTCACGGTCCACACAAGCCTATGGTGAACAATCCGGAGACCAACCAAATGGTTCCGAAGAAGAAGGAGCAATACTCAGATGAAGATCGTAAACTGTTTGAGATTGATGCTAAAGCCCATGGAATTCTGGCCATGGCACTGCCTAATGAAATCTATTCTGGGCTTATGCATCATGAAACTGCTCATGACCTCTGGAATGCTTTGAAGGAACAATTCGGAGGAACTGATGAGGTCTTAGCAAACAACAGAGAAATCCTCGCCCAACAATATGAGACATTCTCTCATAGGAAGGGTGAGACACTGACTCAACAGTTTGAGCGTTTCTCCTGCTTGATCTCTGAGCTGAAAATGGTCAAGCATGAGTATACTAACAGCCAGATGAACAACAGATTCCTCAGATCACTGCCTGAGAGATGGGACACATACACCATTGTCCTACGCTCCAGTGCAAATCTGGATAGCCTATCTCTCACCCAACTCCATGGGAAACTGCTTACATTTGAAAGAGAGATAGAGCAGAAAAGGAAACTGGCATCATCAGGAAAGCTCACTGATGACTTTGTACCAGGGAACACTGCCTTGGTCGGTCATGAGTCAGAATATGCTGGATCAGAAAGCCATTATGATGAGCATATAGATTTCTCTTCAAACAGTTCTGATCATGCATTTGTTGGTGTTGACAGTCATTCTGGGTGTAATAGTGATAATTTATGCTTTATCATGGATGATTTGATGGGTATTGCTGATGATGATTTAGAAGAGATGGATATTTTGAGCCAAATGGCCTTGATCAATATCAGATCTCAAAAGTTCTACAAGAGAACTGGTAGGAAATTTCCAGGACTCTCTGGCAAAACCAAAGTTGGTTTTGACAAGAGTAAGTTGAGGTGTCACAAATGCCACAGGCTTGGGCACTTTGCAAGAGAGTGTAGATCAACTGGATCTAACTCCTCTGCACCCTTTGTGACCTTTCCAAGCAATAGTTCACAAAACAAAGGGCAACATCCTGCTAGTTCTGGTCATCACTCACAACCTCAATCTCCTGCATATTTTGTCCCTCAGGGTCCAATGCCATATCCATATCCCTGCTATTACATGCCACAGCCAAATCCAGTTCAAGTTCCTATAGCACAACAACCTCAAGCCCTACCTGAGCCTCAACCATCTCCATCACAATCTCAACCTCATCACAGCTTCTTCACACCAGGAGTTGTTGACTGGAGCAGCTCACCAGATGATCTTTCTGGTTTCAATGAGCAATTATTTGCTGGTGCTGGTCAACATGGTGGTGAACATCCTTTTGGGAATCTTGCTCTCATGGCCCTGGAGTCTACTGAGGGTTCCTGCTCCAATGCATCATCTTCACAGGTAACCCAGGTATCTTCTGAGGCTAAAGCCAAGTTATGTTCTGAATCATGCATAGCTGCCTTTGTCTCTATTAGAGAGGCAAATGTAGCTTTAATCAATCAAAATCTTGAGCTTGAGAAAACTATTTCCAAAAGAAAAGCTGAGTATGAGTCTGCTCTTAATGACAAAGATGATGAGATTTACAAGCTTAAATGCCAACTTAATGATGAAAAGGCTAAGGTAGAGGTCATACTTGAGAACCACAGAAGTCTCAAAGAGACACTTGCAGCTACCCAAGTTGAGTGTGACCGCTGGGTAACATCCTGCAAGGGATTTGAAATGCTTCTCAGCAAGCAAACAGCTTCAAATGTGAAGTTTGGAATAGGTTACAATCATACTGCACCACCTACTGATTTTACTTCAAAATCAATAGTAAAATCTGAAGGTGAAAGTAATTTCCAAACCACATCATCATGTGATTCATCCTCAAATGATAATACAAAATTAGAGGATGAAGTCAGTGTTAAGATCTCAGCAAATCAATTGCCTGATGGTTTAAATGCTGATAAACACATGAAGCTGAGCAATTCAGATGTTGTCCCTCAAAGTACTCCAAGTACTGAAGGGCAAGTCACAACATCTGAAAAGCATTTCAAATCTGCTGAAATAAAAGGATTAACAACTGCTGAGGAATCTATCATACGGTCTTTCAGGACGGATAGAGAACAGCTGAAGAACAAGTCTTCAGTTGTTACCGATCCTTCAGTACTTAACACAAGTACTGAAAGGAGGAAAGTACTGAAGATCACACCTTCAGTAGTTTCCACTTCAGCAGTTGATCAATCCAAGATGAAGAATAAGCCATGTGAAATATGTGGTAAATTCAATCATCTATCTGATGAATGCTGGTACAAAAAGGGTTCCAAACTCAACAGAGATAAGCTCATTAAAGAAGAGATTAATAAAATGAAAAATGAGTTTGAGACCAAGTTTGTACCACAGTCATCTCAAACTGATAAACCCAAGGCCTCACCAAAATCCAAAAAGAAGGATGGGGTTTATCAGAAAACAGCTGATAGTGTTCCTCATGATAAACATCAGACTAAGTCTGTGAATTTCAAGAAGGAGGAAATGGTGGGTCACAGGAACTCATCAAAAACAAGTACTGATGTGTCAAATGAGCTGAAGGCTTTAGCAACAAATCAGACACAACTTGTTATGATGGTTCAGCATTTGTTGGGGAGAGTTAACCAACTAGATGCACCTGTGATCAAACCACTGAAAAGGAAATCCAAGCCCAAATCTAAGAAATCCATTTCAGCACCATCTCCACCTTCATCAGCTGTTAATCATGAGAAACAAGTTATGGTTAAATCTGTTGATGAAAACAGACCCAAAACCAAAAAGGTTTGGGTCTCTAAAGCTAACTAGTTTCTTATGATAAATGCAGGGTTCTTCAGCATGCCAAAGAAGCATCTGGTATGTAGACAGTGGAGGATCTATGCATATGACTGGGAGCAGTTCTCTTCTTAATGACTACTCTCAAGGAAAGAAGGGATTTGTCTCATTTGGAAATGATGCTAAGGGTTACATCATCGGGAAAGGATTTGTGTCAAATGGAGAAATCAGATTTGATGATGTTAACCATGTGGAGAATCTCAAGTATAATCTACTGAGTGTCAGTCAGATGTGTGATAAAGGGCATGTTGCACTTTTCACAAGCCAGAACTGCCGGATTCTGTCTTCCAAAGTTCTGAGGCTGATTGACAAGGTATTGGATGAACATACTCTCCTGAAGGCCAACAGGATAGGAAGAGTATATGCCTTGGATTTGTCAAAGAAGATTGATTTAAAAGGTCATCCTTGCCTGTTCTCCAAGGCCTCTCCTCAGGAATCTAAACTGTGGCATAGAAGGCTGGGTCATGTTAATCTCAAAAACATGAATCAGCTGATCCACAATAGTTTAGTGAGAGGTCTACCAATAAAGGAGTTCCACTGTGATGAAACCTGCACTGCTTGTTTAAAAGGAAAACAACACAAAGTTTCATTCCCTCCTATAGAAGAACCAAAGTCCACTGCCTGCTTGCAATTACTGCACATGGATCTCTTTGGTCCTGTGAGAGTAATGAGCATGGCAAAGAAGAAATACTGTCTGGTAATTGTGGATGATTACTCCAGATTTGTATGGACCTTCTTCTTGCATTCAAAGGATGAGGCTGCTCAGACAATTATTAACTTTGTGTTGTATGTTGAGAAGCAGTATTCCCTATCAGTCAAGTGTATAAGAAGTGATAATGGAACTGAATTTAGAAACCATACACTTGATGATTTCTACCTTTCAAAAGGAATCAAGAGGCAGTATAGCATCCCAAGGACTCCAGAACAAAATGGAGTAGTGGAGAGAAAGAACAGGACCCTAATTGAAGCTGCAAGGTCCATGTTGGCTGACTCTGGTTTGCCACTGACCTTTTGGGCTGAAGCTGTCAACACAGCATGCTATGTGCAAAATAGAGCTTTAGTGAATCAGAGGTTGATGAAGACTCCTTATGAAGTTCTACATCATTTGGCTCCTCTAATTTCATTCTTCAGAGCATTTGGGTGTCCTTGTTACATTCTCAACACAAAGGATCAACTCCAAAAGTTTGATTCTAAGGTGGATGCAGGGTATTTTGTTGGGTATTCATCCACTTGCAAGGCTTACAGAGTGTTCAACTGCAGAACAAAGATGGTTGAAGAAACCTTGCATGTGAAGTTCAATGAATCTCCTAAGGACAAAATCCCACAAAACCCTGTGGAGTTGTTTGATCTGGACATACTGCAATATGTTCCTTATCAGCCTCCAGCTGTTGCAGATCATGTGAATTCATCACCTTCTGCAGCTAGTCATCCATCTGGTGGTACTGATGTTGATGATGATCCCAGTACTCACCTATTCAAGTTTAGTGATCAACTGCCTGAGTCTACTAAACTTGATGTTCCTGTAGCTTCAGTAGCACCATCCACAACAAATGCTGATGAGATTTCTGAATCCTCTACTTCATTTGACTTGCCATCTAATACTTGGTTTCAAGAATCTGGATCAACATCTGTTGCTGCTGAGCGTGCTACAAACACTTGCACAGATCTCATAGTGTACCAAGAGCTGAAGAATCACCCAATGTCTCAAATCATTGGTGATATCAATGCTGGTGTCTCAACTAGAAGTCAATTGTCCAACTTCTGCTTCTATGCTCTCTTCATCAGTCAGCAAGAGCCAAAGAACTATCATATTGCATTAAGAGACAATGGATGGGTTGATGCCATGCAGCTTGAGCTTCTTCAGTTCAAAAAGCAGCAAGTGTGGGAACTGGTTCCTCTACCCCCAGGTAAGTGTGCAATAGGCACTAAATGGGTGTTTAGGAATAAAACAGATGAAAATGGGCAAATTGTCAAGAACAAGGCCAGACTGGTTGTCCAGGGGTTTTCACAAGAAGAAGGTATTGATTATGATGAAACCTTTGCCCCTGTAGCCAGACTGGAGGCAATTAGATTGTTCTTAGCCTATGCTGCATTCCACAATCTTAAAGTTTTTCAAATGGATGTCAAAAGTGCATTTTTATATGGTAAAATAAAAGAAGAGGTTTATGTGTGTCAACCACCAGGTTTTGAGGATAATAAACATCCTGATTGGGTGTATAAACTTGATAAGGCTCTTTATGGGTTGAAACAAGCTCCTAGAGCCTGGTATGAAACACTGTCAAATTTTCTTCTTCAGAATAATTTCACTAGAGGCTCCATAGATAAAACTTTGTTCATTAAGAAAGTGGGTCAGCATAAGCTCCTTGTTCAAATTTATGTTGATGATATTATTTTTGCATCCTCTGATCCACAGTTGTGTGATGCATTTACAAAGTTGATGCAACAAAAATTCGAAATGAGTGCCATGGGAGAATTACAGTTCTTTCTAGGTTTGCAAATCAAACAAAAGGCTGATGGAACTTTCATTCATCAGTCAAAATACACAAAGAGTCTTTTGGAAAAGTTTGATTTACAAAACTGTAAGCCCTGTTCTACTCCCATGTGCAGCACCACACAACTGGATGCAGATCAGAAAGGTAAAGCTGTTGATGAAACACTTTACAGATGTATGATTGGGTCCTTGATGTACTTAACAGCTTCTAGACCAGATATTATGTTTGCAACTTGTGTTTGTGCTAGATTTCAGGCTGCTCCTAAAGAGTCTCATTTGATTGCAGTCAAGAGGATCTTTAGATATCTGCAAGGTACTCAATCTCTAGGTCTTTGGTATTCCACTGGGCACTCTTGCAAATTAGTTGCTTTTTCTGATAGTGACTATGCAGGGTGTAAATTAACTAGAAAATCAACTTCTGGTGGATGTCAATTCCTAGGCAACTGTTTGGTTTCTTGGCAGAGTAAGAAACAAACATCTGTTGCTACATCCACTGCTGAAGCCGAGTACATTGCTGCTGCAAGTTGTACATCTCAGGTACTCTGGCTTCAGAATCAATTATTGGATTATGGCATTACAGAGACTAAGACTCCATTACTAATGGATAGTGCTTCAGCTCTTTGTATTGTCAAGAATCCAGTCCAGCACTCTAGGACCAAACATATTGAGATCAGACACCATTTTATTAGGGATTGTTTTGAAAAAGGTCTGATTGATCCAAAGTTTGTTCCTAGTGCTGATGAGCTTGCAGACATATTTACTAAGCCTTTGGACAGTTCAACTTTCCAAAACCTAGTGTTAAGGCTTGGTATGCTGCAGCTAGAATAAGTGACAACTACTGATGATCTCAGTCAACAAGTACTGATGAGCATTCGTATACTATTGTCACAAATAAGTACTGATAAGTTCTTTTATCCTCAGTAGTTTTCATAACTACTGAAGACTAAATTACTTAAAAGTACTGAAGTACTCTATCTGTTGAAAAGAACTGATGTGGTTACAACTACTGATGTAGTTACAACTACTGATGTCAGTATAACAGATAAGTACTGATGACCAATGAAACGTCTGAAAATCAGACAAAAAGTCTGATAAGTGTTGAGGTCAGAATGAAACAGCTGATGAGCTAAGAATTGACGACAACAGCTGATGAGAAACTTTTCTCTTCAGTTGTTTCTACAACTGCTGTTTCACTTCATACAACTGAAGCCAAAACCATGTCTTCAGTAGTTTTACAACTACTGATGACTAACACCAAATCTTCAGTTGTTTACAACACCTGAAGCCAAAACCATGTCTTCAGTAGTTTCACAACTACTGATGACTAATACCAAGTCTTCAGTTGTTACAACTTCTGAAAGTTACCAGGTCTTCAGTTGTTTTCAAACAACTGATGACAGCACCAACACTTTCAGTCGTTTTATATCAGCCTTTTCTTACCCTATAAATACCTAAACCTACTTTCAAACGTTTCATTAGCCGTTTTATGTCCTTCACTCTCTCAACATTGGCGACCATGAAACTCAAACCCAGACACAACTGTGTTGCCTACCTCTCGAAATTGGCCTTTTGGAACAAATTTGATAATGCCATCGATCTTATGGTAGATTCCCAATACCGAACCGCTTTTCTTCTGAATCCTACCATATACCCCGATTCCTTAAGCCAATTCTGGATAGCCAAATCACTCTCCAGTCGTTGGTTAACCAGAAACAGGTGGTCATCACTCCAGACATCATTCGACAAACCCTAAATCTACATGATGCCACCTGTGTCACAGAATACCCGAAAGGCACAACTGATATGTCTTTCATCAATAACGGGTATGAAGGAGACTTAAGTGCTACCACCATTCTGAAGAAGCACTTCCATGATGCTGAACGTCTTATATTCCACATGGTGAATGTCTGCCTTGCATCAAAAACCTCCTCATGGGATCAGATGTCCTCCCGATGGCAACAGGTATTATACTCTATCTTTGAACGACAAACTCTAAATTTTTCTGAGATAGTTTTCATGGAACTAAAGGATCTGGCTTTGAAACCTGTGGCAAACAGATGGATATTATATCCCAGGTTTCTCATGGCCATAATTTTAAATCAGCTAAAATCAGACGGCCTTGTTGGCCTTGGAGTCCCTGCTCCGGCTGTATTGCCTGAAGTATACTCCAGGCACAACTCTGACCCTACACTGAAAGGGGCTGCCCGGCTGCTAAAACCCAAGCAGCGGGAACCCACAGCCTCCACTTCCAGATCCAAAGTCCCCACCAAACCCAACACCAAAAAGCCCAAAAAGGCTACTCAGGGAGATGAGTCCCCTGAGGATGCCCCTGTACCACCAATACAGGAAACACTTACTGGTTCTAACCCCCCAGTAGTGTCAAAGACTCCACCAGCCCTAGCCGCTCAGGCATCCTCTCAACAGGATCCTGATGCAACCATAATTGGGGATACCACAATGCTGGAACCTATCTCAATTGAGAAGGTTACCATTGAAGAGCACCAGTCACCCCGGGTGCAATCTGCTTCAAACCTATCTCCAAATGCAACCGCCCCTCAAAGCCCAACCATTATAGTTGCACAAGTGCTGAGTCAGCTGCATTCCTCTCCTCCTCCCCAGAAACCAATTACAATGGGGAGAACCTCAACAGCTGAGGAAGAGGACCAAAATGCTGCTGATAACCCACAGCACAGGGGTTATAATGTTCAATCTCCCCGTGTAGAGGAGGAGGTTAGAACATCTGGTGAGGCTGCCACTTCTACTGATTCAGCAAATGAACAGGATGCAGTTGGTAACATCTCTAAGACCTCACCAGAGGCAACTGCCGATGAAGGACTCAGTCCTGAGGCAGGAAGTCCCCAGAACCAAGAACAAGGGGCACATGCTACAACTGATCTACACTCAGGGCATGTACATCCTGATTCAATCAGGAGGTCAGGTGATTCAGCAAAGACTGATGATGACCTGGGCTTTTTCTTCGATGTCTTAGCCCATAACACAATCCTTGAGGCTGAGGTGAGCAGACTCAAAGAACTGCTTGCCAAAATGTCTCAGGATCAAAGTCCATCTGCCCCAATAAACCCACAGATGGCACCTTCATCTGAAGGTTCACCAAACACTCAGCCACTACACTCAACTGAGCCACCAGCCACTGCTTTTGGCACCACCTCTCAGGGACAGAACCCCTCTGAGCAGATGGTTGCTACCTTTCAACATTCCTTACCTCTCATCACTCCCATCATCAATGAGATTGTGCATAAAGCCATTGATGAGAGGATCTCCTCAAATCTACAAACACTTGTTGATGATGCTGTGCAAAAGAAGCTTTCTGCCATTCAAACCCCTGAACCCAATGCACCCAAAAAGGGGAGTCTAAGGCAGTGAAAGAAAGAAAGAGAAAGAGAGTGGAAGATGAGAAACAACAAGAGAAAGAAAAGGAGTTAGAAAAGGAAAAACAGCTGATCACATACAAGAGAAAGAAAAGTGCTGAAACTCAAAAGCCTGATGAAGAGAAATCATTGGAAGATCTGATTAAAGAAGCTGATGAAGCTCACAGCAGATCAATGGACAGAATAATAGACCAACTCTTCAGACAAGGCTTTGATACAGCTACATTAGACACTGAGATCAGAAGGCTGGAGATTAAAGAGATACAAGAGAGATGGGCCAGTTACAGTGTGATGGAAAGGGAGAGGTTGGAGATAATGATCAGGTTTATTGCAAAATACTTGGGAAGATCATTAATTGAGATTAAATCATGGACCAGAGACAGTATTCTGGCAATAACCACCAGAATCTGTGCTTCTGAAGCATTCAATAAGGGGTTGATTATCGAAGCCTTAGATGAAGCAGGTGCTGGGAAGAGAACTGATATGGCCAAGCTTTCCAAAGCCAAACTTACCACAAAAATGCTAGATCAGCCTTCCCAAACTCCCACTCAAAAACAACCAACCCCACAACTCTCCAAACCAATCCCTAAACCTAAACTTAAACCAACTCAACCCTCAAAACCAACTCCCTTACCCCAAAAACCACCTCAAACCACATCCAATGATGCACCCAGAAGGAGGAGAAGGGTGTTGAGGATGGAAGAAGAAGAAGAAGAAGATGATGAAGAAGACAGTCTGCCAATCTCTGCTGTTCTAAAAATACCTGAGCCCAGAAGTCAACAAATGATCACACCAGACTTTCAGAGGCAAATGGTGAAAGTTAAGATTGAAGAAGAAGAACAGCAGAAACAGCACGATGAGCAACTTTTGAAGATGGTTGACAAAGAGTTTCCTCAGTCATCATCTATACAAGCCATGAAGAAACACGCTCAAAGGCTGTATGCTCTCAGGTATACCTTTCAATATCAAAAGGAGAGAGTAAGGATTTGGCCAGACCCCAGGGTTAGTTCTAGAATTCATAAGAAATCCATACCAAGTAGATACAATGGCCAAGTGAGAAAGACCATAGATGCTGTTATTATGTTGGCCATTGTAGTCTCACCCTGGGAGATACTTGAAGACTTCAAGAGAGCCTACAAGTCAAAGATGACCCCTCAAACTCTAATGGAGAACAAAATGGTCAAGAAGGGGTTGTTATACAAGAGGCTTGAAGAGATCAAGAAAAATGAACTCCAGTTGTTATTAGAAGGGACTCACCCAGATGAATTTGCTTACAGAGAGATAACAACTGTTGAGTTGAAAAATGGAAAGACGTAAAGTACCTATCAGAGTACTATGGCCCAGAGTTCTTCTTCGAAGGAGAAGCAGAAGAACTCACTAAGGAGGAACAAGTTGTTCTCCTTGAGGCCTACGTCAGAGAGTCTTATAGACTCATCAATGGGAAGTAGGTTTCATGGTTGGGATAACAGCTCTGTGTCCAGTTCCCCAAGACAGAGTTCCCTTCCATCCTTTGACATTCACATCTACTGAAACCTGTTCCCTGGCCTGTGCTTATCTGATATCTCTGAAGCTGATCAAGAGAGTATTTCTGCCAAGAATAAGTGGGACCTCAATAAGCTTAAAGGTTTTGGCTGCATTGGTTCAGGGGGAGTTTGTTGGACCAAAAGAACCAATGAGCCTGATCAGAAAAACCTTTAAGTCCCACAGACATTACAACAACTGAAGTAGTCTGCAACAGCTGAAGACATCAACTGATAACAAGGTCTGAAGACAAAGTCTGAAGCTAAAGAACTGAAGACAAAGTCTGAAGACAAAAGCTGAAGACAAAGACTGAAGACCAAGTTTCAGATGTTGTCACAACAGCTGAAGAAGACCTCTTCAGTAGTTGTGATGGTTTCCTTTCAGTAGTTTTATGTTTCTTGTAATCAGTACTTGTAGTTTCAGTAGTTTTAGTTTCATCTTGTACTTAGCATACTCTGAGATGTTCTCAGTTGTTGTGAACATTCTCAGTAGTTTGCTTACTTTCAGTTGTTTGTAATAATTCTGTTAGATGTCACTATCAAGTGACATCAGCAGACGTCACATTCCTTTATATAAGGAATGTTGACCTAATTGTAAGGTGGGCAGCTATAGCGAAGCCTGCGAAGCTTAGCGCCGCCATACCGAAGCATTTGTGCATGAATGATATTATCCCTTTTGCAGAAAACCCTCTTTCTCTATAACCGTGTACTGTTCCATTGAATATCTATTGTGTTCTTGCTATATTTGTCTAATTCTTGTTCTAATTCCGCTGCGATTCAACTCTAATTGATCAAACTTAGATCACTGATCCTGTCAGCAACTTTTGAAGATGGTTGACAAAGAGTTTCCTCAGTCATCATCTATACAAGCCATGAAGAAACACGCTCAAAGGTTGTATGCTCTCAGGCATACCTTTCAATATCAAAAGGAGAGAGTAAGGATTTGGCTAGACCCCAGGGCTAGTTCTAGAATTCATAAGAAATCCATACCAAGTAAATACAATGGCCAAGTGAGAAAGACCATAGATGCTGTTATTATGTTGGCCATTGTAGTCTCATCCTGGGAGATACTTGAAGACTTCAAGAGAGCCTACAAGTCAAAGATGACCCCTCAAACTCTAATGGAGAACAAAATGGTCAAGAAGGGGTTGTTATACAAGACTTGAAGAGATCAAGAAAAATGAACTCCAGTTGTTATTAGAAGGGACTCACCCAGATGAATTTGCTTACAGAGAGATAACAATTGTTGAGTTGAAAAATGGAAAGACAGTAAAGTACCTATCAGAGTACTATGGCCCAGAGTTCTTCTTCGAAGGAGAAGCAAAAGAACTCACTAAGGAGGAACAAGTTGTTCTCCTTGAGGCATACGTCAGAGAGTCTTATAGACTCATCAATGGGAAGTAGGTTTCATGGTTGGGATAACAGCTCTATGTCCAGTTCCCCAAGACAGAGTTCCCTTCCATCCTTTGACATTCACATCTACTGAAACCTGTTCCCTGGCCTGTGCTTATCTGATATCTCTGAAGCTGATCAAGAGAGTATTTCTGCCAAGAATAAGTAGGACCTCAATAAGCTTAAAGGTTTTGGCTGCATTGGTTCAGGGGGAGTTTGTTGGACCAAAAGAACCAATGAGCCTGATCAGAAAAACCTTTAAGTCCCACAGACATTACAACAACTGAAGTAGTCTGCAACAGCTGAAGACATCAACTGATAACAAGGTCTGAAGACAAAGTCTGAAGTTAAAGAACTGAAGACAAAGTCTGAAGACAAAAGCTGAAGACAAAGACTGAAGACCAAGTTTCAGATGTTGTCACAACAGCTGCAGAAGACCTCTTTAGTAGTTGTGATGGTTTCCTTTCAGTAGTTATATTTTCCTTTCAGTTCTTTTGTAATCAGTAGTTTTATGTTTCTTGTAATCAGTACTTGTAGTTTCAGTAGTTTTAGTTTCATCTTATACTTAGCATACTCTGAGATGTTCTCAGTTGTTGTGAACATTCTCAGTAGTTTGCTTACTTTCAGTTGTTTGTAATAATTCTGTTAAATGTCACTATCAAGTGACATCAGCAGACGTCACATTCCTTTATATAAGGAATGTTGACCTAATTGTAACCTGCGAAGCTTAGCGGCTGCCATACCGAAGCATTTGTGCATGAATGATATTATCCCTTTTGCAGAAAACCCTCTTTCTCTATAACCGTGTACTGTTCCATTGAATATCTATTGTGTTCTTGCTATATTTGTCTACTTCTTGTTCTAATTCCGCTGCGATTCAACTCTAATTGATCAAACTTAGATCACTGATCCTGTCAATAAGCCCAAAGAAGCTACAGATATTCTCTAGAGATTGGCTAGCCAAGTTGTACATGTTACACAACCAATCTCTTTCTCTTCCAAATGGACTGACCAATATAAACCTCTAACAAAAGCTAAAGCTAAAATGAATGAGCTTCTAGATAGGTATGGCTATGATAGCTCAGAAGAGGAGATGCCAAGCCAAGTGGATGATGAATATGGCTATAATAGCTCAGAAGAAGAGATCCCAAGCCAAGAGGATGATGAAGAGGATGAACTAAAAGGAGAATTGCAATGATGAAAATATCTAGCATTTATCCCTTGTTTTTTCTTAAAAGAAAGGGATCTGATAAGGAATCATCAAAGATAGAGATTGTGTTATGTAACACTCGGAAATTAAAAAAACGAGAGAAAAAGAAAAGGAAAGAAAAGTAAGGGAGCAAAAAGGGGGTTTTATTTCAAAAGGCAAGGGTAAAAAGTGTACAAGGGGCAAACCGGCCCATAAAAGGGTTTAAAAAAGGAGGTAAGGTCTCCCATGCTCCCTCCCCATACATTCAACGTATGACTTTAGAGAGAGAAAGAGGACTCCCACAGGTTCTAGAGTGAGAAAGTAGAAGAAATCTTCAAAAAGGTAAGATTTTAATCGTGTTTCTTCTCGGATTTCAGTCGCATTCAAGTTTCTGGACTGATTTCTGTGTGTTTCTATGTGTTTAGTTGCTTCTTTACATGTATTTAGGTGTTAGAACTCCAGGTTGCTCTCGGGTTGTTGTGTTTGGCTCGAAGGTGGTTTAAGGTGAGTTCTAGATCCCCTCTTTTACATGTTTTCTACTTGTTTAAGGGCTGATATGTATATTAAACTGATGTTTCATAAACCAAGCTATGTTTTCTCTATGAAAAATATGATTGTTTTCAAAAGATGCCTATTTTAAAAGATTTCTTTGATGATTGAATGGATGTTTATTATGTTTGAAGTGTGTAACTGATAGATCAATGCTAAGAATACACTTAAGATTATGTATGGGACTAGAAACTGCATAAGTTGGATCGTAGGTGCTGGACTTATTGTCCGCTGTGGACTTTGGTCATCCGCTGTGAACACACTTAATGGTTAGTTCATCCGCTACAAACTTTGGCTGTCCGCTGTGGACTCTTAACATTTAAGTCATCCTCTGTATATCTATTTCATGCGCTGTGAACACTTTGGTTTATTCTAGGATTTTGGGTAAAGAAATTAAGTGACTGGTTATTATGTTTTAATGGAAATTAGCTTATGTTTGCAAATCTTCTGAAGCTTAGTTTTCTTTCAAAGCTTAGTTTCTTCCGAAGCCTAAAATCTTCCAAACCTTAAAATCTTCCGAAGCTTAAAATTTTCCGAAGCTTAAAACCTTCCGAACCTTAAATCTTTCGAACCTTAAATCTTTCGAAGCATAAAATCTTTCGAAGCTTAAAATTTTCCGAAGCTTAATATCTTCCGAAGATTCAAATCTTTCGAAGCTTAAAATCTTCCGAAGCATATGGTTGCCTTCTGAAGTATTAGTATTAGTTTTGTGATGTAGTTAGCATAAGTTCAGGGGCTTAAATTGTATGTTGGTTAAGTTGCATGTGTTGGGTGTTATAGTTAGTAAGTTAGTTGTTAATTAGGTATATAGTGTGAATTCTGACACTAATGTTGTATTCTTTTTGTATGTGCTGCTATTATATATATATATATATATATATATATATATATATATATATATATATATATATATATATATATATATATATATATATATATATATATATATAAAAGGAATAAAAGAAAGATAGTGTAACCTAATAAATGTTACCTCCGGGCCCTTATGATGAATGAAAAGCCTTGCAAGCAGAATGAATGGAGGTGCACGATCATGTTGTCGTTAGCTCAACTGATGTACGACTGTTTCAGCTCATGATGATGCACATCTGGGGTCTAATCCTTGTGATTACCAATGAATGAATGGGACTCATATTCATGAGCAGGCTTCATGCCTAGCAGTGTGGGTCAACTATTGAAGGGTTAGCTACCATGATAAACGTTTGCCGACAGGGGTTTGGCATCTGTTGCCAACCAACAATGTAGGCTCTTGCTTTGTGCAATCCTAGTTAAAGAAAGAGAAAGATAATGAAAGGAAGAAAGATAAAGAATCTCTTAACCAATGATTATGTATAATGATGGATGAATACCAAGTGAAGCTTACAAAAATGTATATTTTCTATATTATTAAAACTAGAACTAAATCAGCAATGCTGACTTTTTATATGCATATCAGTTGGCAGGTAATGATGTTGCTGGGGATGGCACGAGGTTGAAGCTACTTGGCAAGTAAAGACTGGCATCCATGTTATGCAGAGATGATATTTTTGTCTTTTAATACAACTAAATGTTCTTTTAAAACTTGTAACAATGATGTATTTCTTGGAAAAAGTTATCATCAATGCATGAAATGGTTTTTGTGTAACTATTCCGCTGCCATATTTTCTTACTTCAATATATTTTAATGTGTAATGTGCTATGAATAACCAACTGTGGGGTTTCCCGGGAAGGGGGCCTTACAAGTTGGTATCAGGGCCAAAGTTTAAGAGAATTGGGTAAATTATTTTCAAAACAAACTTAAACTAAAAATGGGACCAAATGGAGGGATGCCAACCCAAGTATTTACGTGCCATCATTTAATTTTCTTAAAGTCGATTGGTATTATGTGCAGTGTGCTATTTGATTTATGTGCTTAGTAGACTTGGATGCTGATGTAGGCAAGATAGGAAATGCTTAGGGAAGGAAGAATAAAGTAAGTCGCTAATCACAACTGGCCACTGTAGTTAGGGACTTATTATACTTGACATAATCTGAGCTATTACCTTGAATGACCTTGTTGGTTTTCGAATCTTATAGGAAGTAGATTTTTATGGCGGGTAGAAAATCTGGGAAGGCAACCCGAGGGGGTGCTCGTGGCGGGTGTACTACTGGGCCACATGTCACCAGGAGTAAAGCTAAGGCTCCCGAGACGGTTCATGAGGACACAAATGACCACCAAGAGGGTGAAGGATCAGTACCCTCAAAACTATGGTGAAGGAAGCTATTACAGATGAGGTCTACAACGTCATGTAAAATGTCTTACCTTTGGTGTTGACTGAAGTGTTAGGTGCTGTAAAGGATGGGAAAAGAGCTGAGGATACGGGGAAGAAGGAGGAGAGGATATCAAGAAAGTCCACTGAAAGGACCGAGGAAGCTGAAGAAGAACCATCTAGCCCAAAGGTGGTAATTCATGAGGATGATAGCGAGGAAGAGAAGGAGACTGCTTAGGGATTCAGCTAGGGGGCGTTTCAGAGATGCAAACCCCCAACCTTCGAGATGTGTTGAAAACACATCTGATTCCCTTTGTATTTGATTGCCAATTTTAGCTAATTCTCGTATTCTTTTCGTAGATTTTAGTTACTTTGCATTAATTCTTATTGTGCAGGTCTTGGAGAGCTTACGGGAGGATATCGGGCGATTTACAGGTGATTTGGAGCTAAAACGAAGGAATTCCAAAAAATTGGAGCTCCCGCAGTCCGCAGGACATCCCTCTCCGGTCTGCAGGCCATGTCAACGCGGCCAGTTTATCCCTAAAGCTCCTGCGGTCCGCAGGAGGTCGCAGAAAAGTAAAAATCGACTTGTATATAATTTGAAGCTAGGGTTACATATTAAGGATCTTTGGACGGTCATTGGAGAGCTTCTAGAGCATTCAGGAGTCAATTTTGAGCAGCAAGGAGTGTGAGATTGAAGAAAAGTTGGTTGCTTTTTGTTTATTACGCGTTTACCAATCGGTTTCTCTTTATTTCTTCGTTTTAATTCAAGTTCTTCACTGTTTGTCTATGTTTTATCATTGTGAATCTGAATTAAGCATGATTAGTGGCTGATTTCTTTTCATCTACCTAGATTAGGTGATGGTTGACTTTATTTGACTCGTTTTTGGGTCGTTTGACTTGTTTGATGAATTCTAGTGTATAAAGATTGATGCTTTATGATTATTCGTGTTGATTTACTTCTGTTGAATTTGGTTTGATTTATAATTATGCTTTTCTTGTGATTTTGTTAATTTAAATGTGTATTTAATTGACTAGAATTGCATGTTAGGTTATTACTTGGCGTTTTGACCTAGATGGATTGATCAACCATAGGAGTTTTTGTGTTTAAAATCAAATTTCAGAGGTTAGCTTATCTTGAGTCTGAGAGGAGATAAATAATTTATTGACCTAGATGGATTGATCAACCATAGTGTTGCTTAGGGTAATCTATTTCACATTGTGCTGTTGAGATCGAGAGGTAAAACGGTTTTCGAGTACGTAGAGTTTCAGGAAATTTTGAGACCGAGAGGTGAGAAATAACCTGTCCAATGCTAAAATTGGTTTTTTGGACATTTAAGGTGTGTCAGTGAGTCCGAGAGGAGATCTGATATGTTTTAGGTGTCTCATTCAGAAACTGGAGTCAAACAGTCAGTCAACCTGAGAGTCAGTCAAAACTGGTCAACCTGATACCGAGTCTAGGTAGTGCTTTCTCATATTTGGTTTTCCTTTCCATTACAGTGTCTTGCTTTAGTTCCTTGTTTAGGTTTAATTTCTTGAGTTTCTAGTATCAGTGCTTGCTATGTTTAGTTACGTGTTTTGTTATTTGACTGTGTTTCGTAATTAGTCTAGTCCCTTAATTCTTAGTTTTAAGCATAAAGAAATTCCCTTAAAATAATTGGTTAGGATTCGACTACAGTTTAGTAACAAGGGCCGCCGCCTATTCGTGTGCACGGTCGATACTCGGTTTACTTTCCATACTACACACGACCGGTACGCTTGCCGTGAGTGTGTGTTTCAGAAGTAATTCGTTTTAAATAATTAAAACTTGGTTTTTATAATTTCAGTCATATTTTAACACCACCAAGTTTTTGGCGCCATTGCCGGGGACACGATTTTGGCGACTTTGAGAACCACTGGCGTCGGGAGTCTAACGACCCTTGTTTGCTTGCCTAGTGCTTAGTTGTTTTTTTTGTTTTTATTTTTATTTATTTTCTATTTGTAGGTATTTTTAATTAATTTTATAATTTATTTTTCATTTATTTTTATCTGTATATGCAAAATATCCGGCGAACTCGATCTGCAGGATCTGCCGAGTTAGAGGGACTTTCTGACCCGGAGCAATTGTTTCATAAGAAACGTGCGGTTACTGAAGAAATGGCTCAACCACAACCTAGAAGTACTCTTACTGATTAAGCGAAACCTGCTACTGGAGGCGTGTGAGCACCTGTGGTACCACTAGTCATCGAAGCAAACACTTTCCAGATTCCTTCCCACGTGATGACCACTATTTCCTTGTCTGTTCAATTCCACGGACTTTCTCACGAGAATCCACACACCCACATCAATCGCTTTCAGCGTGTCTGCAACACGTTCAAAATCAATGGTGTGACTGATGACGTGTGTCTGACGCGTGTGTTTCCTTTCTCTCTGGCAGACAAAGCCGCCACCTGGCTTGAGTCTCCGCCACCTAGCTCTGTCACCACCTGGGATGGCATGAGGGATAAGTTTCTTGCCAAGTACTACCCTCCTTCTAAATCTGCCCATCACAGAAGTCTCATTCATTCATTCAAACAGAAGCCAGGAGAGTCGTTTCATGATGTGTGGGAGAGGTTCAAGGGACTCTACAATGATTGCCCATATCATGGTATCGAGGATTGGCAGCTGGCTGAGAAGTTCTATAATGGTTGTGACTATGTCTACAGAGAAAGATTAAACACTGCCTCGGGAGGAAGCATGTTCAACACCAAAACACCCGAGGAGTGTTTGGAGTTGTTTGAGGATCTGGCAATGTCAAGCTATCAGGATCCAGCTGAGGAATCACAGACGGGCGTGCTGCAGGTGGATTCTAGCATAGCTTTAGCAGCACAGGTGGAGGCCCTATCCAGGATTGTGAAGGATCTGCAGCTGAAGACGGATAGAGTTTATGAGTTCTATAGAGGTGGACACAACACTGCTAACTGCACTGTTACTCAGGAACAGGTGGACTTCATAGGGAATCAGCCTAGCAGGAGCTTCTTTGGGAATAATCAGGGTTGGAAGAGAGATCAAGGCTCGAGCTGGAGAAGACAACAAAATCAGGGACCATATCAGAGCTATGTGCAGCCCAGCAGCGAGAAGAAGACAGCTAGCATCGAATCACTGCTTGCACAGTTCTTAGAGAAGGATGAGAGGCGACACAAGCAGATTCAGGCTAAGTTCCAGGAGCAGGGCACGATGATTCAGAATCAGGGAGCAGCACTGCAGAATTTGGAGCGCCATGTTAGTCAGATAGCTGAGATCTTTTCGAGCAGAAAAGAGGGTACCCTACCGAGTTCCACTGACACAAACCCTAAGGGGTTCGTGAAGGCAGTCACTACTAGGAGCAACCGAGGCGGAGTTGCGGCTCCACCACCTGCTACTGAAGAAATTAAGATGGAGGTGAACCCTGGCCAGGTGCCACAGAGGTTGAGCCCAGCAAGTATAGCACAGCCAGTGGTCACTCCCCAGAAGGAGCCAGTGCTAGTTTATAGGCCTCCTACACCATATCCAGCTCATTTGAGGAAGAGCAAGGATGATGAGCAGTACAATAAGTTTCTCGACATGCTTCGTCACATTCACATCAATATCCCTTTTGTCGAGGCACTTTCGAACATGCCTAAATATGCGAAGTACCTCAAAGACATGCTATCTAATAAGACAAAACTTGAAGCATTGTCTACTGTGGTACTTAATGAGGAGTGTTCTGTGGTTTTAAAGCCAAATCTACCTCAGAAGATGCTGGATCCTATTAGTTTTACCATTCCATGTGTGATTGGAGGCATGACAGTGAAGAATGCTCTCGCGGATCTAGGTGCTAGCATCAATCATATGCCATACTCCATTTATCTGAAGCTAGGCCTAGAGGAGTCCGCACCCACCAGGATGAGTATCCAGCTCGCGGACAGATTTGTGAAGTATCCACGCGGAATTGTAGAGAACATGTTAGTAAGGGTCGACAAATTCATCTTCCCGGTGGATTTTGTCATTCTGGATATGGACAAGGACTATCACGTTCCTTTGATTTTGGGTCGTCCATTCTTAGCTACCGCGCATGCTTTGATCGATGTGTATGGCGGTAAGCTGAGCCTCAGTGTGGATGACGAGCGAGTGACCTTTGATGTTATTCGAGCCATGAAGCATTCGCGCGGTCAGGATGACACTTTGTATTTCCAAATACGATCATGTCACATGTCGGAGAGTTCTTGAGCGACATTTGCGAGCGACATTTGCGGGAGTGATGCGTTCGATGTTCAGATGTTAGATCAATTAGAGCAGGAGAGAGAGTTTACGACAGTTGCAGTGGAGGAGGTTGTGAGTTTTGATGTTGCGGAGCCTACCCTAGTCGCTGAGGAGTTCGAAGGGATTGAGAGGTTGGAGCCTAAGGAGAAGCCATCTATTGAGAGCCCACCATCATCATTAGAGCTGAAGGAACTCCCATCTCACTTGGAATATTCTTTCTTTGACGAGGAGAGGCGGTTGCTTGTGATTATCGCTTCTGATTTAGCTGTTGAGTAGAGGACTGAGCTTCTTTGTGTGTTCAAGGCACACAAGCAGGCGATTGCATGGAAGCTGATGGATATAAAGGGTATTAACCCTTCTTTTTACATGCATAAGATTCTGATGGAGGACTACAAGCCGAAGGTGTAGGGACAGCGTAGGTTAAATCTGAAGATGCAAGAGGTTGTGAAGAAGGAAGTACTAAAGCGGTTAGATGCAGGTTTGATCTACCCGATCTCTGATTCCCCGTGGGTGAGTCCTGTCCAGGTTGTACCTAAGAAGGGGGGCATGACAGTGGTGACTAATGAGCGAAATGGGTTGATCCCTACTAGGACTGTCACCGGTTGGCTTGTGTGCATCGACTATCGCAAGCTGAATGATGCTACATGCAAGGACCATTTTCCCTTGCCTTTCATCGATCAGATGTTGGAGCATTTGGTAGGCCAGCAGTATTACTATTTTCTGGATGGTTTCTCCAGGTATTTCCAGATACCGATCACCCCAACTGATCAGAAGAAGACCACATTCACGTGCCCCTATGGCACTTTTGCCTACCGTCGCATGCCCTTCGGGTTATGCAACGCTCCAGCCACATTTCAGAGGTGTATGGTCGCAATTTTCCATGACATGATCGAGGATTTTATGGAAATATTTATGGATGATTTTTCTGTTTTTGGTCGTTCATTTGATCATTGTCTTAGGAATTTAGAAAGGATGTTAGCTAGGTGCGAAGAGACGAATCTGATGCTGAATTGGGAGAAATGCCATTTCATGGTGAGAGAGGGCATAGTTCTAGGTCATACAGTGTCTCCGGCTGGTATTGAAGTGGATAGAGCTAAAATGGAGATGATTTCAAGACTTCCTCCACCCACGAGTGTGAAGGCCAATCATAGCTTCCTAGGTCACGCAGGTTTTCACAGACGCTTTATACGCGATTTCTCCAAAATCGCGCGACCGATGACCCAACTTCTTGAGAAGGATGTGCCCTTCGTATTTTCCGAGGATTGCGTGAGAGCTTTTGAATTGCTGAAGGAAAAGCTAGTGAACACGCCTATTATGGTTGCTCCTGATTGGTCTTTACCCTTTGAGTTGATGTGTGACGCGAGTGATTTCGCAGTGGGGGCGGTCTTAGGACAACGGAAGGATAAGCACTTCAATCCGATTTATTACGCGAGCTGGATTTTGAACGATGCACAGGAACATTACACTACCACTGAGAAAGAACTGTTGGCAGTGGTCTTTGCGTTTGATAAGTTTCAGTCATATTTGGTTCTGACCAAGACCATTGTTTATACTGATCACGCGGCGGTTCAATACCTGTTCAGCAAACAAGATGCAAAACCGCGTCTTATTCGGTGGATTTTGCTGCTTCAGGAGTTTGATATCGAGATTAGAGATAAGAAGGGGCAGAGAATGTAGCAGTAATCACCTGTCACGCTTAGAGAATGCAGATGGTGGAAACGAGGGGGTTCAGATCGATGACAGGTTCCAGACTGAAAGCTTGATGCGAGTAACCCTGCATGTGGATAAGTGCCCATGGTTTGAAGATTTCGCAAACTACCTGATCAATGGGACATTAGCACCAGACCTGACTTATCACCAGCGAAAGAAATTCTTTGCCGATGTTAAGCATTACATTTGGGATGATCCGTATCTTCATCGGGTTGGTGCTGATCAGGTGATCAGGCGATGTGTTCCTGAGAGCGAGGTTGAGAGCATACTGTGAGTGTGCCATGAGGGACCGACTTGCGGACACAATGCTGCGGGTTATACGGTTAATAGGGTATTTGATAGTGGTTTCTACTGGCCGACGATTCATCAGGTTGCTCAGGAGTTGATCAGGCGGTGTGATGCGTGTCAGAGGAGTGGAAACATCTCGCATAGCCATGAGATGCCCCAGAACTCTATTAAGGTTGTTGAGGTTTTCGATGTTTGGGGCATCGACTTTATGGGCCCGTTCCCCGCTTCTCGAGGGAACAGGTTCATCCTGGTGGCTGTGGATTAGGTGTCCAAGTGGGTTGTGGCCAAAGCTCTTCCCAGTAATGATACGAGAGTAGTCGTGAGGTTTCTACGTAGGTTATTCGCTAGGTTCGGAGTGCCTAAGGCACTAATCAGTGATCTAGGTACGCATTTCTACAATGCACAGATAGAGAAGGCATAGCAGCGATATGGGGTGACCCATAGAACTGCAACTGCTTACCACCCTCAGACGAGCGGGCAAGTGGAAGTGAGTAACCGAGGAATCAAGCGGATACTAGGGAAGACGGTGGGCACCACTAGGAAGGAGTAGTCGGATAAGCTAGATGATGCGCTTTGGGCGTTTAGGACAGCATACCGGACTTCTACTGGCACCACGCCATTCCGGATGGTTTACGGGAAGGCGTGTCACTTACCGGTCGAGTTAGAGCATCGCGTGTATTAGGCACTTCGAACGGTGAATCTAGACGAGCCTAAGGCATCACGACACCGGATGCTTGAGTTACACAGTTTGGAGGAGCTTCGCGATCATGCATACGCTCGTTCTTATGACTACAAGTTACGTACAAAGAGCTACATGATCGTCAAAGTAGGTGACCGAGTGCTTCTGTTCAATTCCAGGTTGAGGTTGTTTCCCGGGAAATTGAGATCATGATGGTCGGGACCGTTCACAGTTATGAGTGTTTATCCATATGGTACGGTCGAGATAGTTAGGAATGATGGCGAGAAGTTCAAGGTCAATGGGCATCGCTTGAAGCATTACATAGGAGGTTCAGAGGAGCAGAGAGTGCTAGAGGTGTTACACCTCGACCCACTTCGAGAATGAGTGTGGGGATGAGTCGGGCTGAGGACTCGTTAAACTTAGCGCTACCGGGAGGCAGGCCGGATTGTACGGTTTGATTTATTTTCTTTCCTTTTTAATTTTTAATCTTGAGTAGTTTTCTTTTTATTTTCATGCTTATTTTTGTTTTTAACCGTTTAACGAGTGTTTCAGAAATCCGATCCCGAGGAATCATGCCGGACACTTCCAGGTACGTAAACATAATTTTTTGGTAATTTTTGGTGGTTCGGTTCAGGAGTAACGCGCTATTTCGTTGAACAGTGGTGAACGGTAATTATCCTGCAGTCTGCAGGGGCCTGCG
Organism: Flaveria sonorensis; assembly: GCA_025506505.1. Taxonomy (NCBI): domain Eukaryota; kingdom Viridiplantae; phylum Streptophyta; class Magnoliopsida; order Asterales; family Asteraceae; genus Flaveria; species Flaveria sonorensis. The sequence goes on from CM046432.1 coordinate 38,039,874, forward strand.
GACCGCAGAAAATACCCCTGCGGCCAGTAGGGAGTTTTTTTAATATCCTGCGGTCCGCATAAGAACACCCTGCGGTCCACAAGGAGTGCACCTTCAATAAAAAAAAAACGCAGACACTTCATTCACCCTCATTTCACACTTCAACCCCAAGCACTTCACCATCTCCCACAGGCCACGCCACCATTTCCCACCACGACCACCACACCACCACCGAGACCACCCCTGCCGCCATTCCACTATCTCTAACCGCCACCCGTCACAACCCCACCACCCGTCGCCATCTCCCCCACCGTGACACCCCACCGCGACCGACAACTCCACTACCTGTCGCCACCAACTTGCCAACGTACCCCCGCATACGGTCACTTCGACTTTTCCAAACCCTAACACCCACCCCCTCCTCCACCATATACAACCGCCACTGTTCGCGACATCAACCGAGCACCATCTCGGCCCTGGTTTTCTTTTGCTTTGTTAACCTAGGTTTTCGGTTCACGGGACTTCCATTCTCTGTTTTCACTTGTTAACCTGTTAGTATTACTCATTTATTCAGGTATGTTATCTTTTATTTTACTGTTATGTTAGTTAATTTAGGTTGAAATTTTAGTTTGGTTGTGTTAACATTTTAGTTTTGTTACCTTGTTAGGTGTTGTGGAGTCGTATGTCCGTTGTTTACTCATGTGAAATTTTGATTGCAACTTGCAAGTCAATTGATAGAGTAATCGGTTATTATGATTATTTTGGTGTTCATTGACTCGTTAGTTTGAGTTGCGGGATGACAAGAATACGATTGCTTTAAGTACCCGGGATATTGGGATTGTTAATGACTTGGGATATTGTCGGATTTTTGTTGATATTGAATGGATTTTAATGCCAAAACAAAGCGGACATTTCACACTTAAACCTCGACACCTCGGGTTTCGTTTCTTTTTATGTCATTTGAACTTTTTAAAGTCGGGTTTGGGTTGCTTATCCAGACGTTAAGTTACCCAAATATTTGTTTACGTCTCTTTATTGCATTTTCTATTTTTTTTTTCCGTTCAACTCCACTGCGACCGAAATGCTATACGGTTGAGTTGTTTTGTAAATAAAAAAAAAACAAAATTAAAAATATACAAATAAACAAAGATTTATCTAACATATCTGCTTGTGTGTTTTGGTGTTTACCCTTATCACAGATATGTCAGAAGGCGGAAGACAGCGTCATGTTCGAGGTCGCACAGGAGGTCGGGGACCTGCCCCAGCAACAGCTCAGCACCAGGAGGACGAGGCACCTCCTGCGGTCCTTCCAGGCTTATCATATACAGGTCCTTCTACTGCCAATGTCAAGGAGGACATCCAACAGACCGTCGATGCTCACGACTATGATCCAGACAGAGCCGAGCCCTATGCAACCGACCCACTCCACCTACTGCTAGCATTCACTCCAGGGACCGAGTACCATACCACATACTCGCGATTATCTGCATATGGGCTGCTAATCCCAAGGACGCTCCGCTAGGACCTACTGCGAGACTTGGGGGCCGACCAACGATTGAGAGAGCTGGTGGATGATAGATTGATTGCTGTTCTGACTCCGACTGTGACCCAGTACCTCGAGCTTACACTGGAGTTGATGTCCACCGTTCGGTGGAACATGATATCACTACAGGACGAGTACACTGTTCGCTTCAGCCTCGGTCGTCATCAGTACCATATGACGATCGAAGAGTTTGTTGTGCATATGGGTCTGCATACCCAGGTTGAGGTTGATGACCCATCCTTCCACGATCGACTGAGGGGCATCCTGCGAGGCCAGTCTGACACCACCCTGACATCCCAGCAGCTGACTACCTACTCGCCCACCATTGGCGACGGACGATTCACTACAGGTATTCCTGCATCTCACGTCCGAGACCCCGCCATCAGACTCATTCATCGCTGCATCTACAGCAGGATTTGTTCGTCTTATACTGCATTCTTGAGAGGCGGCCGGCCAATCTCAGCATGATCATGGCATTTTTGATGCAGCGTCCGTCTCCCCACGGTTCGGGTTCCCGGTTGGCATTCGGACCGTACATCTCAGTTCTGGCTAGGAGTTTGGGGGTATTCACCAGAGACCCCCCGTTGGTGTTGACTGCAGGTCCAGCCGCTCGACAGTTCACCTATAGGGACCTGCAATACATGGAGTGCGTGTCGGTGGATGGCCCGAGGAGGTTCTTGGAGCCTCGGGCCATGGTCGTAGAGCCCCAGGCGCCGGGAATTGATCCTCCAGAAGTCCAGTTTGGCATCCGACCACCCATGCGAGGTAGGGTCCGCACCCAGCCACGAGATGCTCCCGTACAGCCTACTTTGGAGCAGATACACCTGGAGTAGCTGGCGCAGCGCACCATGCTTACGCATCAGGGCACCAGGATGTCAAGGATGGAGAGTATGATGGTTTCACTTCTTCAGCATCCCGACGCTGAGGACGATGAGCCCTAGCCGCCTTTATCATTATCATCCTGTCTCACTCTGCACTTTATTTTGTTACTATTCGATATGGTTGTATAGTGAGATAGGACATCTGGACAGACGCTAACCTTTATACAGTATTTTTAGCTTATGTATGTTAATTTTGCGTGGTTGTTTAATTTGGCCTTTGAGATCATTTGCACGGATATATTACATGTGTTACAGGTTGGATCCCACCTCCTGCGTGCGTGTGTGCTTTCACGAACGCCTCAGTTGCAGCACCCGGTTCTTTTGTCCTTTTTTTTTCTTTTTTTATTTTATTTTCTTTTTCAGTTAATTTTATTTTGCTTTATTTCTTTCTCGTTCGCGTACTGCACATTAGGGACAATGTGCGTGAAAAGTGTGGGGATGCTGAGGACGTGGCCAGGTTTTACGTTCCACTTTTAGTGCTTGATCCTTTTATCTTTATTTCTTTTTCATTTCGCTTAAATTTCCAAACAAAACAAACATTTTCGAAACGCTAGCCGTACTCAATCTCCATTCGGCTAGTGTTGAGGAACCAAAAATATTGTTTTTATTTATATACTTAAAAAAAAAAAACCCTAAAAAATGTCTCTGAAAATAAGTTTGCAACTATAATGGAAAATGATAGGACTGTATGGGAACTTGATTTTGAGTTCAAGAAAAAAAAAAAACTTTCGGTAGCACGCATCTAATTTGGGATATGTTAGTAGGCTCAGTTAACTTTGAAAAATTCCCACAAGTGTCTAATAAATAAACCTTAATAAACAATTGGAATCTTGTGGGTGTACATCTTAGGAGGGGCGGTTATGTCAAAACCGTTAATAGAGTATTAGGGATGCCATTGCATATTTAAAAACATATATGTCTAATAATTGTTCTCACAGTCCGGCACACCACTCCACTATTTATGAGAATAAACTCGAGGTTTGGTGGCGCCCCGCTAATCCATCCAAATAAATAAGTGCGTTAATTGCGTGAGTTATTAAGACTAGCCTACGTGTCACATACCGAGTTGCAGCTTGGTTGAAACACCACTTGGTCGAAATCTTAAGAAACTTATTAGAAAAAGAACTGTAGCCTACGTGTCACATGCCGAGTTACAGCTTGGTTGAAACACCACTGGGTTAGGTTTAGGTGGAATAAAATGAAGTATCAGTGTTGCATTCCATCTTCCATCAGTGAGTTTAATTATTAGTACAGATAGGTTTTTGTGTGCAATGGTAGGAAAGTAATTTGAATTAATCTGTATCCTAAATGCTTGAAATAGGTCTAAGCGAAATCGTAACCTCACAAAATTGTGGGACCCATAGATTTAAAATCGAGCACTTGCACATAGAAGAACAACATGCGTGAGAGTTTGATCAGTTAATGTGAGTTTAAGTGGTCAAATATGTCGACAATCCCAGTTAATGCGTGCTGCTTTTAGTTGTCATAATTCTTGATTGAATTCTAAAATCTTGTTGACCCATTTTGATTCCATTGTTGCATACAGCTTTTTCAGGGGCGAAAAAGATTCAAGTGTGGGGATGTTTGATGTGTTGAAAACACATCTGATTTCCCTTTGTATTTGATTGCAATTTTTAGCTAATTCTCGTATTCTTTTTGTAGATTTTAGTTACTTTGCGTTAATTCTTATTGTGCAGGCCTTGGAGAGCTTACGGGAGGAAACAGAGCGATTTACGGGTGATTTGGAGCTAAAATGAAGGAATTCCAAAAAATTGGAGCTCCCGCAGTCTGCAGGACATCCCTCTGCAGTCTGCAGGCCAAGTCAACGTGGCCAGTTTATCCCTAAAGCTCCTGCGGTCCGTAGGACTTTCGCCTGCAGTCCGCAGGACTTTCGCCTGCGGTCCGAAGGAGGTCGCGGAAAAGTCAAAATAAACTTGTATATAATTTGAAGCTAGTGTTACGTATTAAGGATCTTTGGACAGCCATTGGAGAGCTTCTAGAGCATTCAGGAGTCGATTTTGAGCAGCAAGGAGTGTGAGATTGAAGAAAAGTTGGTTGCTTTCAGTTTATTACGCGTTTAACCAATCGGTTACTCTTTATTTCATTGTTTTAATTCAAGTTCATCACTGTTTGTCTATGTTTTATCATTGCGAATCTGAATTAAGCATGATTAGTGGCTGATTTCTTTTCATCTACCTAGATTAGGTGATGGTTGACTTTATTTGACTCGTTTTTGGGTCCGTTTGACTTGTTTGATGAATTCTAGTGTATAAAGATTGATGCTTTATGATTATTGGTATTGATTTACTTCCGTTGAATTTGGTTTGAATCATAATTATGCTTCTCTTGTGATTTAGTTAATTTAAATGTGTATTTAATTGACTAGAATTGCATGTTAGGTTATTACTTGGCGTTTTGACCTAGATGGATTGATCAACCATAGGAGTTTTTGTGTTTAAAATCAAATTTCAGAGGTTAGCTTATCTTGAGTCTGAGAGGAGATAAATAATTGATTGATCTTGGGGGTTGTTGGTTTGGGTATCGAGTGCGCGAGAGTGACTAATCCTAAATTCAATAACTTTTCTTGTCAATTCAAGTCATTAATCATATTCATTAATTTACACCATGTGTCTGGTGTTTCTTAGGGTAACCTATTTCACATTGTGTTGTTGAGACCGAGAGGTAAAACAGTTTTCGAGTACGTAGAGTTTCAGGAAATTTTGAGACCGAGAGGTGAGAAATAACCTGTCCAGTGCTAAAATTGGTTTTCAAGACATTTAAGGTGTGTCAGTGAGTCCAAGAGGAGATCTGATATGTTTAGGTGTCTCATTCAGAAACTGGAGTCAAACAGTCAGTCAACCTAAGAGTCAGTCAAAACTGGTCAACCTGATACCGAGTCTAGGTAGTGCTTTCTCATATTTGGTTTTCCTTTCCATTACAGTGTCTTGCTTTAGTTCCTTTTTTAGGTTTAATTTCTTGAGTTTCTAGTATCAGTGTTTGCTGTGTTTAGTTATGTGTTTTGTTATTTGACTTTGTTTCGTAATTAGTGTAGTCACTTAATTCTTAGTTATAAGCATAAAGAAATTCTTTTAAAAATAATCGGTTAGGATTCGACTACTGTTTAGTAACAAGGGCCGCCGCCTATTCGTGTCCACGGTCGATACTCGGTTTACTTTCCATACTACACGTTACCGGTACGCTTTCCATGAGTGTGTGTTTGAGAAGTAATTCATTTTAAATAATTAGAACTTGGTTTTTATAATTTAAGTCATATTTTCTCACCACCACTTCGACGGTAATGGCAAAGCTACTGCTGCTCACCGTTGGGTTCGAGAGATGCAACCAGTCCTGGACATCAGTGAATACCAGGAGCATCAGAAGGTGAAGTTTGCCTCCTATTCTTTCGTTGACTCGGCACTATGCTAGTGGGACAACATTTTCCAAGGCGAGGGAAAACGATCTATAGCAAAGATAAGATGGTCGGATTTGAAGGAGCTGGTGCTGGAGGAGTATTGTCCACATTGAGAGTTGGACAAAATTTAGAAGGAGTTCTTGCATTTGGAGGCTGGGAACATGACTCATCAAGAGTACACATCCAAGTTCAATGAACTTCCAAGACTTGTGCCAGACCTGGTAACTCCGGTGTCTAACAAGATTAAAAGATACATGCAAGGTTTGCCAGTGGATATTCGGAGGAACATGATAGCCACTAGACCAAGCACGTTTAGGTTCGTGGTAGATTTGGCGGGGAGATTGTATGATGAGAGGGACTCGGTTCCATTTCAGAGAAAGGTCGAGAGGAGTTGGAATAAGAATGGTAATGTGAAGAGGTTCAGGAATGACAACTATGGAAATGGGGAGAAGAAGATGAGGGTTGACGACAGTCGCCCAGAATAGAGGAAGAGGAATGCCCAAAAGGGGTGTAAGAAGTATGGGAAGACCTACATGGGTGAATGAAGAGTGGGGAAGAATAGGTGCTTCAAATGCGGGGGCGAGGGACATTATGCTAAGGAGTGCAGGATACAGAGATGTTACCAATACGGATAGGTACGCCACTCAGTCCAGGATTGCAAGAAGGGTGGAGCAGGAAGCTCGGGGACCCAGACTATGGGGGAGAAAAGGAAGAGTGAGAGCACCAAAGGAAAGGCAAGGGCATTCAACATGACCCAGGAAGAAGCCAAAGTGGATCCTGAGGTAGTTTCAGGTGCGTTTTTGGTAAACCAATTGTATGCTTCTATGCTCTTTGATTCTGGTGCTAGTAGGAACTTTGTATCTGCTTCCTTTTGTCATATAATGCATGGTAAGAGTAGGAAGATAGATGTGCCCTTCCATGTAGAGACAGCAGTAGGAAAATCTACCAAGGTGACTGATATGATAGACGATTGCCTCATAGAATTGGACGGTCACAAGTTTCCTGCTAGATTGTATGTGATGGCCCTAGGAGGTTTTGATGTTGTGTTGGGAATGGATTGGTTGGCGACCTACAAAGCGAATATCGTGTGTCGAAAGAAAATGGTTCGTTTGATTGCGCCTGACGGCAGTTTGGTTACGGTTCATGGAGACAACGAATGCATCACTCCGCGAGTGATATCTATGATCACGACAGAGAAGTTTATGACACGAGGGTGTGGTGCTAACTGGCTTATGTTAAGGATGTGGATGCTACCATGCCACAACTATCAGACGTGCCGATAGTATGCGATTTCCCAGATGTGTTTCCTGAAGACCTGCCAGGGATCCCACCCGATAGAGAAATTGAGTTTCAAATTTACCTGATACCAGAAGCATAACCCATCGCCAAGGCACCATACCGATTAGCTCCATCTGAACTCAAAGAGTTGATGATGCAACAACAAGATATTCTGAATAAGGGCTTTATTCGGTCGAGTATCTCTCCATGGGGTGCTCTGGTTTTATTAGTAAAGAAGAAGGACAGTAGTATGAGGATGTGCATCGACTACCATGAGCTGAACAAGTTAACTGTGAAGAACCAGTATCTGTTACTAAGGATTGATGACTTGTTTGATCAGCACCAGGGTGCTAGATAGTTCTCTAGGATAGACCTTCGATCGGGGTATCATCAACTGAAAGTGAAGGAGCAGGATATCCCTAAGATAGCCTTCCGCACGCGTTATAGGCACTACGAGTTTCTCGTGTTGTCTTTTGGTTTAACCAACACACCAGTTGCTTTTATGGATTTGATGAATCGGGTGTGTCGGCCTATGCTAGATAAATCAGTGACCGTGTTTATTGATGACATCCTGATTTATTTGAAGAACGAAGAAGAGCATGCTAGTCACATCCACGAGGTGTTGGAGAGGCTTAGAAGAGAAAAGTTGTATGCCAAATTCTCCAAATGGTTATTCTGGTTATGAGAGGTTTAGTTTTTGGGTCATGTGGTTAATCCTGAAGGGATTATGGTAGACTCAGTGAAAGTCAAAGCTATAATGCGATGGGAATCCCCAAAGACGCCATCCGAGATCCATAGTTTCTTAGGTTTGGCGGGTTATTACAGAAGCTTCATCCAAGACTTCTTTAAGATAGCTTCACCATTGACCATGTTGACCAGTAAAGATGTGAAGTTCGTATGTGGTCTGGAGCCAAAGGATCTTAACATGAGGCAAAGAAGGTGGTTAGAGTTGATCAAGGATTATGATTGCGAAATCCACTATTATCCGGGTAAGGCGAACGTGGTGGCTAATGCCCTTAGCCGAAAGGAGAGACCCGAGCCAATTCGGGTGAAGGCTTGCCAGCTGGTTATGACACCAAATGTCATGGGTCAATTAGAGAATTCCAAGATGAGGCACTGAAAAAGATAGGATCAACTCTGAACGGATGAAGGGGCAGCTTTAGGGGAGAACACCCTTGGTGTTAGAACCCGATCCGGGCGAATGTGGAATCCTTGTTATGGGGATCTAAGGGGAAAGATTATGGATGAAGCTCATAAAACATGATATTCCATCCATCCTGATACTACAAAGATGTATCATGACCTGAAGAAGGATTATTAGTGGCCAGGGATGAAGCGTGACGTGGTGGAGTACTTGAGTAAGTGCCTGACCTGTTTACAAGTGAAGGCAGAGCATCAGAAACCATACGGGAAGATCTAACCCTTGGATATACCCGAGTGGAAATGGGAGCACATCACCATGGACTTCATCACGAAATTGCCTCGTACGGCGAGAGGATGTGATACCATTTGGGTTATTGTAGACCGCTTAACGAAGAGTGCTCACTTCTTGCCAATCCGAGAGACCTGCTTATCAGAAAGGTTGGCGTAGCTGTTTATCAAGGAGATTGTAACTCGTCACGGCATGCCGGTGTCCATTGTTTTTTATAGGGACACTCGGTTAACATCCAAGTTTTGGAAGAAATTTCATGATGCGATGGGAAAGAGGTTACACATTAGCACAACTTACCACCCTCAGATAGACGGTCAATCAGAACGGACCATTCAGACCTTGGAGGACATGCTCTGGGCATGCATTATTGATTTTAGTGGAAGTTGGGATGAACACCTACCGTTTACAGAGTACTCCTAAAACAATAGTTATCATGCCAGTATAGGCATGCCACCATTCGAAATGTTGTTTGGGAGACAATGCAGAACCCCAGTGTGTTGGGGTGATATCAGGCAGAAGGAGTAGGAAAAGTATCGAGAGCATTAAGGCCACGTCGGAAAAGTTGGAAAAGATCAAAGTTTTATGAAGGCAGCCAAGGACCTGCAGAAGTCCTACGCTGATAAAAGAAGGAAGCCAATTGAGTTCCAAGTGGGAGATAAGGTGATGTGGAAAGTATCTCCTTGGAAAGGGATTATCAGGTTTTGAAAGTGAGGGAAGTTGAGCCCAAGGTATATCTGGTCATTCAAAATCATTGCTAGAGTTGGTGAAGTGGCATATAGGCAGGAACTTCCCGATGAGCTACATGGGATTCATCCTACATTCCATGTATCTCACTTATGAAAGTGCTTGATGGAAGGTGACGTTGTTACTCCTCTCACGGAAATTGAGGTTGATGTAAGGTTGAATTACGTGGAGCAACCAGTGGCTATTTTGGACAGGAAGGAGAAATGGTTAAGGAATAAAGTGATTAGTCAAGTGAAGCTGCAATGGAAGCATCGCAAGGGATTAGAGGCTACTTGGGAGTCAGAGGAAGAAATGAGATGGCACTACCCAGATCTCTTTAAGGAATGGTAGTTTTCGGGGACGAAACCTATATAAGGGGAATGGACTTGTAACAACCTGAAATTTTAAAAAAAAGAGAGAAAAAGAAAAGGAAATAAAAGTAAGGGAGCAAAAAAGGGGTTTTATTTCAAAAGGCAAGGGTAAGAAATGTACAAGGGGCAAACCAGCCCATAATGACGTTTAAAAAAGGAGGTAAGGTCTCCCATGCTCCCTCCCCATACACTCAACGTACGACTTTAGAGAGAGAAAAATGACTCCCACCAGTTCTAGAGTGAGAAAGTAGAAGAAATCTTCAAAAAGGTAAGATTTTAATCGTGTTTCTTCTCGGATTTCTATCGCGTTCAAGCTTCTGGACCGATTTCTGTGTGTTTCTATGTGTTTAGTTGCTTCTTTATGTGTGTTTTGGTGTTAGAACTCTAGGTCGCTCTCGGGTTGTTGTGTTTGGCTTGAAGGCAGTTTAAGGTGAGTTCTAGATCCCCTCTTTTACATGTTTTCTACTTGATATGTATATTAAACTGATGTTTCATAACCAAGCTATGTTTTTTGCATGAACAATATGATTGTTTTTGAAAGATGTATATTTTAAAAGATTTCTATGACGATTGAATGGTTGTTTATTATGTTTAAGTGTGTAACTGATAGATCTATGCTAAGAATACGCTTAAGATGATGATGGGACTAGAAACTGCATAAGTTGGATCGTAGGTGCTGGACTTATTGTCTGCTGTGGACCTTGGTCGTCCGCTGTGGACTTTGGTCATCCGTTGTGAACCCACTTAGTGTTTAGTTCATCCGCTATAGACTTTGGCTATCCGCTGTGGACTCATAACATTTAAGTAATCCGCTGTATATCTATTTCATGCGCCATGAACAGTTAGGTTTATTCTAGGATTTTGGGTAAAGAAATTAAGTGACTGGTACTTATGTTTTAACGTAAATTAGCTTATGTTTGCAAATCTTTTGGAGCTTAGTTTTCTTCCGAAGCTTAGTTTCTTCCAAAGCCTAAAATCATCCGAAGCTTAAAATCTACCGAAGCTTAAAATCTTCCAAAGCTTAAAACCTTCCTATGCTTAAAATCTTCCAAAGCTTAAAAGCTTCCGAAACTTAAAATTTTCCAAAGCATATGTTTGCCTTCTGAAATATTAGTATTAGTGTTGTGATGTAGTTAGCATAAGTTCAGGAACTCAAATTGTATGTTGGTTAAGTTGCATGTGTTGGGTGTTATAGTTAGTTAGTTAGTTGTGAATAGGTATAGTGTGAATTCTAACACTAATGTTGTATTCTTTTCGTATGTGCTGCTATTATATATATAAATATTTCATGTTATGTGATTCTAGTGACCGGATAACTTAAAAGTATTATGCATAATCAAGTGGTCACAAAGGAATAAAAGAAAGTATAATCTAATGAATGTTACCCTCGGGCCCTTATGATGAATGAAAAGTCTCTCAAGCACAATGAATGGAGGTGCACGACCATGTTGTCGTTAGCTCAACTGATGTGCGGCTGTTTTAGCCCATAAGGATGCACATCTGGGGTCTAATCCTTGTGATTGACCAATGAATGAATGAGACCCGTATTCATGAGCAGGCTTCGTGCCTAGTAGTGTGGGTCAACTGTCGAAGGGTTAGCTACCATGATAAACGTTTGCCGACAGGGGTTCAGCATCTGTTGCCAACCAACAATGTAGGCTCTTGCTCTGTGCAATCCTAGTTAATGAAAGAGAAAGATAATGAAAGGAAGAAAGATAAAGAATCTCTTAACCAATGATTATGTATAATGATGGATGAATACCAAGTGAAGCTTACAAAAATGTATATTTTCTATATTATCAAAACTAGAACTCACTCAGCAACGCTGACTTTTTTTATGCATATCAGTTGGCAGGTAATGATGTTGCTGGGGATGGCACGAGGTTGTAGCTACTTGGCAAATAAAGACTAGCATCCATGTTATGCAGAGATGATATTTTTGTCTTGTAATACAACTAAATGTTCTCTTGAAACTTGTAACAATGATGTATTTCTTGGTAAAAGTTATTATCAATGCATGAAATGGTTTTTGTGTAACTATTCTGCTGCCATGTTTTCTTACTTCAATATAGTTTAATGTGTAATGTGCTATGAATAACCAACTATGGGATTTCCCGGGAAGCGGGCCTTACATGTTAGGACTTAAAACTTCCCCAATGTATCTGCTGAAGAAGAAGCACCATTATTAAAAGTGTTATTGGAAGCTACAGAAGTACTGAACAAATCAGCAACTGATGCAACTGCCGAAAGCACTAGGCAAGAGGATGCTTCAATAGAGGAATCCTCAGAAAAAATGGTGGTTTACATAAGAGGCACGCAGACCATGGAAGATGACATTGAAAGACATGGGGTGACTCCTGAAGCTAAACTTGCCCAACTATATAAGTAATTAAAGGACATACCTGAGTCTGAACGTAGAAAAATAGCTAAGGTGATATTTGGTCAAGTAGAGGTTGAAATTGGAATCTAGTTAACTCTGAGGTGAATGTGGAAACTAATGGGCCAAAAGTCACTAAGGATGCGGAGAGAGCTCAGACAACTACTGATGATCCCAAGTCATCAGGTGTAACCATTAGACCATTAAAAGTTAGACTTATTAAAAATCTCTACCTCTGAGAAAGGTAAGAGACCTAAGACTATTATAGAGGAGATTGAAGTTGATTCACATAAATCAAAGGCCAGATTTATGATAACTAAAGGTGGAGCTGTTCATACGCAAGGTTGAACAAGAAGTTATAGAACTGAGGGCAGGTAGAGCTAAAGAAACATCTATTAAGAAGAATATCATTGAATTAATCAAAAGTGCAAAGGAATCAAGAGCTGCAAGAACAACAACAAAAGAATTCAAGTATGGCGATGAACCAAGAAGAACATCTATAGCTTCACCTAAATCAAAGGGCAAAGTTGTCAAAAGGGTGCCATCTAAGTCATCCTGGCCATCTACCAAAGGAACCCAAAGGACAATCACTCAACAGGCTTTAGAAACCACAACTGCCAAATCCAAACACATGACCTCCACTAAGAAGAGAGAAAAGAAGGATCATGAAAAATGTCTCCTAGCAGCTCAACTTGAGTTGAAGGGATTCTATATTGATAAGGTCATGAAGTAGAGCATTGCTGAGATAAAATCCAAACTAATAGATGCATATCATACTGAGATGGAGAAAATAGCTGAGTTAGCTAGAGAAAGAGGGCTAAATCAAAGAAGAAACTAGGATAAAAGAGACAACAAGAGCTTAGAGATGAGCAACAAATAAAGATGTTCCTTAAGTATTATGGTTTTTCTTATAGACAAGTAGGACCAATGAGTATGTCAACACTTGATCTGAATATCAGAGGAATCAAACAAAAGGTTACATCTTGAGAGATCCTAAAGTTTGACAAAGTCAGAGGGCAATGGGAAAGAGCACATGCCAAAACAAAGACTATGAATCAAAGGTCCTCCTATCTACCGACTAATCCTCCAACATCCCCTGACTCTAAATCAACGACCTCTGATGATAGTCAGCCCATCTCCTCAATCCTTGCAAAGAAGAAGATAGCACCAAAGAAAGTTGTAAAAGCAAGGATTGTTGATCCGGTATCTTGTGTAGATGAAGTAGAGGAGAAGATACTCAAAGGAACAAAGGTGTTAGCTACTGGTATCTTGTGTAGATGAAGAAATTTGTTTTCACAAGGGAAAATAGAGAGATCATGTACTATGACCATGAAAATGAGGTACTTGATCTACCCCTTGACATTCTTGAGCAAATTGCTGTGTACTTCAATAACTTTGGATGTAAGAATGATAAATACAAAGTGCTGCTACATAAAGTACTATTCTTAGTAAAATCTATTACTGGTGAAGAGATCCCTGAAACTCCACTATCAGCATATGATACCATAGTGGAGTGGGAATATGATTAGAAGAAGAATACTTACTTCATAACCAGATCAACAGCTTGTAGAGTGGCTTACTCAAGGAACCAACTGGTATGCTTCAACTAGTTTGAGATAGTTGTTTTAACTAGGCTAAAACTGAGGAATTTGAGCAATGATTCTAAGGCAAGGAAAAGTACTGATGAGCTTCTACAAATCTCATCTAAAAAGATCAAGGTAGGCTTTATCACAAAGAAAGAAGAAATTCGAGTCTTAAGCTACTGAAACCACTCCATTTATCGAACCTAGCAACTAACCACAATCATCTACTACTACTTCTCCATCTGTTTAGGTTACCGAACAGGGTTCCCAACCAGTGCAACAAGATTCTGAAATAGCTGAATCTACTAACCAAAGGCAATCTAATGATTTAGAAGATAAAGAGATTGTCACCAATGTTGCTGATAGAAACAGATAAGGCTTAGATCATCCAGAGCAAGAAGAAGAACTCTTAGAATATAAGGAGGAAGAAGACTTAGAAGATGATGATACAATGATCATAATATGAGCTTATGTTTTGAAAGATGAGAATTACTTCATAGAAAGAAAGAACAAGTCAAAGTCTTTCTTTCAATCTGAGCTGGATGTACTAAAGCTCAACCTTAAGAACTTGAAAAGAATGTACAAGTGTATCTCAAAATACGAAGGAATGCCAGACAAGTACAAATCCATGGCTACCATTCTGAGAATTAAATTTGGAAACAAGGCTGAGAAAAGGGAAGAAAAAGAAGTTCTTCATATGTGTCCCCTTAGCATTCATGACCTAATTTCATATTAGATTTACGATTCCTCAACCAACCCCTTCAGCCTAACATATGCCAGTGCCAGTAAAGTTGAAGTTAAAGAGCATGATCTTTTCAGACTATCTCAGCACAACATGAATAGTTTGGTGAATCTATCTCTTGACAACCCCTCAAGAGATAGAAGAGGATATATGTGTGAACTGCTGCCAATTAGAATGCTAGAAGGATGAATAAAGAGTTTTGGTACCATCATTATAGGGAATTTTTTTGATCTATGAAGAGGATGAATCTACTGAAAACTCAAAAATTTAGCACTGGCAACTAACTACCAAATTCTGCCAAGCTCTAAACTATCTAACGAATCACATATGTTGAATGTTTGCCGATCAGCATATGTTTAGCAACTGCCGATAAGCATTCTACTAAAGAGCTTCCAATCGACTATTGCTGATCATCACCGAGCTCCATGAGTTGTTGATCAATTGATACACATGACAAGACTGTCTGTGCCGACGACTACTGTGTTCTGTCTTATGGAGACAAAATAGTACTGAAGCTACTTAACTCTGATGTGCTGATTGTTAGTCTTTCTTACATTCTGAACATAGAATAGGTTATTTTTATTGTTTAGATTTCATAGTATAAAGTCCTCACACTTGTATAGTAGAGGCAAGCTTTTCAAGACACTTGGTTTATTTGACAATTGTATCATTTGAACTCAAAAGATTAATCAATTGAGTACTTTGAAAGAACAACTTGTGCATTTACATTTCCTCAAAGTATTTGTGATTTGTTAGTAAGTAGTTAACTTAGATTTCATATTTGTTAGCTATTGATCTAAGGAGAAGTTCTTGTTAATCTAACATGAGCCGATCCAAAAAGTACAAATGATTGTTTTTGAAAGGAAGAGATACTAGTGAAATTCATCAAACATGAAAACTATCCCAAGAAGTTCTTTTTTGATTCTGGTGTAGTTTTATTATGCATCATTTATGGTTATGCTTGCATAGTAGTTTGGGTGGAACTGCTTATCTTTCTTTTAGCCAAACAGTGCTCCTACAGTGAAATCGCTTACGTCACACATAAGCTCAAATGGTCATGTCCAATAAGGGGAAACCATGCATTCATCAGAAATATAAATTGGGCATTTTTCTCGATGATTTGAGTCATTGGTCGTGTGATTTTAGAGAAATCTTTGATGGAATGTTGATAGAATCCTACATGACCTAGGAAGCTTCTTATTACTTTCACGGTTATCGAAGGTGGAAGCTTGGAAATAGTGTCGACTTTGGCTTTATCAACCTCAAGTCCTGCTCAAAAGATTTTTTATCCTAACACTATTCCTTCCATCACCAAGAAATGACATTTTTCCAAACTTAAGACAAGGTTAGAATCTGCATATCTAACCAACATTTTTTCTAGGTTTTCAAGACATTGTTTGAATGCATTTCCAAATATGAAAAAGTCATCCGTGAAAACTTCCATGGAATGTTGAATCATGCCTTTAAAGATTGCTACCATACATCTTTGAAATTTGGCAGGGGCATTACACAATCTAGAGGGCATTTGTCGATAAGCAAATGTGCCATATAGACATGTGAATAGCATTTTGTCTTGATATTCGGGAGCAATTGGAATTTGGAAATATCCTAAGAAACCATCAAAGAAACAGTAGAACTTATTTCTAGATAATCTTTTAAGCATTTGATTGATGAATGTCAGAGGGAAGTGATTTTTCCTTGTGACATCATTGAGTTTGCGATAGTCGATACAAACTCTCCATCCCATAACCCTATGAGTCGGAATTAGCTCATTATTTTTGTTGGTTATGATAGTCATTCTTCTTTTCTTTGGAATGACTTGGACAGGGCTGACTCGAGGAGAATCGAAAATAAGGTAGATTAAACTAGCATCTGGTAGTTTGATTACCTCTCTCTTTACAACCTCTTGCATGCTCAGATTTAAACATATTTAAGGGTGAATGATGGATTTTGAGTTTTCTTCCATTAGAATTTTATGAGTATAAAAGGATGTATTGATTCCCTTGATGTCTATGATTTTCCAAGCATTATTCATTTATGTGCCTTGATCATATTAACCAGCTTGTTCTTCTCATCGTTGGATAAGTTGGATTACATAATAATTAGAAGTTGAGACATGTTTTCAAGAAAAGCGTATTCAAGATGCGATGGGAGTTCTTTGAGATCAAAAATCGGTGGATATTCTATACAAGGTTTGGCTTTAGGTTCTAATTCTTGTTCAATGATCTCATATACTTTTTGATGAGATGATGCTTCTTTAACTTTTGGTTCTGGAATGGCTTCTTCTTCACAAATGGGCTCGTTTGTTTTGACTTCTGTTAATTGAGTGTTGCAAGCTTCATTTTTTAGAGTTTCCCTCAAATGACAACTTATGATTGAATTGCAGACATCAATGTAATTGAGTGAGTCATTGTGATGTTGAGGATGTTTCTTTGATCGTCATATGTCAAATGTTACTTCCTCTTCATGCCCTCGAAATGTAAGTATGCCGGTGGATACATTAATGAGAGCTTGAGCGGTTGCTAAGAAAGGTAAACCTAGGATAAGAGGAACACTCTTATCCTTATCCATGTCAAGGATCATAAAATCAAAGAAAAATACGAATTTATTAATTTTAACCAATGATGCCCCTTAGATATTTGACTGAACGATCAGCTAAGTGGATGCTTATACGGGTCGATCTAGGTTAACCTAAGTTCAACTTTTTGAAAACCGCATATGGCATGAGGTTAGCACCTAAGTCAGCTAAGGCGTAACTAATAAACAAATTTCCTATTAGGAAAGGTATTCTAAAGCTTCCTGGATAAGTTATCCTTTAAGGTACTTTGTTTAGAAAAAATGCAAAGCATTCATCATTCAAAAATATGTGTGATAACTCTTCCAGTTTCTTTTTGTTTGACTGCATCCCCTTTAGGAATTTAGCGTAATTTGTCATTTGAGCTAAGGCTTCCACCAATGGTAGGTTAATGTGGCGTTGCTTGAACAAACCTAAGAAATTGTCATATTGTGCCACCATTCGTTGTTGTCATAAATAACCAGGATACGAAGGTGGTGAAACATAGGGTGGTAGTGGTACGTATTTCTTGGTTGGTTTTTCAATGACAACTAGTTGCTTTTGTTTTTCACACACATTACTTGGTGTTTTAGTTTTAACTTCTTCTAAAATTGGTTGTAATGCAGGTGCATCATTTTTTTGTGGTTTAGCCACTAATTGTGGTGATGGCCTTCACTTGTGCATTAGGGTTTGTCATATTGTAGCTAGGCAAAGCACCTTGGGGTCTTTCACATAACTGTTGTGCTATCTAACCCACTTAATGTTCAATGATTTGCAACGATTCCTTGTTGCTTTTAATGTTAGCTTCATTTTTTAGGAACCTTTCATTGATTCTTCGATCAGATTTCTGGATGTACTAATTGGTGGATTGTGTGGTTATCAATAATTGCTGCAATAATCTTCTATTGATGATGCTCGATGGTCTTGGTTACTTCTACATAGACCTTGTTATGGTGGTTTTTGTTGTTGGTAAGAGATGTGCTCCAATTATACAAAGAAACCAATCAAAAGCACATCAATTATTCCTAAATATCTTTCTTAAAATGATGAAAATGAACTTAAAAATGTTAAATTGTGTTTTCAGGTGTTCAAAAGGTCAAGATGGACAAAAGAAGCGTACTTAGCAAGAATTTGAAGAAAATCAAGTTTGAAGTCCAAGCATGGGGTCGTGTCTCATTAAGCACACTCCCATGACCTGCCTGAAACATGCCCCGTGCTTAAATTAGCACATCCCCGTGATTAGACATCTGATAATACAAAAAGTATTGTCCCCCAAAAGTAGTCACGGAGCCGTGACCCACCCCAATCACGAAGACCTGCCCATTAGTCACGGGGCCATGCCCGACACACTTTGCACGTACGAACCGACCAAGTTTTTTAAGCATTGTACTAGCACGGGGCTGTGCTGAAACACTCCAGAAAGCCTATAAATAGATGCTCATTTGCAACTTTGACAGGAGATTTTGTTGGCGGGTTAACTGCTGATTTCTCTAGGGAATCGAGTCTTGTTTACACCCTTGGGAGGCTTGGGTGGTGCACATAATACTTGAAAGAAGCTCGGGATTGTCTAAACATCATCCACTGTGGATCGCCAGTTTGATTGGTCCATTTCACCGATAATTTCATATCTAACTTCTATGTTGGTTGTTGTCATGTACAAGCTCATTATGAGCATAACTCTCATTATCATCCTAATTGGATGAAACTTATGTAATTTATGATCAAATAGTGGTGTGATTTATGTTATGTTGATGTTATGGTAATCTTAGGTAAAGTTTTAATGGGTAGCATCTGCATTTGAACGGAAAGTTATAAACTTATTGTTTATAATTATGAATTTCAAACAAGTTTGAAAAACATATGAACTAGCTTTAATTCACGAAACCGGTTTTCATAACGAATCCATGGCTAATAAACTAATAATGGTTATTAGAAATCATATAACTTTAGCTTTCTGATCATTTACGGGTTCCCTTTTATTTGTCTGGGAAATATATAGTAATTGTTATGTGTTTCTAAAATTAATGGCATGTTAAAAAGGAACTCGATCAACTCTCTTTCTAACATTAAGTTATGTTTTCAGAAATCGGATGTTGAAAGGGTGCACAAATATTACCTACATTACTAGTTTCTTATAGGATTGGCATTGTAAGTTACTCGATATTGGTGTCCGTTTCACTATGGAGCTGACAAATGAGAAATCCGCATTGTCTCACATTTATAAACATTAACATAACTACTTAAACTTATATCTTTACTCACACCACAACATTCATCACAGATATATAAGTGTAATCTAATTAGGATGATAGCCTTAATTCCCTATTTTAAAACCCAAAAGTCTTAATTTTACTTTTACTTTTATTTTTAATTATTGTTTTAAAAACCTTAAAAAATTGGTTACATCAATGTAACTTATCATTTTCATAAAACAAAACCCAATCTAGTAGTCAATTACAAAGCTTTTTTAGTAGGCTCGGTGTGTCCATGAACTGATACTCGGTTCTTACCAACACTATATTAGCACACGACAGGTACACTTTTTGTTTGTAGTTTAGTAATAGCAAAAACAGTTTAAAATTGAATCTGTGCATAAAATCCTTATAAAAATATATACTTTTACGCATCAAGTTTTTAGCTCTATGTAATACCCGAAAAATTCAAAGAAAAGAAAAGTAAAGAAGAAAAGATAAATATCCAAAAGGTTAAGGGGTGAAGGTGTACAAAAGGTA
Organism: Flaveria sonorensis; assembly: GCA_025506505.1. Lineage (NCBI taxonomy): Eukaryota > Viridiplantae > Streptophyta > Magnoliopsida > Asterales > Asteraceae > Flaveria > Flaveria sonorensis. The sequence continues at coordinate 38,059,481 of CM046432.1, forward strand.
AACTTACCCATAATAGGTTTCAAAAAGGTGGTAAGGCCGCCCATGACTCTCTCTCTCATGTACAATTCAGCTGTAAGCTTGGAAAAGAAAACCCCATCCGGTTTTAGAGAGAGAAAGCTCAAGTTCATCGAAATGGGAGATTTCCAGAAGATTTCTTCTCGATTTTCCTACTGGGTTCGGGCTTATGAACCTATTTTAATGTGTTTTCTTATGTTGGTTGTTTGTTTTATGTGTTTAGGTCTTAGAAATTCTTGTTAACTCTTGGGTTGTGGTGTTTCACTCGAAAGCTGCTGAGAGGTGAGTTCTAGATCCCCTCTTTTACATGTTTTCTACTTGTTTTGACGCTGATATGCATTATAATTGCTGTTTTTCCTAACTAAACTATGAGTTTTACATGGTGTACGGTTGTGTTTGATATGTAGGTTTTAAGTGATTTCTACGATGTTGTAATGATGTTTGTTATGCTTTAAGCTTGTAACATGTTAGATCTTTGTTAAGTTTAGGCTAGAATGATGTTTGAGATTGGAAAACCTCATAAGTTGCATTACGGGTACTGAACATGTGTCTGCTGTGGACACTTAAAATGTAGGACGTCCGCTGTGGACTTACATGTCCGCTGTGGACACTTGAGGAGTTTTTAGTTGTCCACTGTGGATGTTGGTTATCCGCTGTGGACACTGTCCGCTGTGAACCCTTAGGAAAAATTTGTACGTCCGCTGTGGACATTGGTTATCCACTGTGTACTTGTTTCATCCACTGTACACTTTTAGTTATCCGCTGTGGATGTTATTCATCCGCATTGGACTATGTTCAGCCGCTGTGAACACTTAGTGTTTTACTCATCCACTGTGGATCTTGGCTATCCGCTGTAGACTTAAGTTGTCCGCTGTCTATACTTAGTACTTTAAGCCAAAGTATATTTCCTATATTATTAAACTAGGACTCACACAGCAATGCTGACTTTTTATATGTATATCAGTTGGCAGGTAAGGATGTTGCTGAGGATGGCACGGCCGAAGCTACTTGGTGAATGGAGACTGGCATCCATTTTTGCAATTATGATATTTTTGTCTTGTAATGCAACTAAATATTCTTTTGTAACTCTAACAACGATGTACTATTTGGCAAAAGTAATCATTAATGCAAGAAATAGTTTTTGGTTAAATTATTCCGCTGCGATTGTTTTCTTATAATAATGTGATTTAAGTCGTTTTTAATAATGAATGATGCTATGAATGTCTAACTGTGGGGTCTCCGGGAATAGGGCCTTACAAGTGGGTATCAGAGCCAAAGTTTAAGAGAATTGGGTAAATTGTTTTCAAAACCTAACTTAAACTGAGAATGGGACCGAATGGAAGGATGCCATCCCAAGTAGCAACGTGCCATCAGGTAGATTTTTCATAAATTTAACTAGTATTACGTGCGTGTGCTATTTGAATTATGTGCTCTTAGTAGATTTGAATACTGATGTAGTCAGGACAGGAAATGCTTGGGGGATGAATAGTAAATTAAGTGGCTAATTACAATTGGCCACTGTAATTAGGGACTTACTATACTTGACATAATCCGAGCTATTACCTTGAATGACCTTGTTAGTATTTGAATCTTATAGGAGATAGATCTTATGGCGGGTAGGAAATCAGGGAAGGCGACCCGAGGCGGTGCTCGTGGTGGGCGTACTACTGGGCCACGTGTCACGCAGAGCAAAGCTAAGGCTCCTGAGACGACTCATGAGGATACGGATATTCATAGCCACCAAGAGGGTGAAGGATCGGCCACCCACAAGTCTACGGTGAAGGAGGCTATTACTGACGAAGTCTACAACATCATGCAAAACATGTTACCTTCAGTGGTGACCGAGGTGTTGAGGGCTGTAAAGGATGGTGAAAAGACCAAGGATGCAGGGGAGAAGGAGAAAGCTGATGAAGATCCATCTAGTCCCAGGGTGGTAATTCATGATGATGATAGCGAGGAGGAGAGGGAGGCCGTTAAGGGGTGCACCTATGGGGCATTTCGGAGGTGCAAACCCCCAACCTTTGACGGCAATGGCAATGCCACGGTTGCTCACCGTTGGGTTCGAGAGATGGAGGCAGCCGACATCAGTGAGTGCCGGGAGGATCAAAAGGTAAAGTTTGCCTCCCATTCTTTCGTTGACTCGGCATTATGCTGGTGGGACAACATTGACCAAGCCGAAGGGAAACAGTTTGTTGCAACGATGAGGTGGTCGGATTTGAAGGAACTGGTACTGGAGGAGTATTGTCCACATCGGGAGTTGGACAAAATTGAGAAGGAGTTCTTACATTTTGAGGCTGGAAACATGACTCATAAAGAGTATACCTCCAAGTTCAATGAGCTCGCAAGACTTCTACCGGATCTAGCAACTCCAGAGTCCAAGAAGATTAAGAGGTACATGCAGGGTTTGCCCGTGGATATCAGGAGGAACATGATAGCTGCTAGACTAAGCACTTTTAGGTCTGCAGTAGATTTGGCTGGAAGGTTGTATGATGAGAGGGATCCGGTGCCAATTCAGGGGAAGTTTGAGAGGAGTTGGAACAAGAATGGTAATAGGAAAAGGTTCAGGGACAACAACTTTGGGGTTGGGGAGAAGAAGATGAAGGTTGATAATCGTCGCCCAGAACAGAGGAAGGGGAATGATCGGAAAGAATGTAGGAAGTATGGGAAGAGTCACCTGGGTGACTGTAGAGTGGGGACAAACCGGTGTTTTAAGTGTGGAGGTGAAGGGCACTATGCTAAGGATTGCCGAGTACCAAGATGTTACCAGCACTAAGAGGTGGGTCATTCGGGCCGGGATTGCAAGAAGGGTGGAGCAGGGGGCTCAGGGACCCAGACTATGGGAGAAAAAGGGAGAAGTTAGAGCACCAAACCCAAGGCAAGGGCATTCAACAAGACCCGGGAAGAAGCCAGAGTGGACCCGAAAGTAGTTTCAGGTATGTTCTTGGTAAACCAAGTGTATGCTTGTGTGCTCTTCGATTTGGGTTCTAGTAAAAGTTTTGTATCTGTTACCTTTTTTCATGAAATTCATGGTAAGAATAAGAAGATAGATATGCCTTTTCATGTAGAGACAACGATAGGAAAGTCTACCAAGGTGACTGATATGATAGACGATTGCCTCATAGAATTGGACGGTCACAAGTTCCCTGCTAGATTGTACGTGATGGCCCTAGGAGGTTTTGATGTGGTGTTAGGAATGGATTGGTTGGCGACCTACGAAGCGAATATTGTATGTCAAAAGAAGATGATTTGTTTGACTACGCCTGATGGTAGTGTGGTTACGGTTCATGGAGACAAGGAATACACCGCTCCGCGAGTAATATTGATGATCACGACAGAGAAGTTTATGAGGCGAGGGTGCGGTGCTTACCTGGCTTATGTGAAGGATGTGGATGCCACTATGACCCGGTTGTCTGACGTGCCGGTGGTATGCGATTTCCCCGATGTGTTTCCCGAAGACCTACCAGGGGTTCCACCTGCTAGAGAGATCGAGTTTCAGATTGACTTGATACCAGGAGCGCAACCCGTAGCCAAGGCACCATACCGGTTGGCTCCGTCCTAACTCAAGAAGCTGACGACGCAACTACAAGACCTCTTAGATAAAGGCTTCATTCGGCCGAGTATCTCACCATGGGGTGCTCCAGTCCTATTCGTGAAAAAGGACGGTAGTATGAGGATGTGTATTGACTACCGTGAGTTGAACAAGTTGATTGTGAAGAACCGGTACCCGTTACCAAGAATTGATGACTTGTTTGATCATCTCTAGGGTGCTAGTTGGTTCTTCAGGATAGACCTGCGATCGGGGTATCATCAACTGAAAGTGAAGGAGCAGGATATCCCTAAGACAGCCTTTCGAACACGTTATGGACACTACGAGTTTCTCGTGATGTCCTTCGGTTTAACCAACGCGCCAGCTACCTTTATGGACCTTATGAATCGGGTATGCCGACCGATGCTAGACAGATCAGTGATTGTATTCATTGACGATATTCTGATCTATTCGAAGAGCAAAGATGAGCATGCTTGCCATATCAAGGAGGTACTAGAGACACTTAGAGATGAGAAGTTGTATGCAAAGTTCTCAAAGTGCGCGTTTTGGCTACGTGAGGTTCAATTTCTTGGCCACATGGTTAACCCCAAAGGGATAATGGTGGATCCAGCAAAAGTCGAAGCTGTAATGCAATGGGAACCCCCGAGGACGCCGTCCGAAATCTATAGTTTCTTGGGTTTGGCAGGCTACTATAGGAGATCTATTCAAGACTTCTCTAAGGTGGCGGCCCCGTTAACTAAGCTGACTCGCAAGGATGTAAAGCTTGAATGGGGTTCTGAGCAGGAGAGCTGTAATGCACTGGGAACCCCAGAGGACACCATTGAAATCCATAGTTTCTTGGGTTTGGCAGGCTACTATAGGAGATTTATTCAAGACTTCTCTAAGGTGACGGCCCCGTTAACTAAGCCGACTCGCAAGGATGTAAAGTTTGAATGGGGTTCTGAGCAGGAGAGTGCATTTCAGGAGTTGAAGATGAGGTTAACCCAAGCCCCCGTATTGATGTTGCCTGAAGGGAATGAAGACTTGGTGGTATACTCAGATGCTTCGTATTTGGGTTTAGGTTGTGTGCTGATGCAACAAGGAAAGGTTAAAGCCTATGCGTCCTGAAAATTGAAGATCCATGAGGCTAACTATCTTACTCATGATTTGTTGTTGGCGGCTGTGGTCTTCTCATTGAAGATTTAGAGGCAGTACCTGTACGTGAAGAAGTGCACCATTTTCACCGACCATAAAAGCTTGAAGTACTTTTTCGAGCAAAAGGATCTTAACATGAGGCAAAGAAGATGGTTAGAGTCGATCAAGGATTACGACTATGAAATTCACTATCATCCAGGTAAGGCGAATGTGGTAGCCGATGCCCTCAGTTGAATGGAGAGGCCGAAACCGATTCGGGTGAAGGCTTGCTAGCTGGTTGTGACATCGGATGTTATGGGTCAAATCAGGGAATTCCAAGATAAGGCATTAAAGGATGATAGGATCAACTCTGAACGAATGAAGGGGCAGGCGACAAATTTAGGGGAGAACACCCTTGGCGTTAAACCCATTTCAGCCGGATGTGGATTCCTCGTTATGGGGAGCTGAGGGGAAGGATCATGGTAGAGGCTCATAAAACACGGTATTCCATCCATCCTGGTGCTACAAAAATGTATCATGATCTGAAGAAGGATTATTGGTGGCTAGGGATGAAGCGTGACGTGGTGGATTACGTGAGTAAGTGCCTGTCATGTTTACAAGTGAAGGCGGAACATCAGAAACCATATGGGAAGATCCAACCCTTGGATATACCCGAATGGAAGTGGGAACACATCACCATGGACTTTATCACAAAGTTGCCTCGTACTGCGAGAGGATGTGATACCATTTGTGTGATCGTAGACCGCCTGACGAAGAGTGCACACTTTTTGCCAATCAGAGAGACTTACTCGTTGGAAAGGTTGGCGAAGCTGTTCATCAAGGAGATCGTAACTTGTCATGGCGTGCCGGTGTCTATTGTTTCTGATAGGGACACCCGGTTCACGTCCAAGTTCTGGAAGAAATTTAATGATGCGATGGGGATGAGGTTACACATTAGCATGGCTTATCACCCTCAGATAGATGGTCAATTAGAACGGACCATTCAGACCTTAGAGGATATGCTCCGGGCATGTATTATAGACTTTGGTGGAAGTTGGGATGAACACCTATCGTTGGCAGAGTTCTCCTACAACAATAGTTATCATGCCAGTATAGGCATGCCACCATTCGAAATGCTTTACGGGTGAAGGTGCCGAACCCCGGTGTGTTGGGGTGACATCGGGCAGAAATAGTTGGGAAGTATCGAGGTTGTTGAAGCCACGTCGGAGAAGTTAGAAAAGATAAAGGCCTTCATGAAGGCAGCAAGGGACCGGCAAAAGTCCTACACTGATAAAAGGAGGCATATTGAATTCCAAGTGGGAGATAAGGTGATGTTGAAGGTATCTCCTTGGAAAGGATTATCAGGTTCCGCAAGCAAGGAAAGTTGAGCCCTAGGTATATTGGGCCATTCAAAATCATTTCCTGAGTTGGTGAAGTGGCATACAGGCTGGAACTTCCTGATGAACTGCATGGAATTCATCCTACATTCCATGTATCTCACTTACGAAAGTGCTTGGCAGAAAGTGATGTTGTCGTTCCTCTTACAGACATTGTGGTTGAGGAAAGGTTGAATTATGTGGAACAACCAATGGCTATATTGGATTGGAAGGAGAAAAGGTTAAGAAATAAAGTGATTGGCCAAGTAAAAGTGCAATGGAAACATCATAAGGGATCAGAAGCCACTTGGGAGTTGGAGAAGAAATGAGACGGCTCTACCCAAGCCTCTTTAAGGAATGACAGGTTTCGGGGATGAAACCTATATAAGGGGGTAGACTTGTAACACCCGAAAAATTCAAAGAAAAGAAAAGTAAAGAAGAAAAGATAATGCTGAGAGGTGAGTTCTAGATCCCCTCTTTTACATGTTTTCTACTTGTTTTGGGGCTGATATGCATTATAACTGTTGTTTTTTCCTAACTAAACTATGAGTTTTACATGGTGTACGGTTGTGTTTGATATGTTGGTTTTAAGTGATTTCTATAATGTTGTGATGATGTTTGTTATGCTTTAAGCTTATAACATGTTAGATCTTTGTTAAGTTCAGGCTAGAATGATGTTTGAGATTGGAAAACCTCATAAGTTGCATTGCGGGTACTGAACATGTGTCCGCTGTGGATGATGGTCATCCGTTGTGGACATTGTGTGTCCGTTGTGGACACTTGGAAATGTAGGACGTCCGCTGTGGACTTACATGTCCGATGTGGACACTTGAGGAGTTTTTAGTTGTTCGCTGTGGATGTTGGTTATCCGTTGTGGACACTGTCCGTTGTGAACCCTTAGAAAAATTTGTACGTCCGCTATGGACGTTGGTTATCCGCTGTGTACTTGTTTCATCCACTTTACACTTTTAGTTATCTGCTGTGGATGTTATTCATCCGTATTGGACTATGTTCATCCGCTATGAACACTTAGTGTTTTACTCATCCACTGTGGATCTTGGCTCTCCGCTGTAGACTTAAGTTGTCCTCTATGGATACTTAGTACTTTAAGCCGTCCGCTGTGTAAGTTACTCATGCGATGTGAAAACTTAGAAGTTTTTTTGAAGTTTTGGAAATAGAGTTCAAGTGATAAGAACTTATGCTTAATGGGTGTTTATGCTTGTCCTATGTTTCTAATGTTTTATTTACCTTCTTATGGGCTGCTTGCTATGAATAATTATTATTGTTTCATGATATGTGGTATTAAGGTAATAATATTACAAAAGTATTATTCATAATAAGTGGGCACAAAGGAACAAAAGAAGGACAGTGAAACATAATAAATGTTATCCCAGGGCCCTAACAAAAGGTGAAAAGCCTTGCAAGCTTTTCCAACGGAGGTTCACGACGATGTTGTCGTTAGCTCAACTGTTGTGTGGCTTTTTCAGCCTAAGAAAGGCACATCCGGGGTCTAATCCTTGTGATTGACCAATAAACTAATGGGATCCAAGTTCATGAGCAGGCTTCATGCCTAGCAGTGTGGATCAACTGTCGGGGGTTAGCTACCACTTATAAATATGTACCGACAGGGGTTCGGCATCTGTTGCCAACCAACAATGTAGGCTCTTGCTTTGTGCGATCCTAGTTAATAAAAGTGAAAGATAATGAAAGAAAGATTGATAAAGAATCTCTTAAGGATGGATTATGTATGATGATGAATGATCACCATGTGAAGTTTACCAAAGTATATTTCCTATATTATTAAACTAGTACTCACTCAGTAATGCTGACTTTTTATATGTATATCAGTTGCCAGGTAAGGATGTTGCTGAGGATGGCACGGCCGAAGCTACTTGGTGAATGGAGACTGGCATCCATTTGTGCAATTATGATATTTTTGTCTTGTAATGCAACTAAATATTCTTTTGTAACTCTAACAACGATGTATTATTTGGCAAAAGTAATCATGAATGCAAGAAATAGTTTTTGGTTAAAAAATTCCGCTGTGATTGTTTTCTTATAATAATGTGATTTAAGGTGTTTTTAATAATGAATGATGCTATGAATGTCCAACTGTGGGGTCTCCGGGAACGGGGCCTTACACTCTATTGTCGGGGACACACGGTAGTTTTGAAAGACAATCTGAATTTTTGACCATATTGTTTATATCCTTTTAATATTTTCTTGTTCAAATTTGTTTTATCTTGTTAGTTATATTAGTTTAAGTTAGTTTGCCTTAGTTAGTTAGTTAATTACATTTGCCTTATTCATTCTAAGCCTTAGTTAGTATTTGCTTTCTAAAGTTAGTGAACGTTTGACTCGTCTAGTCCTAAGCTTGTTTCGTCTCTTTCGGAACCTGAACAACTTTTCTATCACAGGTTAAGTGAAAAACCATGACACATAGCAACAATCATCGAAGAAGACATTTTGGAAGGAACACCTTCTAAAGAAGACATGGCTAACCAAGACGACGAAATGAAGATGACACACTATGCCACACCATCAATCGATAGTTATAAGTCTAGCATTGTCCAACTAGCAATAGCGGCCAACAATTTCAAGATTAAGTCTAGTATTTTGAAACTCATAGAAAACTTTGTTCAGTTTCACAGATTGTAGGACGAAGATCCCAATGCTTATACCTCTTGATTCCTTCGTATCTATGCAAATTTCAAAATCAACAACTATTCAGTTAGCTGATTGTTTCGTCAAATATCCAACTGACATCATTGAAAACCTTATAGTTAAAATTGATAAATTCGTATTTCCCGTTGATTTTGTGATCCTTGACATGGATAAGGACAAGAATATTCATCTTATCCTAGGTCGACCTTTCTTAGCAACCGCTCAAGCTCTCATTGATGTTTGCACCGACAGACTTACGCTTCGAGTGGATGAAGAGGATGTAACATTCGACATAGGGCAACCCATGAAACATCCTCAACATCATGATGATTCACTCTATTAAATTGATGTATGCAATTCAATTATAAGCTGTCATTTGAGGAAACCCTTGAAAATAAAGCTTGCAACACTCAATTAATAAAAGTTCAAATAGCCAAACTCACCTGCGATTATCAACCCATTCCAGACCAAGAAGTTGATGAAACATCATCTCCTCAGGAAGCATTTGAAATCATTAAACAAGAACTAGAACCTAAATCCAAACCGTCTATCAAAGATCCTCCGGTTCTTAAACTCAAAGAACTTCCCTCTCATCTCACATACGCCTTTCTTGAAAACATATCTCAACAACTTATCATCATCTCATCCACCAATGATGAGAAGAACAAGTTGCTCAATGTGCTCAAGGCATATAGACGAGCAGTTGCTTGGAAAATCATGGACATTAAGGGAATCAATCCATCCTTTTGCACTCATAAAATTTTGATGAACAAAAACTTCAAATCAATCATTTAGCATCATAGATGTTTAAATCCGAGCATGCAAGAGGTTGTAAAAAAGAAGTAATCAAACTGCTAGATGCTAGTTTGATTTACCCTATTTTTGATTCTCCTTGGGTTAGTCTAGTCCAAGTTATTCCAAAGAAAGGAGGAATAATTGTTGTAACCAATGAGAAGAATGAGCTCATTTTGACTCATACAGTTACAGGATGGAGAGTTTGCATTGACTATCACAAACTCAATGATGCCACAAGGAAAGATAACTTCCCTTTGTCACTTATCGATCAAATGCTGGAAAGATTTTTGGGGAAAATGTTCTATTGTTTCCTCAATGGTTTCTTAGATTATTTTCAAATTCCAATTGCTCCTATAGAACAAGAGAAAAAGACATTCACATGTCCATATGGTACATTTGCTTATCGGTGATTGCCTTTTGGATTATGTAATGCCCATGCTACATTTCAAAGATGCATGGTAGCAATCTTTCACGACATGATCGAACATTCCATGGAAGTTTTCATGGATGACTTTTCCATCTTTGCAAACTTGTTTGAATAATGTCTTGAAAAACGAAAAAAGATGTTGGTTAGATGTGAAGATTCCAATATTTCTTAAATTAGGAAAAGTGTCGTTTCATGGTTACAGAAGGAATTATGTTAGGACACAAAATCTCTCGATCAGGACTTGAGGCTGATCAAGCCAAAGTTGACACTATTTCCAAGCTTCCGCATCCCACAACCATGAAAACAATCAGAAGCTTCCTAGGTCATGTAGGATTCAATCAATGTTTCATCAAAGTTTTCTTCAAAATCACACGACCAATGACTCAACTCCTAGAGAAAGACGTGCAATTCATATTTTTCGGTGAATGCATTAGTGCATTTAATTTACTGAAGGATAGATTGGTAACAGCTCCGATCATGGTTTTCCTTGATTGGACATTAACATTTGAACTCATGTGTGACACAAGAGATTTCATGGTAGGAGCTATAGAAGGACCGTTAAAAGGGACTTTGCATTTAGTTAACACACTTAGGAGGATCTTTAGGATCACTTAACAATTCAAATGGGAAACTTAGAACTTAAACTAATGATACAATGCACAACACAAGTAAAGTAAGAGCAAGAACACAAGAAATAATTTTCAAGGAAGTAGTATATTGCTTCTTAGGTTCTATTACAAGTGTTTGCACTGATATTTGAAATACAAGAACCTTTGAATCTTTATACTAAACTTACAACCGTCAATATGCAAAAAGACAGTTGGATGTGACAAATCTAGACAACAAGATCAGCTTAAAGTCAAAAGCAGTTTGCCTTTTGACTAGTGACTATGACAGGCCATAGCTCACTGACTTTCCTATTACAAAAAGCCAAAAAGAAACAAATATAGAAACTTGCAGACAAAGACCTTATCTACTTTATCATAAAGCATGGAAGTTTCACCAACTTATGATAGTTGGTGAACCACCAGAGCATGCAGTGAACAGGGGGTTGCTTTATGATAAAGTTGACAAGAAATTGTGTCTTTTATCTCTTTTCTAAAGTAATCAGTCTTGTATTTATTCAGCTTCGGAAGACTTTGTCTTGATAGCTTCGAAAGTCTTCATCTTTAACTTTCGAAAGAGTTGAGTCGTTGGCTTCGAAAGACTTGATACTTAGTGTAAAGTTTCTTCAGTAGTTTGTTCTGAACATTGGCTTCGGAAGATTTTACACTTAGCATTTTACTTGAGTGTGTAAAACCTCCGAAGCTAGTTTTTCTTTGTTTCTTAGTGCATATTGGAAGACTTGGTTGTTTTGGTATCCTTTGGTTGCATTAGCCTCATAACCTCAGAGCTTCCTACAAACTCCCCCTAGGCTGATGCTGCGAAAACAGAAAGGTCTTCAGACTGGGATAGTCCACATGAGGATCTTCAAAATTCCTTTCTTCATCAGCAGATCAGGATTCTTCAGACCCATGAAATACCTTCTCATGTCATAGAGATCATGCAGAGGGAGTTCAAGCATGTCACTAGTGAAGTAGACATGTTGTTCTCCCTGATCTCTAGTGACATACCATCTATCAGGATCTTCAGCAAATGTCCATGATAGAATTGGTCTTCCAACAGAGAAAGGCTCTACTATGATAGGAGTTGGTTGAGAGCCCTCTTCATGCACTTCCTCAGGATGTTCTGACTCATCCTGACTTTGGGAGGTGGTTGCCTTTCTTCTTTTCTTGTTCTTAGAGGATCTTCTTCTGGCCATCCTCTTTTTCCTCCCAGATGATTTTAACTGAGAGGGTTGGTCTTCAGTACCAGGTTCTTTAGTGGATTCCCTCTCAGTTAGGATCTCCTCTCTCCAAGGTTCAGAAGGAGAGGGAGGAGAACCCTGCTGTGGATCAGAAGATGAAGTTGGCTGTTGTGTAGCTTCAGGTGTAGGTTGTGTTGTCTCTGTAGGTTCAACCTTTACCTCAACTTTAGGTTGAGCTTGTTCTGATGGTGAGTGGAGATCCACAAGCTCTCCCTTTTTAATCTTCTGCTTAATCACCCTTATGTGCTCATCCATTATGGACAGAGACATGGGACCAAGCCTCCTTCTGGAGAACCCATACAGCTTCAAGAAGCTCATCATCTTCTGCCTATCTGTAGACTTTTTCTGACTTTCTTGATGATGGCTCTTGACTTGGCAGCTTCTTCCCTTTCCCTTTTCCTAGCAGCTTGCCTATCTCTTTTGGCTTGCTCTTCCAGCTGCTTGTTGTATTCAAACAGTATGTAATCATATGGCAAGGGAAGAAGTGCATGTGCCTGGTTGAGGCCTGTGGCACTCAGGTAGTTGATTTTGTCTTTTCTTCTTCATTAACTACCTGAGGTTGATCAGCAGCCACAGCCTCTGGCTCAGGGCTTTCTTGAACTGGGGAGAGGACAGGAATATTCTTGTATATTCTTTTTCTTCTTATTTCTTCTTTATGCTTAAGGGTCAAGGCTACATCCTCAACTTCCTTCCTCTCCTTTGACAACTCAGTGTCAGCCAGTTCATTTAATTCCTCTAAGGGGAGAGAGATGAGTTCATCTATGTTGTAGTTCCTGGTCCCCAGATAATTAAGTCTGGGTGCCCTTAACTCAAATTCTTGAGTGTTTGGAACATGGGCAATCAGAATTGCAGCTTGCATGAATCCTGGGGAACCACTTGAACTCTCTCCCCTCAGCTTCCTCTTCCTCTCTCTTTTCTCTTCTTTAATCTCCTCAGCAGTTAGTTTTCTTTTGCCTTTGTCAAGTACTGATCTTGACGACTCAGGCTGAGGAGACCTTTGGCCTTCATTGCTGGATTTAGCAGTCAAGCTCTGGCCAGAGAGAGGTTGTGATGTACCATCACCAGCTGGTGCCTCACTGAGGGTATGGTGTGCTGGAGGAGATGTTGTCTTTAGGTTCACAGTCTCAGCCTCTGGGCCTTCAGTCAAGGCTTTCCCTTTGAAGCTAATCTTAGGGTCCACCTCAACATCTAGTTGACCAAAGGCTTCAACTGCTAGCCTTTGTCTATATAGTGCTGATCTCCTTTTGAATTCTTCCAGCACCTAATCTTGAATTCTACTGGCTAGTCTGGCAGCTTGTCTGTTGTTGCTTGGGTTAACAAGTGCCAGATCTACCAGATTTATACCCTCATAGAAACTCAGGTTTGAAATATTTAAAATTTCTAGTTGACCCTGAGCTCTAGTGAGTACAAGAGATTTCCTTTCACTGTCATACCCCAACCCCAAATTGGGTTCTCAGAAGGGGCAGACATTGCTCTTGGTACTCCCTCCTCAAACAGTTGTTGTATTAACAAATGTAGATCACTGTCTAGAGGAGGTTGCTGAGTATGGACAACTGCAAGAGAGGATGGTGAGTCCTTTATGTCCATACTCTGAGAGGAACTCCTAGGTTCTATGATTGTTAGGATTTTCTCCCCCTTTTGGTAGCATCACCCTCTTGCATAGGTGAGTTGGGAGATTGATCTATGACATCCACAGGTTCTTGTGGACCTGGATGAGTTGATCTCATTGGTCTCTCAGCTAGCTTACCCTTGAGATCGGTGTTCTCAAGTTGCTGGTCATTGACCCTTTTCTGCAAGATAGTCACCTGAGATTCCAGGTGAGCATCTTGGACACAAAGTAGGTGCACATGTTTGAAAGTTTGTGCACCTTTTGTTGTAGACTCCCCTCATCTTCAAATGAACAATCATAGGGGGATGAGAGGATTGGACCTGAGTCTTCTCCCTCATCACCAGCATAGGTTTCTTGGCTGCTGGATTCCCCTGCTTTATGATAATTTCAAGAGGCTGGGTTGCCGTGGTTGAGGTCTTAGAGATGTAATCACTGCCAACAGTGAAAGCCTCTGCCACATGGATCTCCTGGACAATCTGAAGGAGATCCACCTCAATTTGTGGTGTCTGATGTGGGCTAGAAGTGGGTGAGGCAGGAGTAGTCATCTCACCTTGAGTGTGGGTGGAGAGGAGAGATTCATGGTACTCACTGAAACCCAAATCTTCATCAGAGTAGAAGTCAAGGCTGGGCATGGGTTGATTAAGATCAAGAGGCTAGGGATGGTAGCTTTCCCCTGAAGGTTGATCACCAGAGTGTTAAGACTCAGAGTGATGGCTTAAGGCTATTTGAGGAGGTGTGAGCTCATTGGGCTGAGCATGAGGAATCTCAGCACTGATTGTGTCAAGGATTGGAGTGGTTTGCTCCTCAGGGGAAGTGGGAGCTCTAGTGTACACTTCCTCCTGTATGGCTTGTGATATGGGGGCCTGCATATGCTCAATAGCAGATGCAGGGTTCGTTTGGATTTTCTTTGGTAAGTGAGGGTAATGGTTGGCCTTGATGGTGGTTGAGAGGTAGAGGGTGTTGGTTCATCACTAGCTTGTGCTGCTAGGATGTTACCCTGAGCAGTGAGCTCAAACATTTTTGGGACAAGGGTTGTTTCTACCCCTAAGAACCCAACAGTTGGCTTTTTCAATATTTTGAAAATGCCGAGCCTCATATGTGCAAGTTTAAGAACATTACCTGTTCCCCTCAACTATGGTCCCATTTCACAGTTGAGAATGTGTTGAACATACCGGGGGAACATGTAATATTCTAGGGAGTCCAAATTCGCAAGTAAATTTGTAAAAACAAACTAAGAATACCTAAATTTGACCCCTTGAACCATCCCATGGACAATAAAGGAGAGGTCTTCTGGAATCTGGTCTCATCCTCCATGTTTGTTAGACAAGCTGTGGATGACAACATGGAGGAGGTACTTCCACTGGTATGAGACCTTCCCCTTCCCGAAGGTCTTGACTGTGAAGTCACCTTCATATCACATCTGCTCAAAGGAATGGTTGACAGTAGCTTTTGGGAAGGACATTTCACCATCTTCATCATCCAGCTGAAGATGGGTGTTGATGATGGCTGGAGTGATGAACAGTGTCATCCCCTGCACTATGGCAGACAGTGCCTTCTCCCCGTCCAAGGTGACCTCTTGATAGGTCCGCCAGAACTCAAGCAACTGATCCTCATAGAGGGGAGGATCAATTGTAAGGGAGGTGAGATAATGAGACGAAGAAAGATACCTACAAACATCTGAGAAGCTTGGATCCTTCTCGGAGTTTAACAGAGCAACCTGGTTGTGTCGCCTGTGTAGGTAGAAGAAGATGAATTTTGGGGTAATTTTAGGTTAAGGAACAATGAGAGTAGAAAGAGGAAGATAGGACCGTTTGGAGAGATATACTCTGGATTTGAAACAAAGTTAAAGCAAAAGATAAACTTTAAAATCCACAAGTGGGTCCTACTTCAGAAAAAAGGCGCCCTAAAAGGTAGTTTTCTTGGAAGTTGCAAAACTTTCGAAGGTTATTTTAGCTTTGGAAGTTTTTCAGAAAAAGCTTTCGAAGGCAATTTTGCTTCGGAAGATATTTCAAAGAGTTTTGAAAGTTTTGGCTTCGGAAGAAATAAACAAGTCTTCTGAGACTTAATTGCTTTCGGAAGAAATTTATTCTAAAATGCAATTAGGAGCTTATATTCATCTTAAGCTTCGGAAGATACGTCATGAATTTCTTCCGAAGATAATTGTCAGATAAGCTGTAAACTTCTTCCGAGGGCACTATTGTTATCTATGTGGATGGGAGTCTCTTTGAAATTGAATCCATAGTCTAACATCTTATTTTGAATCCAAAGCACTTGAGCATAGCAGCTGGCAGCAGCAATGTATTCAGCTTCAACAGTTGATGCAGACACACAGGATGGCTTCTTGCATTGCCAAGAGACTATCCTTCCACCAAGGAACTGACATCGTCCAGATGTGGACTTTGCAGTCATGTTGCAGCCACCATAGTCACTATCTGTATAAGCATACAGATTAAAGTTTGAATTCTTTGGATACCAAAGGCCTAGATTTGGAGCACCTTTGACATATCTAAGAAACCTTTTGACAGTGATTAGGTATGACATCTTGGGGTTGGCTTGATATCTTGCACATATGCATGTGGCAAACATGATATCAGGCCTGCTAGCAGTAAGATACATAACTTACCCAATCATAGCCCTGTAGAGATGTTCATCAACACGCTCCCCCTCAAGGTCAGGACCAAGGGAATGGTTTCTTGCTATGGGTGTCTTAGCAACCTTACACTCAGTCATCTTGAACCTTGTAAGTATGTCCTGTACATACTTTGACTGACTGATGAAGATGCCATCTTCAACCTACTTCACTTGAATTTCTAGAAAGAAATTGAGTTCCCCCATGGCACTCATTTCAAATCTATTCTTCATCAGCATCTTAAAGTCTTTGTAGAGCTTTGGATTAGTTGAACCAAAGATGATGTCATCTACATATATCTAAACTAGCAATGTGTCATTCCCTGTATCTTTGATGAAGAGAGTAGCATCAATAGTACCTATTTTGTATCCATGATTGCAGAGGTATGTTGATAGTGTCTCATACCACTTTCTTGGAGCTTGATGCAGTCCATAAAGGGCTTTATCAAGCTTGCAGACATAATCAGGATGATCTGGGTCTGTAAAGCCAGGTGGTTGTTTAATATAAACTTCTTCATCAATCACCCATAAAGAAAGACACACTTCACATCGAGCTGGTAGACCTTGAAATCCTTGGATGCAGCATAAGCCAGGACTATCCTTACAGCTTCAAGTCTTCCTACAAGAGCAAAGACATTAGTATAATCAATTCCTTCTTCTTGTGTGTATCCTTGGACAACCAGTCTAGCCTTGTTTTTGATGATGATCCCTCTATCATCCTTCTTGTTCCTAAATACCCACTTGGTACCTATGACATTCTTCCCTTGAGGAAGAGGGCACAAGTTCCACACCTTCTGTCTTTTGATTTGAAGTAAATCTTCTTGCATTGCTTCAATCCAGCTTCCATCTTTTAGAGCCTCATCAACTTTCTTGGGCTCAATTTGGGATAAGAAACAAGAATGTAGACAAACATGGCTATCATGAGTTTGTCTTCTTGTTCTCACCCCTGAGTAAACATTTCCAATGATGTTTGTGGTGGGATGTGACTTGTGGATCCTGAGTTGAGGAATCACAACAAGTTGGTTGGACAGATCAAGATTAGAGAAATTTTGATCTGTCAAAGAAGAGTCCCCCACCACATCAGCACACTTATCAAGAGAAACTTGATCCAATGAGTGTGTGTCATCATTGATGTTGTCTTCAATGGAGTTGTTATCAGCATCAAGAAATTCTTGATCACTGTCACCCGTTCCTCCTGAATTGGAGGTTTCTTCACCTGAATTTTGAGCCTCTGAACTGGAATTTGAGGGTAATTCAGTTGGATCAGTAGTATTTATCATGCTTGTGCTGATTAGAGCCTCAATGACAGGGTTAGTCACCATTGGAGCTGAAGTAGTCTTCTTGTTTGGTCTTCTCAACTCAAATCTTGGGTTAGGATCCTCTGTTGACCTGTTATCCATAGATCCTGAAACATTCTCACAATATTTGTTAAAACAGTTGGTAATTAAATCATGATCAAATAGCCAATCCGGACCAGAACCTTTCACACAGGGTGTGTGTTCATTAAAAGTCATATTGGCTGACTCCTCAATGATTCTAGTTCTAAGATTGTATACTCTATAAGCCTTGGCTTGAGAAGAGTATCCAACAAAATGTCCATCATCTGATTTCTCAGCAAACTTAGCTATTTGATCTTTGGTATTCAGGATGGTGCAAGGACATCCAAATATTCTGAGAAAACCAATAAATGGTCTCCTTTTGTGCCATAGTTCATAAGGAGTCTTACCATGTGTCTTAACTACTAAAACTCTGTTCTGTACATAGTAGGCTGTGTTGACAGCCTCTGCCCATAAGGTGATGGGCAGCTTAGAGTCAGACAACATAGTTCTTGCAGCTTCAATAAGTTTCCTGTTTCTCCTCTCAGCAACACTATTTTGCTGAGGAGTCATGGGAGCACTATATTGTCTTGAAATAAACTTTTCATCACAAAATGTATCAAGGATTTGGTTTTTAAATTCGGGTCCTTGATCACATCTTATGATTTTGACCTTGTGATCAGATTGATTCTCAATTTTATGAATGAAATTCTTCAAGATTTCAGGGGTTTCATCCTTAGTTCTAAGGAAAAACACCCAAGTGAATCTTATGAAATCATCTGTGATCACTAAACAGTATCAGGTCCTTCCTAAATTCATTACACTGGTGGGGCCAAACAGATCCATATGTAACAAGTGTAGGGGAGTAGTGATAGAGTTCATTTTCTTTGGCTTGTGAGACACTTTGTGTTGCTTCCCTTTCAGGCATGCAACACAGTGGTCATCACTTGTAAACTCTTTCTTTGGCATTCCAGTTACCAAATCATTCTTAATCAGTTTATTCATGTTTTTAAAGTTTACATGGCACATTCTCTTATGCCAAAGGAAATACCCATCACTATTTGCTTTAGATAGAAAGCAAGAAACCTCTCTAGATGGAGATGCTTCCTGCAAGTCCATCTTGTACATGTTCCCTCTCCTGGGGGCTCTAAGAAAAATGCCCAGGAGGAATGTCAACCCTGGGATTGAGAACAATGCACTCATGCTCAGTAAAGAGCATGTGATGTTTTTGGTCACCTAATTGGGACACACTCAGAAGATTTTATCCAAGCTCTTTGCCAAAGTTTACCTTCTCAATGCTGAGCTTACCATTTGTAACCTTGCCCCTGCCAGTAATGTAACCTCCTGCATCTCCCCCAAAAGCAACTGGTCCTCCATCAATCCTTTCAAAGTTTTGAAGCAAGGACTCATTGCCAGTCATGAGCCTGGAGCAGCCACTATCAACAATCCAGATATTTTTGTTGGTCTTTAGCAATCCCTGCACAAAAAGAGATAATTAAGTTACGTTTGGAAACCCAAGCCTCATTGGTCTTAGGCTTATTAGAATGAGTTAAAGGCAATGAAACAGTAATAGATCCTATGTTCAGGCTTTGGGGATCATTTGCTATTTTTGATGATGAACTTTTAGCCACATGGTCTTCCTTCATCTTCCACACCACCTTTGAAAGATTGGGCTTGACCTTCAATGGTTCGGAAGCTTTTATGGCTTTGGAAGCTTTGGAGACTGATCCTTTGGAAGATCTTGCTTTCACTGTAGCAGGCCTCAGTACTTTGGAAGCATTCTTTTCTTTTGAGACCAGTTTTCCTTCCGAAGGCAATGGTTCATTTGCCTTTTTCTTCATTTTGGAGGTTCCGAAGGAAACAGATTTTCCTTTCGAAGCTATTTGTTTATTTTTCCTCTCAGAAGTTTTCTTCTTGATCATGTGGATAGTACCCTTTGGATTGTATTGACAATCCTTAGCCAGATATGAGGTACTACCACACATAACACAATCTAAATCTTTTCTTCTGAGAGCCTTCTTTTCCAAAGAAGACTGAGTTTGAACACTTTCCTTTTCCTCTTTCACCTTTTTAGATGATGCAGCAGGCTTCTTAGGGTGAAGCTTGCCTTGAGAAATGGATGGTTCAGGTTGTGTAGCAGTGACACACAGCTGATCAGTCTTCTTGTTGTTGCTGGAGTGAGTTGAAGCTGAAGTAGAACTCTTGGTACTAGAATTCTTGGCAGGATCTTCAGCTTTTATCACCTTGAACCCTGCAGAGACAAATACTTGTTTTTGTTTAGGATCAAAGGTGGTCTTGACCTCTTGAGATTTTCTTGATCTTCTCTTTGCTCTTCGGATCAAGTTCTTCCTTTTGGTTTTATTCAAACCAGCTTCTTTTTCCTTCTTAGGAGCATGGTGACCCTTTTTGGATTGACTCTCTTCACTCACCTCAGAGTCATCCCTCACCTTCTCCTCTTCATCCTCTTCATCACTGGGGTCTATGGATGGAAGCTCATCTTGACCAGTTCCACACCTTGTAGATCTAACTAATAGTAGAGAGTGTGGAGGAGCTATCTCACTAGATCCCAGTCCCTGCTTGTTCTGATAGCACACTTTTGCATGAAGAGATGAGGATATCATGTTCTTGAAGGTTTCCTCTTCAAGAACACATTTTTCTGCCCTGGCTTTGCTGATCATAAGCTCAGCCTAGCATTCAGTCAACTTGGTAATGAGATCCTTAATTTGAGTCCTGTAATTTGTTTGCTCGTGTTTAAGAGTTGAAACGGTTTTCTCTAGATATTCTATCTTAAGTTTATAGTCATTTTCAGCTCTTTTAAAACCAGCTTTTAAAATATTCAAGGACTCAATGTCAGATCTCATTTCCAAGTTGTAGGACCTGTATCTGTTTACTTTAGCAATACAATCAGGAGAGCAATGATGTTCAAGTACCTTGGCTTCATCATGGTCAGCCATGAGTGCTTGGTTTGGAGATGCATCTTTAGCTTGAAAGCTACAGTCAAAGCCTCTTTCTTCAACAGCAACTGCAGCTTGCTGTCTTGGCTTCTCATTCTAGTTTCCTCCTTCAGTGTAGTTTGGCCTGGATAAGGCTTGGCAACCATTTGATTTGGGTGCCTTGAATTCTCTAGCAAAGTGTCCCATCTGGTTACAGTTGTAACACTTGACTTTGCTCTTGTCCAGCCCAAACTTGCCACTGGCAGCATTGCTAGGAAACCTACTCCCAGTCCTCTTGTAGAATTTCTAGGCTCTGTGAGTGAGAAGAGCCATCTGCTGGACTATCTCCATATATTCCAGATCATCTGGATGGATACAATCCAGGTCTTTAAGAGTAAAGAGAAAGTTGCCTGAACTTTCATCAATGGAAACAAAAGCTTGAGAGGAGCTTGTCTCTTGGAAGGGACTTCCTTGGATGTAGCTCTCTCTGAGTGTCTCCGGGAAGGTGATGAAAAGACCCTTTTATGAAGTATCAGGGTAGCAAACGAGATGATGCTATGGTTCTCTGCTATCCCTTTCAACCATAAGAAGGGCTGAACTCTGGTGAGTGTTGGAGTTACTAGATGAATTTTGCATGTTCATCTCCATCTGGTATCCACTGAGTATCCTATACAACTCAGTGAGAGTGAGGGTCTTAAGGTTTTCAGTCCTCTTAATGACCACACAATAGTGTGTCCATTGTCTTGGAAGAGAGGACATGAACTTCCTTACAATATCCCTGTTCTCAATGGTCACCCCAACATCAGCCAGAGTATCCATAATCTCAACATACCTGAAGTATTGTTGAGTCATAGTTTCACCTATTTTGAAGGTGAAATTTTCAAACTGCTGCTTCAGGAGATCTTTCTTGTTCTCCTTGGCTTCATTTGAACCCTCATACATAAGTTTCAGTGCATCCCATAGCTGTTTGGCGGTCTTGCACTTCTTGAAACCTCTATAGATGGAGTTTGGAAGAGCAGTTTGGAGAGCTATCATGGCTTTGTTATCAATATCAATTCTTTTCCAATCTTCATCAGAAAAGTCAGCCCTCTCCTTTGGTATCATGCCACCACCAGCAGCAGCTGAAGTGGTGCATGGTACATGAGGTCCATGGACAACAGACTCCCACATCCTGGAATCTTGAGACTTGATAAAGCCTACCATTCTTTGACACCAAGTGTCAAAATCCTCAGGAGTGATCAGTGGGGACTCTGTCAATGTTCCAGTTTCCATATCAGCTTTGGAGATAGCTGCCATTTGAAGAATTAAGTGATGTGTGTTACTAAGAGGTTTTGAAGATAGTGAGATCTTGCAAACAAGAGCCTGGAATGCTCTGATACCAATTGTAGGACTGTTAAAAGGGACTTTGCACTTAGTTAACACACTTAGGAGGATCTTTAGGATCACTTAACAATTCAAATGGGGAACTTAGAACTTAAACTGATGATACAATGCACAACACAAGTAAAGTAAGAGAAAGAACACAAGAAATAATTTTCAAGGAAGTAGTATATCGCTTCTTAGGTTCTATTACAAGTGTTTGCACTGATATTTGAAATACAAGAACCTTTGACTCTTTATACTAAACCTACAACCATCAATATGCAAAAAGACAGTTGGATGTGACTAATCTAGACAACAAGATCAGCCGAAAGTCAAAAGGCAGATTGCCTTTTGACTAGTGACTATGACAGGCCATAGCTCACTGACTTTCCTATTACAAAAAGAAACAAATACAGAAACTTGCAGACAAAGACCTTATCTACTTTATCATAAAGCATGGAAGTTTCACCAACTTATTATAGTTGGTGAACCACCGGAGCATGCAGCGGACAGGGGGTTGCTTTATGATAAAGTTGACAGAAAAGGTGTCTTTTCTCTCTCTTCTAAAGTAATCAGTCTTGTCTTTATTCAGCTTCGGAAGACTTTGTCTTGAGAGCTTCGAAAGACTTCATCTTTAACCTTCGGAAGAGTTGAGTCTTTGGCTTCGAAAAACTTGACACTTAGTGTAAAGTTTCCTCAGTAGTTTCTTCTGAACATTGGCTTCGGAAGATTTTACACTTAGCATTTTACTTGAGTGTGTAAAACTTTCGAAGCTAGTTCTTCTTTGTTCCTTAGTGCATGTTGGAAGACTTGGTTGTTTTTGTATCCTTTGGTTGCATCAGCCTCATAACCTCAGAGGTTCCTATAGCTATGTTAGGCCAATGAAGAGACAAGCAATTTCATCTAATTTACTGTGCGAGCAAAACCCTAAACGATGCGCAAGGAGACTACACCACGACCGAAAAATAACTTGTTGTAGTAGTGTTCATGTTTGACAAATTCTGCTCGTATCTTGTCGTTTCGAAAACAATCTTTTACACCGATCATGCAGCCATTCGTTATTTGTTCAACAAACAAGATGCAAAGCCAAGACTAATACGTTGGATACTTCTACTCCAAGAATTTTACATTGAAATTCGTGATAAGAAAGGAGCAGAAAATCTAGCGGCTGATCATCTCTCGTGTCTAGAAGATCCAAACCCTTCACAATCTGAAAAATCCAAGATAAACGATAATTTGCCTCTCGAATTCCTTATGTAAATACAATCTTCAATCGATGAACATCCTTGGTTTGACAATTTAACGAATTACTTGGCAAGCAGAATTCTTCTCATAAGGAATGACCTATCAGCAAAACAAGAAATTCTTTGCTAATATCAAGAATTACTATTAGGATGATCAGTATCTATTCAGAAATGGTGCAGACTAGCTTATCTGAAGATGTGTATTTGAAAGTGAAGCACAACATATTCTAAGGCACTGTCATGAAGGATCCAAAAGACGACACTATGGAGCAACCCTAACTACCAAGAAAGTCTTTGTCTCTAGATTCTACTGGCCCACGATCTTTAAAGATGCTCACAACATGGTACGCACCTGCAATGTCTGCCAAAGATCATACAATATCTCAACACAAGATTAGATGCCTCAGAAACCCATTCAAGTATGCGAGGTATTTGATATATGGGGTATTGATTTCATGGGGCCATTCCCGATTTCTTTTGGTAATCGTTACATCTTGGTAGTTGTCGATTATGTCTCAAAATAGGCTGAAGCTCAAGCCTTACCTACCAACGAAGCAAGAAAAGTTGTCAAATTCCTAAAGAAACTATTCTCTCATTTTGGTGTCCCTAATGCTTTAATTAGTGATCGCGGAATGTATTTCTTTAACAACCAACTCGAAAAAGCAATGGCTTGTTACGGCCTTCACCATCATTTTGCAATTATTATCCACAATCAAATGGGAAAGTTAAGGTCACTAACCGAGGAAAAAATGCATCCTCAAGAAAACAGTATGTCACAACCGCAAGGATTGGTCTACCAAGTTAGATGATGCATTATGGGCTTTTTGGACAGCCTATAGGACTCCCATCGGCACTACACCATTCAAACAGGTGTATGGGAAATGATGTCATCTACCTTTGGAACCCGAACTTAAAGCCTATTAGGCACTTAAGGCAGGAAACCTGGATCAAAATGTTGCGGGTAAAAATTGATTTCTAGAAATCCACGAACCCGAGGAACTAAGAGAACAAACATACGAGAATCTAGGGTTCACAAGAAAAGACAAGGAAATTTCATAATTCCTGATTAAAGAACACTAAACAATTCCATGTGGGAAAACATGTCTTATTGTATAATTCTCATTTACGTTTATTTTCTTGGAAAACTGAAATTGCGATGGTCTGGACCTTATACGATTAAAGATGTTTTTTCCGAACGATACCATCAAAATTGAAACCACGATGGTTTAAGATTCAAGGTAAATTTTCATCGTTTAAAAATGTATACTTATAGGCCGACCAAGATCTTCTTGGAGGAGTTATATCTCCGCCCCAACGAAGACTAAGTGTGGGGAAGGGTCGCACCGAGGACCCGAAACTGAAATGTGGCACCTGTACATAGGTTTTACTTTAAAATTTTAACTTTTTTGTAGGAACCCACAAGCTAGTCACGGGGTCGTGCCCCATGAATCATGCGCCCGTGACTCTGAAAAATATATCCCGCGATCTTCGCTGACGACTCTTGAACGCTGCAGGTCGAATTTATGTCGAAATTTGATAAGCATAGGGCCGTGCATGGCCAAGCACATCCTCGTGATCACCATTCCTGACATGTATATAAATACCACACTTACTCCAGGCTTTCGTCACACCAAATCCTGCTCAAAGGCGTCAAAAAGAAGAAACCGCATTCTAAAACATGAGAACCGACAATGGAAGAATACTTAATTAAGTTACACAAACTAGTCAAGCGCTTGACTGACATGAACTTAGTGGCAAACCAATGCCTAGCTGAACTTATCCAGAAAGTTCAAGAAATGGGCAAAGAACTCGTTTCTGTCAACCGTCAGCTTGCGTAATTAAGCAACCGCACTTCGCATTATCCCATCCCGAGCCTTCCATAGGAAATGTGTGGAGGTTTTTTCTAGAAGCATTTCGTGATGTGTTATGTGTGCCAGCACGCATCTAATAGTCAAATTTTGCATTTTTAGACTCTCGGCTTTAACGTATCGTGTAACCATAGGTCATTAGGAAATGTGATTGTTATTTGGCTTGTTTAATTAACTTTAAGACCATTATCGTACCTTTTCTTGTATTTTAAAAGTGCTAAAACTTAACCGTGAAAATTATGCAACACGCAACTCTGAAAAATGTAACAATAAAAACTGAAAACCGGGACTATAGGGGAGTCACGCCCCTGTGACTAACCAAATAATTGACACAATCTGACTTCTTTCAGCCTTTTGTCATATCCACATTCAATTATTACTCTTTAAAACCGAATGCATGCCTGTTACATCCCGTATTCACTTCCATTTTCACTATCTTTTTCAGTTTTCTTTCATATTTTCAAGCATTCTAAGTGTTCTTCCATTTTCTTTCAAAGATTAGTCACCAAGAGGTTAGTGTTAAGTAATTTCATGATGTAATGATGTTTATTCCTATATAGTTAGGTGATTAGGTCTCCAAATAACCGAAATCCTAGCCATTATATGTGAGCTCTTGCAAATAATGTTTATACGGAATGATTAATGATATAACCTTCTTGTTCATGTTTATATTATGTGTTAACTAGTGTCTTAATGATAGTGTTTAGTTAGTTTTCTTTTGTTTATGTTTTATCTTAGGTTGTTAACATGACTATCTTCATAAACTGTTTTTGGATCATTGTTAATTACATTCATGTTACAAGGGTTTAATTTGTTAAACAATGGGTTTTAACACTTTGTATTTTTAGAACCATGAGTTATTAATAAAGTGATTAAAATGTAAAATATGTAATCATTGATTAATCAAGTAAGAAAATATTAAAACCATAGTTAATCAAAGGTTTACAAACAAAACCATGCATGCTCAAGTCAAAATTTCACGTCAAAATGTTGAACATACCCCCATGTTCCACGAGGCACACCACTAGTTTAACACTTTTTTTCTCAAGAATCAAAATTTAATTGTTTTAAACATGAATCAACCAAACATTAAATGATAGCTTACCAAACTCGTGTCCGGTTACTATAATCATGAAACTATTTGAGTAATTCATATTGTACAGTTTGACATATTTATTTATAATTTTACAAAAACTAGTCGTCCATACTTACAGTTTAACGGAATCCACGAAAGGTGGTGTCATGACAGATTGAATAATCTATTACAAATTGCTAAAAATTCACATCTGTGAGTTGATGAGTACATCGTAACATCTGTTAGATAGCCAGAAAGATATAATAATTTATTAAGTATTCAATGGAATCACTTGTTTTCAAATAATAGACCATCTATTTATGAACTAACTCTTGAATTTTTAGCATCTTTCAGGTTTTGCATGACAAACTATAACCCATGGGATGATCAAGAAGTTTCATTTAGAATTGCCAGAAGTTGGCACAAAACATCCATCGCATTGTTTGGAGTCTATCTAGGTATTTACATGATACAGGAAATGGAGGAAAAGGCGATATCGGGAATGCCAGCGTATCACACATTTCTAGACAAGGAAAGTAAGGATCCAGACAGTGGGCAATAAGCAAGGCATTCTGGGACCAAATTGGAATAGGAAATTTTAACTAAAGCAAGACCAAAAGTAGGCAACTACGAGACCCATTGTTGTGATACATCCACTGTCTCCTTAGCCATTCGATAACTGCACGTGGTTAAAGCAAGGGAGTTGTTAGTCTAAGGGATTTGTTTATTTTATATTGTATGGTTAATCATCAACCATGCAATATTGACTATCTGTTTTGTCATTTGCTTTCCAGGAATACCACTACTGGTGCTCTATACTGATGTTTGGAGGTAGCTGGATTTTGAA
This sequence comes from Flaveria sonorensis, assembly GCA_025506505.1. Classification (NCBI taxonomy): domain Eukaryota; kingdom Viridiplantae; phylum Streptophyta; class Magnoliopsida; order Asterales; family Asteraceae; genus Flaveria; species Flaveria sonorensis. The sequence continues at coordinate 38,086,146 of CM046432.1, forward strand.
CTTATATGAAAGTTATGGATGTAACATGAAAGGAACTAAAGTAGTGATGCCAGGTGTAAGAGTTACCTTAGAGGCTGATGCAAACCAAAGAGCTCTCAGCAAGCTTTCAGAAGTACAAGGAAGTTACTTCAAAAGATTTGAAAAAAGCACTACAAAATTCTCTAAGTGTCAAATCTTCTGAAGCCAAACACATTTCTTCTGAAGCCAAAGATGAAGTCTTCCGAAGCTTCAAGACAAAGTCTTCTGAAGCCAAGAGACTAATTTCTTCCGAGATAGAGAAGACATGCTTTCTTTGACATACTTTTGACAAAATCTAAACCACTTTTCGCTGCCATCTCTAAAGACTCACCAACTTATACAAGTTGGCAATATGTTCATACTTTTGTCAACTGTAGATTAAGGTCTTAGAGTCTGTAACTTTCTACGTTTTACTTTTATCCTTTTGGTAATAGATTAGTGTTCCAGCTGGCGTTCAAAATATGGCCGGCTTTGGATGTAGTATAAAGTATCTCAAGTAAACAATCCTTAGGACTAAGCCTTGTAAAAATTGTAAAACACTTGAGAGAAATATATATCATTCTTGAAAACCAAATACTTGTGTTCTGCTTGTGTTCTTACCTTTGTTCTTTGTTTCATTTACCGGTTAACTATTTAATCTATTAAGTGTTGTTTGTTCTCTCCAACCTTGTAAAACTGTTGCATTACCCGCTTGACCGGTCCTACAATTGGTATCAGAGCTTTTTAGGCTCTTGATTGTGAGATCTCACCATTTTAAATCTCTTCAGTTTCATAAAACACTTACTCGCTCAAATGGAAACTCTCACTAAGGCTGACATGGAAACCTATACCATGAAAAAATCTCCACTGATCACTCCTGGTGACTTTGATACTTGGTTCCAAAAAATGGAAGGCTTCTTCAAGTCTCAAGACAATAGGATGTGGAGATTTGTTATCTTAGGACCTCACATCCCAAGCACCAGTTTAGCTATTGCTGGTGGTGGGATGATTCCAAAGGAAGTGGTTGACTATTCTGAGGAAGATTTTAAGAAGACTGATATAGATCAGAAGGCCGTCTGCTCTTTGCAACTTTATCTACAAAGGCTTAAAGAAGTGCAAAACTACAAAGCAGCTTAGGGATGCATTGAAGCTTATGAATTAGTGGTCTGATGAAGCTAAATAAAATAAGAAGGACCTCATGAGGCAGTAGTTTGAGAATTTCACATTCAAATCCGGTGAAACTAACTCACAATACTTTAGGTATGTTGAGATTATAGATACTTTGATGGATGTTAGAGATAACTTGAGACTAGGGACATTGTGAGCAAGTTCATGTTCTCTCTTCCAAGACAATGGACTCACCACTATGTAGCAATTAAAAAGATTGAAAACCTCTCTACCCTTACTCTTACAGAGTTGTATGGTATCCTAAGTGGTTACTAGATGCAGATGAACATGCAGAATCCATCCAGTAACTCTTCTAGCAATCAATAGAGTTCAGCCTTCCATGTAGTTGAAACGAATAGTAGAGAACCATGGATTCATCTTATCTGCTACACTGACAACTCACAAAAGGGACCTTTCATTACCTTCCCGGAGACACCAAGGGAGAGCTACATCCAAGGAAACCCATTCAAAGAGACAAGCTCATCTCAAGCCTTTGTGTCTTTTGATGAAAGTTGTGGCAAATTTATCTTCACTCTTGAAGACTTGGATTGTATCCATCTAGATGACCTGGAGTATATGGAGATATTATAGCAAATGGCTCTTCTCACTCATAGAGCCAAGAAGTTCTATAAGAGAACCAGAAGAAAATTTCCCAGTAATGTAACCAGTAGAAAGTTTGGACTGGATAAAAGCAAAGTGAAGTGTTACAACTTTAACCAGTTGGGACACTTTTCTAGGGAGTGCAAGGCACCAAGGACTAATGGTGGCCAAGCATAATCCAGACCAAGCTACACTGATACAGCTCCCAAATCTACGAAGCCAAGCCAACCAAAACAACAAGCTGTTTTTTCTATTGAAGATAGAGGCTTTGACTGGAGCATTCAGGTATAGGATGTTTCTCTAAATCAAGCACTCATGGCTGATGGTGAAGAAGCCAAGGTATTAGAACATATATGTACACCTGATTGCATTGCTAAAGTAAACATGTATATGTCCTATAGCTTGGAAGTGATCTGACCTTGAGTCTTTGAATATTTTAAAAGCTAATTTCAAAAGAGCTGAACTTGACAATAAACTAAAAATAGAAGATTTAGAGAAAACAATTTCAACTCTTAAGAATGAGCACATAAATTGTAGGACTCAAATCAAAGATCTCATTACCAAGTTAACTGAATGCCAGGCTGAGCTTGTTATCAGCAAAGCCAGGGCAGAAAAATGTGTTCTTGAAAAGGAAACCTTCAAGAACATCATATCCTCATCCTTGCATGCGAAGATTTGTTATCAAAACAGGTAAGGACTGGGTTCAAGTGAGATAGCTCCTCCACACATTCTTTTATCTGTAAGATCTCCAAGGTGTGGAACTAGTCAAGATTAGCTGCCCCTCATTGACCCTATCCAAGAAGAGGATGAAGATGAAGAGGAGATAGTGAAGGATGAACTAGAAGTGAGTAAGGAGGTTTATCCTAAGAAGGGTCACTATACTCCTGGAGAGAAGAAAGAACTAAGGATGACCAAGTCAGCTAGGAAGAATCGGATCGGGGTAGCTTAAAGAAAATCAAAGAAAACCCAAGAGATCAAGCCCACTTTCAATCCCAAGAAAAAACAAGTCTTTATCTCTACTGGGTTTGAAGTGGTAAAAACTAAAGAACCCAGCTATGGACTCTAGTACCAGGAGTCCTAGTTCAAGATCAAACCATCCTGGTTAAGAGAAGAAGGTTGAACAAATGTGCACCACTATTGCACAGCCTAAACCATCCAGCTCCAGGAACAAGCATCACCCTTAGAAGCCTACTGCATCACATATGAAGATGAAGAAGGAAGTGGAAAGAGATCAAGCTCAACCTTTTCCTCAGAAGAAGACCCTTATATGTATGCTTGTTGAATGCATCATGTGTGGTGATACTACTCACTTTGTTAAGGATTGCATCTACAAACCTAAGAGTACCATCCACATGAACAAGAAGAAGACTTCTAAGAGGAAGAAGAAAACAACTTCAGAAGAAAAATCACTTTCCTTCAGAAGCTCCAAGGTGAATAAGAAGAAGATAGGTGGAAAACTGTCTTCGGAAGAAAATTTGGTCTTGAAAGAAAGGAATGCTTCCAAAGCACTGAAGTCTGCTGCAGTGGATGCAAAAGCATCTGAAGGTTTCGTCTCCAAAACTTTGGAGGTCACAAAAACTTCCAAAGTTTTGAAGGCCAAGTCTAATCTTCCAAAGATGGTGTTGAAGATGAAGAAAGGACATATGACTTAAGTTTCTTCATCAACAACAGCCAAGGATCGTCAAAGCTTCCATATAGGATCAATAACTATTAAACTATCTTCAGTTCATTGTGATAAGCCCAAGACCAGCAAGGCTTAGGTTTCCAAGTGTAACTAACCATCTCTTTTTCTTGAGTAAGAACAGCTAAAGACCAAAAGAAATGTATGGATCATTGATAGTGGTTGTTCAAGCCACATGACAGGTAATGGCTCTTTGCTTCAGAACTTTGTGAAAATTGATGGAGGGCCAGTTGCTTTTAGAGGAGAATCAGGTGGTTACATCATAGGAAAGGGCAGGGTCACAAATAGTAAGCTCAGCATTGAGAAGGTAAACTTTGTCAAAGAGCTTGGATACAATCTCTTGAGTGTATCTTAATTTTATGACTAGAGACATAACATGCTCTTCACTGAGCATGAGTACAAGATGGATTTGTAGGAAACATCCCCATGAGGAATAGGAACATGTACAAGATGGATTTGCAGAAAACATCCTTATAAGGAAAAGTTTCTTGCTTTCTATCTAAAGCAAATAGTAATGAGTCTTCCCTCTGGCATAAAAGAATGTGCCATGTAAACTTTAAGAACATGAATAAATTAATTAAAGATGATTTGGTAATTGAAATTCCAATGAAAGAGTTTAGAAGTGATGACCATTATGTTACATGTCTGAAAAGAAAGCAACACAATGTGTCTCACAAGTCAAAGGAAATGAACTCTGTCATTACTCTCCTACACTTAATACATATGGATCTTTTTGGCCCTATAAGTGTAATGAGTTTAGGAAGAACTTCATATTGCTTGGTGATCACAGATGACTTCACAAGATATACTTGGGTCTTCTTTCTTAGAAGTAAGGATAAGACCCCTAAAATCTTAAAAAACTTTATTCTAAAAATTGAGAATCAATGTGATCACAATGTCAAAATCATAAGATGTGATCAAGGAACTGAATTCAAGAAATAAATCCTTGATACATTTTTTGATAAAAAGGGTATTACAAGAAAATATAATGCTCCTAGAACTCCTCAACAGAATGGTTTTACTAAAAGGTGAAATAGACTTATTGAGGCTGCAAGGACCATGTTCTCTAACTATAAACTTCCCATCACCTTCTAAGCAAAGGCAGTCAAGATCACCTGCAATGTGCAGATTAGAGTTTTAGTAGTCAAAACTCATGGTAAGACTCCTTATGAACTATGGCATAAAAGGAGACCTTTCATTGGTTTCTTCAGGTCATTTGGATGTCCATGCACCATCTTGAATACCAAAGATCATATAGCCAAATTTACTAAGATATCAGATGATGGACAGTTCATTAGATACTCTTTCCAAGCTAAGGCTTATAGAGTATATACAGGACTGTTGAAAGGAGGTCAATGCAACAGTTTCACAATGTTTGGAGAGTGTTAGAACACTTAACAAATCAAATAGGGAACCGGTTTTATGATGAAACAAAGAACACAAGTAAAGAACAACAACAAGATAATATGGTTTTCAAAAATGTTGTATATTGCTCGTAGGTTCTTACAATGTGTTACAAAGCTTATCTAAAAATACAAGTACTTGAGATACTTTATACTACATCCTACAGCCGGCCATACTTTGAAGGCCAGCTGGAAACACTAATCTAGACAACAAGATCAATGTAGAGTCAAAAGGCAGATTGCCTTTTGACTAGTAATTATGACATTGCATAGCTCATATCTTAATATATTACAAAAAGGATAAAAGTACAAGATTAGAAGGTTACAGACAAAAGACCTTAATCTACAGTTTGACAAAAGTAAGGAATTTTCACCAACTCATGAAAGTTGGTAAGTCTTCAGGGATGGAAGCAAAAAGTGGTTCAACTTTTGTAAAAAGGTGATTCAGAAAAAGCATGTCTTCTCTGTCTTTGGAAGAAATCAGTCTTTGGTTTCAGAAGACTTTGTCTTTGAAGCTTCGAAAGACTTCATCTTTGGCTTCAAAAGATTTGGTCTTTTGGCTTTGGAAGATTTGATACTTAGTTTAATTTTCTGAGTTATATCAAATCTTTCAAAGTAAATTCCTTGTACTTCACATGTGCCTGCTAAGAGCTCTTTAGTTGCATCAGCCTCTAAATGTGATTCTTACAAACTCCCCCTAGGCTGATGCTACCAAAACTGAAGGAGAGATTTAAAGCTTGATATTCATCTGTTGACAGTCATCATCAGAATCAAGACCATTCCCTTCATCATCCATTGGTCAGGATTCCTCAGACTCTCAAAGTATCTCCTCATGTCATAGAGATCATGCAGAAGGAGGTCAAGTATGTTTTGAGAAAAGTACTTATCTTGACCCCCTTGATCTCTAGTGATATACCATCTGTTGGGTTCATTGCAAACACCTAGGACACGATAGGTCTCTCAGTAATAAGAGGCTCTACTTGAATGAGAGTTGGATGAGCAGCCTCTTCTTGATCACCCTCAGGATGTTCCGACCCATCCTGTGATGCAAAGGTGCATGCTTTGGACTTCTTCTTTTTCTTGTCCCTTCTGATGTCCATCCTCTTCCTCTTTCTGTACTTTAACTAAGAAGGTTAGCCTTGAGTACTAGATGGTTCTTATTTATCATTCTCAGTTGGGTCCATTTCCTTCATGGATTCAAAAGGAGAAGGATCAGGACCCTACTGTGGATTAGAAGATGTAATTGGCTGAGATACAACATTAGGTCCGGGTTGTGTTGTCGCTTGGGGTTCAACCTTGACCTTAGCTTTAGGTGCAGCCTGACTTGGTGAAGAATGCAAGTCAACTAGCTCACCCCTTTTGATCTTCTACATGATCACTCTAATATGCTCAACCATGGTGGATAGATACATTGGACCAAGTCTCTTTCCAGAGAATCCATACAGCTTTAAGAAGCTCACTATCTTTTGTCTGTCAGCGGCCTTCTTCTGATTGGCTCTAATGGTGGCTCTTGACTTTGCAGCCTCTTCCCTCATCTTCCTCTTAGCAGCTTTTTGCTCTTTTAACACTTCTTGCTCAAGCTGTTTGAGGTATTCAAATTCAATGTATTCATAGGACAAGGGAAGCATGCATGCTGCCTGATAGATGCCTATGGCACTCAGGTAGGTAATCATGTTTTGCCTATCTTGTTCCCTACCTACCTGAGTTTATTGCTCAGTGGCCACAGGGCTTTCCTGAACTGGGGAGAGGGTAGGAGCTTTGTAGAGTCTTTTTCATCTCCTTTCTTCTTTAATTTTGAGGAGTAATTTTGCATCATCAGCTTCCCTCCTCTCCTTTGACACTTCCATATCAGCTACATCATTCAATTCATCCATGTGGAGAGAGATGAGTTCATTAATATTGTAGTTCCTGGACCCTAGATAATTCAGCCTGGCTGCCCTCAACTCATCTTCTTGAGTGCTTGGCTTGGGGGAAGCCCTGATAGCAGCTTCCATAAAGCTAGGGGTCCCACTTGAACTCTCTACCCTTTCCTTACTCTTCCTCTCTCCCTTCTCCTCCTCAATCTCCTTAGAGGTCATCTTCCTCTTTCTTTCGTCAGTCACTGGCCTGTGTGACTTAGGGTGGAGAGAACTTTGGCCTTCCCTGCTTGGTGATGCACTTGAGCTCTGGCCAGAGAGAGGCTATGAGACACCTTCACCAGCTGGTGCCTCACTAAGGGTAATGGGTGTTGAAGTAGTTCATGTCTCAAGGTTCACAAGCTCAACTACTGGTCCTTCAGCCAAGGTTTCCCCTTTGAAGCTAATCTTAGGGTCAACCTCAGCATCCAGTTAACCAACAGTCTTGCCTGCTAGCCTCTGTTGATGTAGTTTGTATTTGTTATTGAACTCTTCAAGCACCCTTTCATGAATTCTCTCAGCTAACCTTGCAGCTTCCTTGATTGACTTGGGTTGGCAAGAGACAAGTCAATTAGAGAGAAGCTCTCATAGTATCTCAGGTTGTAAAAGTTGAAGACTTCTTGCTATCCTTGAGACCTAGAGATTACCAGGGCCCTCGTATCAGCATTATACCTCCATCCTACAATTCGATTTTCAGCAGGGTAGGATGGGTAGACATTGCCCTTGGTATACCCTCCCCAAAAAGGTTTTGAATTAGTGAATCCATATCAATATGAGCCAGAGGAGGTTGTTGAGTATGGACAACTGCAAGTGCGGGTGGTAAGTCCTCTATGTCCATACTCTAGGCAGAACTCCCAGGTACTGTGATTATAGGTAGGACTTTCTCCCCCTTTTTGGTAGCATCACCCTCTTACGTAGCGGGCTAAGGGTTAGGTCCACCACACCCATAGGTTCTTGTGGACCTGGTTGAGTTTGCCTTATAGGTCTCTCAGCTAACTTGCCCTTGAGATCGGTGATCTCAAGTTACTGGTCACTGACATGTCTTTGTAAGGTATCCAGCTGAAATTCTAGGTGACTAACCTTAGAAACTAAATAGGTGCATGTTTTTCACAATTTTTTCACCTTTAGTTGCAGACTCCCCTCATCTTAATCAGAAGAATCATGGCGGGTGAGAGAATAGGACCAAGGTCTTCTTTCTCATCACCAGCTTGGGTTTCTTGGCTACTTGATTTCCCCTACACACTAATAGCTTCAAAAGACGTGTCAATGGGCTAGATTGCCATGGTTGAGGACTTAATAATGTAAATCACTTACAGAAGTGAGAGCCTCTTCCATATGAACCTCCTGAACATGTTCAGGGAGGTCCACCATAGTTGTTGGTGGATGATGTGGGCTAGATATAGGAGATTTAGGAGCACTTATCTCTTCTTGAGAAGGGGTGGAGAAGAGAGAGTCATGGTACTCATTGAAACCCATATCCTCGTTATCATAGAATTCGAGGTTGGGGATTGGTTAGTTGAGATCTAGCGGCTGGGGATGGTAGCTTTCCCCTAAAGGTTAATCACTAGAGTTTTGAGACTCAGTGTGAAGGCTTAATGAGCTTATCAGGCTGAGCATGAGGAACCTCTGCACTGATCAAAGAAATAATAGGAGTGTTTTTCTCCTCAAGAAAAGTAGGGGCTCTGCTTTCCACTTCTTCTTGCACGCATGGTGATATGGGGCCTGCTCAACCTGAGTAGACTGAGCATGGGTCCGTTTGGATTTTCTGGTGTAGGTGATGGTGATTTGTTGGTGTATGGGTGGTGCATATGTAGAAGGTGTGGGTTCAACATTGGCTGGTGCTGCCAAGTTGTCACCTTAAGCAATGAGCTCTAACATTTTTGGGATCAGGGCTGTTTCTACCCCTGAGAAGCCAACAGTGGACTTTCTCATTGTTTTAAGGATGTCAAACTTCATCTATCCAAATTTAATAATATTACATGTTCACTTTAACTGTGAGCCTAGTTCACAGTTAAGAATGTGTTGAACATATCTAGGGAACATATAATACTCTAAGGAGTCCAAGTTGGCAAGCAAGTTTGCATAAACAAACTGGGAGTACTTGAACTTGACCCTTGAACCATCCTATGGACTATATAGGATAAGTCCTCAGGAATTTTGTCCCAACCTTGATGTTTGTTTGATAGGGAGTGGATTACCACATGGATGAGGTGCTTCCATTGAGAGGAAACCTTACCCTTTTTGATGGTTCTGACAGAGTAGTCCCCTTCATAGCCATCTTTCAGAATGAGTTGTTTACAACATATTTTGGGAAGGACAACTCACCTTCTGCATCATCCAGCCTCAGATGAGAGTTGATGGTCGCTAGAGTGATGAATATTATCCTCCCCTACACTGTGGTAGATAGTGCCTTCTCACCATCCAAGATGACCTCTTGGCAGGTCCTCCAAAACTCTATGAGTTGATCTTCATAGAATGGAGGGTCTATTGTGAGGGCGGAGAGGTAGTTTGAGAGAGATAGTAAGCGAGAAACATCTGAGAAACCTGGATCTTTCTTAGATGATAACAAAGCAACCTGATTGTGTTTCCTGTGAAGATGCATGGAAAAATCTGGTTGTTTTAGGGATCAGGATTGGCCATTTTGAGTAGCTTTGAAGTGAAGAAAGGTAAGAACAAATTTGATTTGTGGGTGATTTAGGGTTTGACTTTTGCAGATGAAGAGGAAGGTGAAAGAGGGGAACCGTTGTATGAATATATATATATGGTAAGGATTTGAGACAAAATTATTGCAAAAGGAAAAATATTGAAATCTAGATGTCGGTCCCACCTCTAAAAAAATGCCCAAAAAGGTAGTTTTCTTGGAAGTCTAAAATCTTTCGAAGGTAATTTGTCTTAGGAAGGTTCAAGAAAAACCTCCTTAGCCAATTTGGTTTCGAAAGATATTCCTTAGGTTTTCAAGAAATTTGCTTTAGAAGAAAAATACTTAGAGGACTTTTACTTCTTAGACAAATTTTGCTTCGGAAGAACTTCGGAAAAATCAAATATCATAAATTTATTCAAAGAGAGAATAAAACTTCCGACACTTAATTCCTTTCGGAAGAAAATAGTCCTTCAAGACAGATAAGTACTTAATGACAAATGTAAGCTTTAGAAGATATATCAGAATTTCTTTCAAAGGTAAATTTCTCAAAAGTAATTATTTGTGTTGAAGACATAATTTTCTTCCAAAGACAACTTGATGTCTTCAGAAGGAAAACATATCTAAAATTCTCAAAATTCTAAGGGATATCATTTTGAAAAGTTCCTTCCAAATTAAACCGGGATTATATAGGTGATGATATAGACAACTTAAGACACACATATCTGAAAAATAATCTTGAATTTTGTTTATGAAGATCTACTCAAAGTTAATCATCCCAATAGCTTATACAAGATACTTAAATCTCTATTCATCAAAAGCTTTTGTGAACGGATTTGCATATTGTTCATTTGAGTTAACTTTGACCAGTTTTATAAATCCTTTTTCAAAATTATCTCTAATCAAATGATACCTGATGTTGATGTGCTTTATCTTTGAGTGCTACACAAGATTCTTTGTAATAGAGATAGCACTATTGTTGTCTATATGGATAGGTCCTTGAAGTTGAATCCATAATCCAACATCTAACTCTGAATCCAAAGCACTTAAGCACATTAGCTTGTGGCAGCAATGTATTCAGCTTTAGCACTTGATGCAAACACATAGGATTGTCTCTTGCATTTCCATGAGACAATCCTTCCACCAAGAAATTGACATCTCCCAGATGTAGACTTTGTAGTCATATTACAGCCACCATAGTCACTATCTGTATAGGCATACAGATTGAAGTCAGAATTCTTTGGATACCAAAGGCCTAGTTTGGTAGCACCTTTGAGATATCTAAGAATCCTTTTGATAGCAACCAGGTGTGACATCTTGGGGTTAGCTTGATATCTTTCACAAATACATGTAGCAAACATGATTTAAGGCCTGCTAGCTATGAGGTACATAAGAGACCCAATCATAGCCCTGTATAGATGTTCATCAACACACTCCCCCTCAAGATCAGGTCCTAGAGAGTGGTTTCTAGCTATGGGTGTCTTAGCAACCTTACACTCAATTAGATGAAATCTGGTAAGTATGTCTTGCACATACTTTGACTGGATTATGAAGATGCCGATGTCAACCTGCTTCACTTGAATTCTAAGAAAGAAATTGAGTTCCCCCGAGGCACTCATTGCAAATCTATTCTTCATCAGCATCTCAAAGTCTTTACAGAGCTTCGGATTAGTTGACCCAAAGATGATGTCATCTATATAAACTTGAACCAGCATCAAGTCATTCATGTTCCTTTAATGAAGAGTGTTCCATCAATAGTATCCATCTTATATTCATGCTGATAGAGGTACTGTGATAGTGTCTCATACCACTTCCTTGGAGTCTGATGCAGCCCATAAAGAGCTTTTTCAAGCTTACAGATATAATCAAGATGATCTTGGTCTGCAAAGCTAGGTGGTTGTTTGACATACACTTCCTCCCCCATACAAGAAGGCCACTTAACATCAAGTTGGTAGACCTTGAAATCCTTGGATGCAGCAAAGGAAATGAATATCCTAACATCTTCAAGTCTTGCTACTGGAGCACAATAATCTGGGTAGTCAATCCCTTCTTCTTGTGTGTACCCTTGAACAACTAGCCTTGCCTTATTCTTGATGACAAGTCCTTTATCATCTTCCTTATTCCTGAATGCCTACTTCATACCTATAGTAGTCTTCCCGTGTGGAAGAGGACATAGGTTACAAACCTTTTGTCTTTTGAATTGAAGCAGCTTCTCCTGCATTGCTTCAACCCAACTTCCATTCTTCAAAGCCTTATCAATCTTCTTAGGCTTAATCTGGGACAAGAAACAAGAGTGAAGACAAACATTTTTGTCATGGATTTGACCTCTTGTTCTCACCCCTGTCTCAAAATTTCCAATGATGTTAGTGGTTGGATGTGACTTGTGGATTCTTAGTTGAGGAATCACAACAAGTTGGTTGGAAAGATCTAAATTGGTGAAATTCAAATCTGGTTATTGAGTGTCATCCACCACATCAACACACTTATCAATAGAAACTTGATCTAATGAGTGTGTCACATCATTGATGTTGTCTTCTATGGAGTGGTTATTAGCATCAAGAAATTCTTGATCACTATCACCACCTCCATCTCCTCCGACATTGGAAATTCCTTTATTTGAGTTATGTGCCTCTGTGCTGGAATTTATAGGCACCTCAAATGGATCAGCTGAAGAGTTTGTCATGGTTGTGCTGATAAGATTTCTAACTACAGGGCTAGTTACCACTAGAGCTGAAGTAGTTTGAACACTTGGTTTTCTCAGCTCAAATCTTGGATGAGAATCTCCTGTTGATAAGCTACCTGTAGATCCAAAAACATCTTCACAAGATTTGTTAAAAAAAGTTAGTAACTAAATCAAGATCAAATAGCAAATCAGGACCAGAACCTTTCATACTAGATGTGTGCTCATTGAAGGTCATATTGGCTCATACTGGGTGTGTGCTCATTGAAGGTCACATTAGCTGACTCCTCAACTACTCTAAGATTGTATACTCTATAAGCCATACCTTGGGAAGAGTATCCAATAAAATGTCCATCATCTGATTTCTCAGCAAATTAGCTATCGGATCCTTGGTATTCAAGATGGTGCAGGATATCCAAATGATATAAGGAAACTACTGAAAGGTCTCCTTTTGTGCAATAGTTCATAAGGGGTCTTACCATGATTCTTGACTACTAAAACTCTATTATGCATATAGCAGGCAGTGTTGACTACCTCTACCCAGAAGGTGATGGGAAGTTTAGACTCAGGTAACATGGTTCTTGCAACTTTAATAAGTGTCCTGTTTCTCCTCTCAGCAACACCATTTTGCTGAGGAGTCCTTGGAGCACTGTATTGTCTTGTAATACCATTCTCTTCACAAAATGTATCAAGGATTTGGTTCTTGAATTTAGTTTCTTGATCACATCTTATGATTTTGACCTTATGATCATATTGATTCTCAATTTTTAGAATGAAGCTTTTCAAGATCTCAAGAGTCTCATCTTTAGTTCTAAGGAAAAAGACTCAAGTGTGTCTTACGAAGTCATCTGTGATCACCAAATAGTATGAGGTCCTTCCTAGACTCATTACACTGGTACGACTAAGGAGATCCATATGTAATAAGAGTAGGAGAGTAGTGATAGAGTTCATTTCTTTTGGCATGTGAGACACTTTTTATTGCTTCCCTTTCAAACATGCAACACAATGATCATCACTTGTAAACTCTTTCTTTGGCATTCCAGTTACCAAATCATTTTTAGTTAATGTATTCATGTTTTTAAAGTTTACATGGCATATTCTTTTATGCCAGAGGAAAGACTCATCACTATTTGCTTTAGATAGAAAGCAAGAAACTTCTCCTGATGGGGATGCTTCCCGGAAATCCATCTTGTACATGTTCCCTTTCCTAGGGCCTCTAAGCAGGATGACCACCCCAGGCTTGAGAACCATACATTCATGCTTAGTAAAGAGCATGTTATGTCTCTGTTCACAAAATTGGGATACACTCAAGAGATTATACCCAAACTCCTTAACAAAATTTACCTTCTTAATGCTGAGCTTACTATTTGTGACCCTGCCCCTTTCAGTAATGTAACCACCATATTCTCCTCCAAAAGCAACTGGCCCTCCATCAATTCTTTTAAAATTCTAAACTAAAGAGCTATTTCCTGTCATGTGCTAGGAACATCCACTATCAACGATCCATACATTTTCTTTGGTCTTTAGATGTTGCTACACATCAAGAGATGGTTAGTTATATTTGGACGCCCAAGCCTCATTGGTCTTGGGCTTGTCAAATTGGACTGAAGATAATGCAACAGTAATTGATCCTATATACAAGCTCTAAGGATCATTTGTTGTTGTTGATAAAGAACTTTCAGTCATATGGCCTTCCTTCATCTTCCACACCATCTTTAGAAGACTAGACTTGGCCTTCAATACTTTGAAAGTTTTGATGACTTTGAATGTTTTGGAGACTGGACCTTTGGAAGCTTTTGCATCTACTAAAGCAGACTTCAGTATTTCAGAAGCATTCCTTTCTTCTGAGACCAAATTTTTTTCCGAAGGTAAGTTTTCAGTTATATTCTTCTTCACTTTGAAGCTTCTGAAAGGAAATATTTTCCTTCCAAAACTGTCTTATTCTCCTTCTTCTCAGAAGTTTTCTTCTTGTACATGTGGATAGTACTTTTGGGATTATAGATGCAGTTCTTGGCAAAGTGGTAAGTACTACCACACATGATGCATTCAGTTGGAATGCTTCTAAGAGTCTTCTTTTGAGTAGGAGGCTGAGCTTGATCACTTTCCATTTCCTTCATCTTTTGTCAGATGATTCATCAGGCTTTTTAGGGTGAGGCTTGCTCTTGGAACAGGATGATTCAGGCTGTGCAGCAGCGGTGCACATTTGATCAGCCTTCTTCTCCTAACTAGGATGATTTAGACATAGGACTTCTGGTACTAGATTCCATGGTTGAGTCTTCAGTCTTCACTTCAAATCCAGGAGAAATGAAAACTTGATTTTGCTTGGAGTTGAAAGTGGCCTTGATCTCTTGGCCACTTCTTTGATTTTATTTTGGCTGCCCTTATCAAGTTCTTCCATGCAGACTTGGTCATCCATGATTCCTTTTTTTGTCCAGGAGAACAGTGACCCTTCTTAGGATAACCCTTGTCACTCACTTCAGGTTCATCCTTCACTGTCTCCTATACATCTTCATCCTTCTCTTGGATACGATCAATAGGAGCCAGCTCACCTTGACGAGTTCCATACCTTGGAGATCTTACACGTAATAGTGTGTGTAGGGGATCTATCTCACTTGACCCTAGTCCCTGCCTGTTCTGATAACAAATCTTTGCATGCAAGGATGACGATATGATGTTCTTGAAGGTTTCCTCTTCAAGAATACATTTTTCTGCCTTGGCTTTGCTGATCAGAAGCTCAGCCTGATATTCAGTTAACTTGGTTATGAGATCTTTGATTTGAGTCCTGCAGTTTGTATGCTCATGCTTAAGAGTAGAAATGGTTTTCTCTAAATCTTCAATTTTAAGTTTATAATCATTTTCTGCTCTTTTAAAGTTAGCTTTTAAAATGTTCAAGGACTCAAGATCAGATCTCACTTCCAAGTTCTAGGACCTGTACATATTAACTTTAGCAATGCATTCAGGAGTACAACGATGTTCTAATATCTTGGCTTCTTCATGATCAGCCATCAGTGCTTGGTTTGGAGAAGCATCTTCTACCTGAAAGCTCTAGTTAAAGCCTCTTTCTTCAACAGCAACAGCAGTATGTGTTTTGGTTGGCTTGGCTTCTTAGTTCTAGGAGCTGCATCAGTGTAGTTTGGTCTGGATTGTGCTTGGCCACCATTTGTCCTTGGTGCCTTGCACTCCCTAGCATAGTGTCCTATTTGGTTACAGTTGTAACAGTTCACCTTTCTTTATCCCAGCCAAACATTCCACTGGCCATATTGCTTGAGAACTTCCTTTCTGTTCTCTTGTAGAACTTCTTAGCTCTATGAATGAGAAGTGCCATCTGGTGGACTATCTCCATGTACTCCAGGTCATCTGGATGGATGCAATCATCAAAACATAAATTCCCATGATGAAAAGTTTCTACTTTAGGCAATGTATGAACTATATGATCAAACCATGGAATTCTTGCATAATCAACATAACCCAACATTCATATAACATAACTAACAACATTTTATCATTAAACAATCATCAATTTCCACTTTTCTTCACAATTTTCGAACTAGGGTTCTTCAAGTAACAAAAACCATGAAACTAATCAAAATATAACCTTTTAATCTTGTAGTAATCAAGAATTGAACTTGCTAACGTGTTGTGGTGCTTGGAACTAATCTAAATCGAGTGAATATGCTTGGTCTTGAACGAAAATTGCAAGGGGTGGGGTGTTGGTGATGGTTTCGGCCGATTAGGGGTATTTGGGGGGATTAGGGTTTGTTTGGTGGTTTAAATATGGTAAGGATTTTTCTAATTTCCTCCTATTGTCTTATAAATTATAAAAGTAGTATACTTTGAAATAATTTTAGTCATATAATACATGATTCATTATCAACTAACAATAATCATAAAATCCAACTTGTAAACACCACACATGAATCATAAATCACACGTAGTCACGTTATAATGCGAAAACCGTAAATAACACTTAACATTCATGAATCACATAAACACATGTTAATAATCAATATTATTAGTTTAGTTATTATTAGTTTGCCAATATTAGTTATTGTTAAGTCACCAACGTTGAACGACAACTAGTGTGTGCTCACGACACGTGTATGCAAGACCTAACGAAACTAATAGAGTTTGGTAACGGAAAATTACCGGATGTCACATTATCCTAATGTTGAAAGAATTTTCATCCTAAAAGTTGCGTTACATGGTTGTGTTACATCACTGGTCTACTGCATTAGCACAAGAAAATCGGGTGTGTTTCGGGTGAGTTGTCACATCATCCCCATTTTGAAGGAAATTCTCGAAATTTGATCAATACCTTTGCCAATTGTCATCGTTGTCACCATAAAATGAGGATACTTGAGCTTCTTCGGATCCTCACATTCCCACGTGAACTCCGGTCCACGTCTTGAGTTCCAACGGACCTTAACAAACCCTAATCCCCCTAAATACCCCTAATCGGCCGAAACCATCACCAACACCCCACCCTTTGCGGTTTTGGTTCAAGAACAAGCATATTCACTTGATTTTGATTAGTTCCAAGCACCACAACACGTTAGCAAGTTCAATTCTTGATTACTACAAGATTAAAATGTTAGATTTTGATTAGTTTCATGGTTTTTGTTACTTTAAGAACCCTAGTTCGAAAATTGTGAAGAAAAGTCAAAATTGATGATTGTTTAATAATAAAATGTTGTTAGTTATGTTATATGAATGTTGGGTTATGTTGATTATGCAAGAATTCCATGGTTTGATCATATAGTTCAAACATTGCCTAAAGTAGAAACTTTTCTTCATGGGAATTTATGATTGCTATGAACTAGATTAGGGATGTTATCAATGAATTTGGGATTGTAATTGATGAAAATATAGATCTTGGATATTACCTTCCAGAAAGGGTATGATTTGTGTGATCTTATGAATTGAGCATGGTTTTGATGCTAGGATCATGTTAGAATGATCATGGATGATGTCTAATGTGTTAGATTATGATAATTGGGTCATATGGTTAGTTGGTGAATCTATGGGAAAAATCTAGGTTTTCTTGGAAAATGTGCAAGTGTACAAGCATGATATTATGTACAAGTTATGTGTCATGATGAATTGTGATTTATTGATTATTATAATGTTAATGTCTTGGTTGTATGAATTACATGTGGGATCATGATGATGAGCATCATACACGTGTGCGAATCTGAGGCCCCTACTTAGTAGGATTGGCAGGGTTTAGGGTGTGTAGCCGTGAGTGGCTTGACATGGCATGTTGTACATGACTAAACCCAATATATATAAATGGTAGTTAGAATTAAATTGTATTCAGGTTGTGCATGATGATTGGTTGAGATTTGCATGTGTTGTATGAAAACTTAAGTTAGCATGAGGATCTTGATGAGACTTAAGATTTACAATATGGATTATGTGAATAGCATGTATGGTAATCTGTGAAATCATGACGTTTAATATGATACCACACTTGGCTAAACAACAACTCAACTTAACATGTCACTAACAGGTCAAATGGATCAACTAGGTTAATTTTGTTATTGTGTTCCATATCACTTCGGTCAACCTGTTTATAGAGCACCTAGGATCTCTTAGGTCTTTCTGGTCTTGAATACTTGCAAACTCATGTGTTCTAGGTGACCTTTGACTGGTTGTCTTTCTGTTCTTTCGTAGCTTGCATTATTCTTTTATTGAAGCACCAGGTGAGTTCATGCCCCACTTTTAAAAGCTCTCTTTTTGGGGGAGATAGTATACTCTATTAGTAACGCTTTATTATTATAAGTTGTGCATAGTGTAACATAGTGTGTTATACCTTAAAACTCCTCATACTTTCGGATCATTAATAATGGTAAATAGCGGGAAATTTTTGGTAGTACTACTGGGTCTGACAAGCTCCACCCGTGCGAGTCAAGGTCAAATGGGTGCAATATTGTCCTAATCACAAACATCGTCGCGACCTGGTATATCGTGACGGGAGGGAAACAAACGAAGCACGGTCAACTTCAATCGCAAAATTGCTATGGTTATTACTTATGAATATAGACTAGCTATCTATTTTAATGCACTTCTAATGCTTTACAACTATTACTGCTTATGTTAAACGCAAACTCTTGAACTCACCAACTATTGTGTTGACTCTTTTAGTATACTATTCTCAGGTCGAGGTTAGCAGCAGCGCCTAGGAGCACTCACGTGTCAGCATGTATTGGGACAAATATAGTTTTGCATTTGGAATTAAATATACATTTTGTTTTGAATAATGGTTTGGCGCATGTTTGCGCATTTTACATTTCATTACTTTGGGTTTGACTTATTTACAAATGCCTCCGCATAGTTTTAAAGTTATAAACTCTGGTTTGTTTTAATTGCTTCATATAGTGTCGTTCTGAGTAACTAATGACTTAGATCCTGGTTTGTTCACACGCCTCATGGTACAACCCTGCATGTGGAATTTGGGGTTGTGACACACATGATGGCCATTTCTAGTCAGTTTAAATTTAAATTAAATAAATGAATAAAAACCTTTTTGTTTCACAGATTCAACACCTACAATCGATTGACTTCACAACCTACAGTCTTCTATCGATTGGCTTCATAAGTTGCGGCTCCTCATTGATCGACTTCACAACCTACGACTCCTCTATCGATCAACTCCACAAGTCGTGACTCTTCATTGATAGGCTTCAAGACTCGTGACTCCTCACTTGATCCTTCAAAGAATCCGTCGTCATGGTTGTTTCACTGTGGTATGTTTCGAAACAAAATTATGGGTTTGATCCTCACCATGTTTATGGTGAGTTTGTATTACTTTTTTTTTCCAAATTAATGTTTACTAGCTATGGTTGTTTGATATTAACCAGGACAAAATGTATGTTTTAATCATGAAGACTTTTTCACTACATTTGTTTTCAACATTTTTATTTGATTGCATATGGTTTTATGAGTTAAAAATGATAGCAACAAATATCCTGTGTAGAAATAAGGGGTTTTTAAGTTAAATTGATTAAAATGCCACTCATGTGAGGGGCACATGAGTGACTTTTAAAGGAATCCATATAAATGGGGTTAACGGATTGGATTAAAAATCGTTACTTAATTAAAACCATTGGACTAAAATTGATTATTTTAAATTTTTTGATGAAAACAATTACGTAGAACAAACGTTAAGAAGAAAATTAATAATATTTTACCGTCTTTCAAATTCATGCATTTAAATTTCTTTTATTATCTTAATCCCGTATCATTTAAGTCATTATATCACTTTATACTACTATGTTTGTATTCAGTATCGGATAATTGCATTAAAATATTAAAGTATTTAATTTAATTTTATTTATACTATTCATATTTATAAAACCAACAATCAATGATTTTAACTTTAAAGGCATGATATTAGGCTATAAAAACACGTTATGTGTAGGTATATATATTGATCGTAGAATAGACTAGAATGGGTGAACCAAAAATTCAAGAATTGAGACATTTTAAATGTGAAAGTTGGTGTTATTAATTAAATTAGAAAAGTAGGAGATAATAATTACGGTACCTATAGCATCCTTAGAGTTATAGTAAAAAAGATATTTAATCTAAAAATTATAAAAAGTATTGTGGACTTGACACATGTTCTTCTATAATTTTAAAAAGAATGGCATTTTGATTATTGTGTCAAATAAATTAGCCCATAGAGTCATATACGTTCGTTGTGTCATATATTTTACATTATTTGCTATATGTATTTATCATTGTATTATACGTTTTAGATCATTTTATGCTATTATTATAATTATTTCTATAGATTATATAAACTTGTTATCTAGCATTGTGTTTTGCAATTAAAAGTGCACAATAATATATTTTTACCAGTGAATATATTAAAACACATAGTTTTGAAAATAACATAATGTATTATTTTTGGCATTATTTTTTTACACATTATATAAACTTGTTGTTATCTAATATTATGTTTTACAGTTATAAGTATTTAATACCTTTATTTCACCAATATAATTTTCAAAATTTATAGTGTTCACGATTACATAATAACGATCAAAAAACACAATGAGACATCGTGTTATTTTGTCATAGTTTTTAATGTATTAGATTAACTAGTTGTTAATTTATCATCATATTTTACATATTATAGACACACAACAATGTTATTCCATCATACTACTTTTTTAAAAATTCATCATTCTAAAGAAACATAATAGTAATTAGAAAAACACAATAACTAAGAAAAAGACACAATAAACTGCACTAAAAAACACAATAACAAGATATGAGCTTAAAAACATTAAAAAAATTAAAAATTTTGCAGGAATGTGTAAAGAGTGGTCAATACAATCAGTCTCACAATGAGTAGAGTTTTAGAACACTTAACAGATCAAATGGGAAACCGGGTTTGCGTAGATGATACTAAGAACACGAGTAAACAATAAGACAGAACTAAGAACAAGAACAGAGAAGTATGATTTTCAAGGATGTTGTATATTGCTCTCAAGTTCTATTACAAGTGTTACAAAGCATAAAAGAAATACAAGGACCTGAGATACTTTATACTACATCCTACAACCGTCAATACTTTGAAAGACAGTTGGAAACACTAATCTCGACAACAAGATCAATGTAGAGTCAAAAGGTAGATTGCCTTTTGACTAGTGACTATGATATGTCATAGCTCACATCCTTTTCTAATATAAAAAGGTTAACAGGTACAAAGTAGAAAGTTACAAACAAAGACCATAATCTACAGTTTACAAAAGTATGGACTTTTCACCAACTTGTATAAGTTGGTGAGTCTTCAGAATTGCCGCGGAAAGTAAGTAAGCTTTGTGAAAAAGTAGATCAGAGAATGCATGTCTTCTCTGTCTTCGAAAGAAATCAGTCTTCACAGCTAGTTGGCTTTGGAATACTTTGTCTCTAAAGCTTCTGAAGACTTCATCTTTGGCTTCGGAAGATTTGGACTTTGGCTTTAGAAGATTTTACACTTAGAATATTTTTTTGTGGAGAGTGTAAAACTTTCGAAGCAACTTCTACCTTGTACATCAGTGCATCCATGCAGGAAGCACCTTGGTTGTTTTGGCTTCTTTGGTTGCATCAACCTTCTAATCTTCTAATATTACTTATAAACTTCCCCTAGGCTGAAGCTATCAAAACAGAGAAGTTATTCAGATATTGACAGTCCTTATTAGGATCAAGACCATACCTTTCTTCATCATTTGGTCAGGATCCCTCAGACTCTTATAATATCTTCTTATGTCAGGGAGATCATGTAGAGGAAGATCAAGCATGTCTTGCCAGAAATAGACATCTTAACCTCCTTGATCTCTGATGACATACCATCTGTCTAGATTAGCAGAAAAAGTCCAAGATAAGATGGGTCTTCCAGTTGTAAGAGGCTCTACTTGAATTGGAGTTGGTTAAGCAGCCTTTTCATGCACTACCTCAGGATGCTCTGATTCATCCTGAGGTGTAGAGGTGGATGCCTTGGTCTTCTTCTTAGAAACACTTTTCATGTCCTTCCTTTTCCTCCTCTTTGAATTCTTTAACTGAGAGGACTAGTCTTCAGCACCAGGTTGTTCTATTGTGTCTTTCTCAGTTGCGTTCACCTCTCTCACAAGTTCAGAAGGAGAGTGAAGAGGACCCTGTTGTGGATCAGAAGATGAAGTTGGCTGAGATGTAGCTCTAGGTCCAGGTTGTATTGTCTCAGGGGGTTCAACCTTTACCTCAACTTCAGGTTGAGCTGGACTTAGTGGAGAATGCAAGTCAACAAGCTCTCCCTTCTTAATCTTCTGCTTGATCACTCTGATATGCTCATCCATAGTGGATAGAGACATTAGACCAAGCCTCCTTCCGAAGAATCCATACAGCATCAAGAAGCTCATCATCCTTTGTCTTTCAGCAAACTTTATTGGCTCTTTTGGATGATGGCTCTTGACTTTGCAGCTTCTTCCTTTAGTTTTCTCTTAGCAACTTTTCTATCTTTGGTAACTTATTGCTCCAGCTGCTTGAGATACTCAAATTCAACATACTCATATGATAAGGGAAGAAGTGCAGATGCCTGATAGAGTCCTGTGGCACTCAGGTAGTTGATCATGTTCAGTCTATCAGCTTCCTTGTCTACCTGAGGTTGTGCAGTTGCCACAGCCGCTTTCTCAGGACTTTCCTGAACTGCGAAGAGGATAGGAGCATGCTTGTAGAGCCTTTTCTATCTCCTTTCTTCCTTGATTTTGAGGAGCAATGCTACATCTTCTGCCTCCTTCCTCTCCTTGGACAATTCCTTCTCAGCAAGTTCATTCAATTCATCTAAGGGAAGATATATGAGTTCATCAATGTTGTAGTTCCTGGTCCCCAGGTAGTTTAGCCTGGCTTCCCTCAACTTATCATTCTAAGTATTTGGCCTGGGGGCAGCCCTTATGGAAGTTTCCATGAAGCCTGGAGACCCTCTTGAACTCTCTCCCCTTAGCTTCCTCTTCCTCTCTCTCTACTCCTCCTTAATCTCCTTAGAGGTCATCTTCCTCTTCCCTTTGTCATGCACAGGCCTTGGTGACTCAAGCTGGAGAGAGCTTTGTCCTTCATTGCTTCTTTGAACAGTCATGCTCTGGCCAAAAAGAGGATGTGAAGCACCTTAACCAGCTGGTGCCTCACTAAGGGTAATGGGTGTTGAAGAAGTTCATGTCTCAAGGTTCACAGGTCCAACTTCTGGGCCTTTAGTCAAGGCTTCCCCTTCGAAGCTAATCTTAGGGTCCACCTCAACATCCAGTTGACCAAAAATCTCACCTGCTAGCCTCTGTCTATAAAATATTGATCTCAGCTTGAATTCTTCTAGCACCCTTTCTTGAATCCTATCTGCTAATCTTACAACTTATCTATTTTGACTTGGGTTGATAAGTGGAAGATCAATCAGATGGATGCTCTCATGGAAACTCAAGTTGAAAAGGTTGAAAGTTTTCTGTTGACCTTGAGCTCTAGAGATGACGAGAGCTCTTCTATCTGTGTCATACCTCCATCCCATGATTGGATTCTCAGAGTGATAAGATGGGGTAGGCATAGCTCTAGGGATACCCTCCTCAAACAAGCTTTGTATGAGTGAGTCGACATCCATATGGACTTGGGCAAGTGAGTCCATATTCATGTACACTTGAGGAGGTTGCTGAGTATGGACCATTGAAAGTGAGGGTGGTGAATCCTCAAAGTCCATACTCTGTGAAGAACTCCCAGGTTCTGTGATTGTTTGGACTTTCTCCACCTTTTTGGTAGCATCACCTTCTTTCATAAGTGAGCTAGGGGTTGGGTCTGTCATATTCATAGATTCTTGTGGACCTGGTTGAGTTCTCCTGAGTTGTCTCTCAGCTAACTTGCCCTTAAGATCGATGATCTCAAGTTGCTGGTCATTGACCCTACTTTGTAAGATAGTCACCTAAGATTCTAGGTGACTTATCTTTAAGACTAACAAGGTGCATGTTTTGGTTAGTTTTTGCATATTTAGTTTCAGACTCCCCTCATCTTCATCAGAAGAATCACAGGGGGTGAGAGAATAGGACCAAGGTCTTCTTCCTCCTCACCAACACTTTGTTCTTGGCTGCTGGATTTCTCCTGCATCATGATAACTTCAAGAGAAGTGTTAAGAGGCTAGGGTTGCCATGGTTGAGGTCTAAATGATGTAATCACTTGTTGAAGTGAGAGCCTCTTCCATATGGACCTCCTGAACAGGTTTAGGGAGATCCAACTTAGTAGTAGGTGGATGATATGGGCTAGACATGGGAGAAACAAGAGTACTCATCTCTCCTTGAGTAGGGGTGGAGAAGAGGGACTCATGATACTCACTAAAACCCATGTCTTTATCATCATAGAATTCAAGGCTTGGGATTGGTTGGTTTAGATTAAGAGGCTGGGGATGGTAACTATCCCCTGAAGGTTGTTCACTAGAGTGTTGAGACTCTGAGTGAAGGCTTAAGGCTGTAGGGGTTGTGAGCTCATTAGGCTGAGCATGAGGAACCTCAACACTGATTATTTATGAGATGGGAGTGGTTTGCTCCTACGGAGAAGTGGGAGCTCCAGTGTCCACTTCCACCTGCATGGGTGATGATATAGGGGCCTGCACAAACTGAGTAGCATGTGCAGGGGTTTGTTTGGATTTTCTCTGGTAAGTGATGGTTATTTGTGGCTGTATTGGTGGTTGGGAAGTAGAAGGTATGAGTTTAACACTAGCTGGTGCTACTAGGTTGTCACCTTGAGCAATGAGCTCTAACATTTTTGGGACAAGGGCCTTTTCTAACCTTGAGAAGCCAACAGTTGGCTTTATGGTCTTGTAGATGCTGGGCTTTATCTGTCCCAATTTTAGAATATTACCTGTTCCCCTCAACTGTGAGCCCAATTCATAGTTGAGAATGTGTTGGACATATCTAGGAAATATGTAATACTCTAAGGAGTCTAAGTTTGCAAGTAAATTGGTATAAACAAATTATGAATACCTGAACTTGACCGCTTAAACCATCCCATGGACTATAAAGAAAAGGTCTTCTAGAATCTGGTACCAACCTCCATGCTTGTTGGATAAGCTGTAAATGATGACATGAAGGAGGTACTTCCACTGAGAGGAGACCTTCCTCTTTCTGAAGGTCCTGACTGAGAAGTCACCTTCATAGCCCATCTGCTCAAAGGAGTGGTTAACAGCAAATTTTGGAAAGGAAAAATCACCTTTTACATCATCTAGCTGAAGACGAGTGTTTATGGAGGCCGGAGTGATGAAGATTGTCCTCCCCTACACTGTGGCAGATAGTGCCTTCTCCCCATCCATAGTGACCTCTTGGCAGATCCTCCAGAATTCCAACAACTGATACTCATAAAGAGGAGGATCAATGGTGAGGGAGGTGAAGTAGTTCGTCAAAGAAAGGTAACGACAAACCTCTGAGAAACCGGGATCTTTCTCAGAGTCTAACAGAGCAACTTGATTATGCTGCCTGTGAAGATGCATTGACAAATCGGGTTGGTTTCTGAAGGTCGAGGTTGGCCATTTGAGATTGCTTTACAGAGAAGGAAGATAAGAACAAAGACGGTTTGTGGGTGAATTAGGTTAGAGAAAAATGCAGATGAATAGGGTAGTGAGAAGAGGGGGAATTGTTGAGAAAATATATATGAAATGGATTTGAGACAAAATTAAAACAAAATAATAAACTTTAAAATCCGAATGTCGGTCCCACCTTTGAAAAAGTGCCCAAAAAGGTAGTTTTCTTGGAAGTTGAAAATCTTCCGAAGGTAATTTTGCTTTGGAAGCTTTAAGAAAAAGCTTCCAAAGCCAATTTGGCATCGGAAGATATTCTTAAGATTTGTGAAAATTTTGCTTCAGAAGAAAAATACTTAGAGAATTTTTCTTCCGAGACATGTTTTGTTTTGGAAGAAATTTAGACTTGGGAGTTTTATTCTAAATAGAATAAATCTTCCGAGACTTAATTGCTTTCGGAAGAAAATTGTCCTTTAAATACATGCAAGTACTTAGAAGCATATTTAAGCTTCGAAAGATATTCTTTGAATTTTTTCCGAAGGTAAATTTCTTATAAGTAGTTATTTGATTTGAAGACATAATTTTCTTCCGAAGGCAACTTGAAATCTTCCGAAAGAAAATATGTTTGGAAAAATTTTCAAAAATCTAAGGAATATCATTTTAAATATTTTCTTTCAAAATAAACTGGGCTTATGAAGGTGATAAAATAGACAACTTAGGACACACAATAGCTGATACAAGATAAATATGTTTTAGAAATAAAGTTGATTTAAGTTTAAGAAAATCTACTTAAAGTTAATCATCCCAATAGCTGATACAAGATATTTGAATCTCTGTTCATCAAAAGCTTTAGTGAACATATCAGCATATTGTTTATTTGTGTTAACTTTAACTAGTTTGATTAATACCTTTTCAAAATTATCTCTAATCAAATGATACTTGATGTTGATGTGTTTTGTCCTTGAGTGCTACATAGGATTCTCTATAATAGAGATTGCACTGTTGTTATCTATGTGGATGGGAGTCTCTTTGAAGTTGAATCCATAGTCCAGTATCTGATTCTGAATCCAAAGCACTTGAGCACAGTAGCTTGCAGCAGCAATGTATTCAGCTTCAGCAATTGATGCAGACACACAGGATTATTTCTTGAATTGCCATGAGACAATCCTTCCACCAAGGAATTGACATCCCCCAGATGTAGACTTTGCAATCATGTTGCATCAACCATAGTCATTATCTGTATAGGCATACAGATTGAAGTCAGAATTCTTTGGATACCAAAGGCCAAGCTTGGAAGCACCTTTGAGATATCTAAGAATCCTCTTGATAGCAATCAGGTGTGACATCCTGGGGTTGGCTTGATATCTTGCATAGATGCATGTGGCAAACATGATATCAGGCCTGCTGGCTATGAGATACATAAAAGACCCAATCATAGCCCTGTAGAGATGTTCATCCATACACTCCCCCTCAAGATTAGGTCCAAGGGAGTGGTTTCTTGTTATGGTTGTCTTTGCAACCTTACAATCAGTCATGTTGAATCTTGTAAGTATGTCTTGTACATACTTTGACTGACTTATGAAGATGCCATTGTCAACTTGCTTCACTTGAATTCCCAGAAAGAAATTGAGTTCCCCAATGGCACTTATTTCAAACCTATTCTTCATCAACCTCTTAAAGTCTTTACAGAGCTTTGGATTAGTTGACCTAAAGATAATGTCGTCCACATATACTTGACCATTAAGTCATTCCCTATTCCTTTGATGAAGAGAGTTCCATCTATAGTACCCCTCTTGTAGCCATGTTGATAGAGATACTGAGATAGTGTCTCATACTACTTTCTTGAAGCTTGGTGCAGCCTATAAAGGGCTTTATCAAGCTTGTAAACATAATTAGGATGATCTAGGTCTACAAAGCCAGGTGGTTGTTTGACATACACCTCTTCATCAATCATCCTATATAGAAAAGCACACTTGACATCAAGTTGGTAGACCTTGAAATCATTGGATCCAGCAAAAGCCAAGAATATTCTTACAGCTTCAAGTCTTGCCACAGGAGTAAAAACATCTATGTAGTCAATTCCCTCTTCTATGTGTATCCTTTAACAACTAGTCTGGCCTTGTTCTTGATGACAAGTCCTCTATCATCCTTCTTGTTTCTAAAAACCCATTTGGTTCCTATGGTAGTCTTCCCTTGAGGAAGAGGACATAGGTTCCAAACCTTTTGTCTTTTGAATTGAAGCAGCTCCTGTTGCATTGCTTCAACCCAACTTCCATCCTTCAAAGCCTCATCAACTTTCTTTGGCTCTATCTGGGACAAGAAGCAAGAGTATAGACAAACATTTTTGCCATGGGTTTGTCCTCTTGTTCTCACCCCTGTATCAATATTTTCATTGATGTTTGTGGTGGGGTGTGACTTATGGATCCTGAGTTAAGGGATCACAGCAAGTTGATTGGAAAGATCTAAATTAGAGAAATCAGATCTGGCAATGGAGTATCACCCACCACATCAGCACACTTATCAAGAGAGACTTGATCCAATGAGTGTGTGACATCATTTATGTTGTCTTCTATGGAGTGATTATCAGCATCAGAAAATTCTTGATCACTGTCACCACCTCCATTTCCTCATACATTTGAAGCTCCTTCACCTGAGTTTTGAACCTCTGAGCTAGAATTTGTAGGTATCTTAGATGTATCAGCTAAATTTGTCATGTTTGTGCTGCTAGGATCTTCACTTGCAGGGTTAGTTATCACTGGAGCTAAAGTAGTATTCTTGCTTGATCTTCTCAACTCATATCTTAGGTCAGGATCTCCTATTGATAAGTTACCTGTAGATCCTGAGACATTCTCACAAGACTTGTTAAAATAGTTGGTAACTAAATCAAAATCAAATAGCCAATCAGAAATAGAACCTTTCACACTAGGAGTGTGCTCATTGAAGGTCACATTGGTTGACTACTCAACTACTCTAGTTCTGAGATTGTATACTCTATAAGCCATAGCTTGAGAAGAGTATCCAATAAAGTGTCAATCATCTGATTTCTCAGCAAATTTGGCTACCTGATCTTTGGTATTCCAGATGGTGCAAGGACATCCAAATAACCTGAGGAAACCAATGAATGGTCTCCTTTTATGCCACAGCTCATAAGGACTCTTACCATGAGTCTTAACTACTAAAACTCTGTTCTGCACATAGCAGGCTATGTTAACTACCTCTGCCAAGAACATGATAGGCAATTTAGAGTCAGACAGCATGGTTCTTGCAGCCTCAATAAGTGTCATGTTTCTCCTCTCAGCAACACCATTTTAATGAGGAGTCCTGGGAGTACTATATTGTCTTGAAATACCCTTTTCATCTCAAAATGAATCAAGGATTTGGTTCTTAAATTCTGTTCCTTGATCATATATTATGGTCTTGACCTTGTGATCACATTGATTCTTAATTTTCAGAATGAAGTTCTTCAAGATCTCAGGAGTCTCATCCTTAGTTCTAAGGAAAAAAGACCCAAGTGAATCTTGTGAAGTCATCTGTGATCACCAAATAGTATGAGGTCCTTCTTAAACTCATTACACTGGTGGGGCAAAAGAGATCCATATGTAATAAGTGTTGGGGAGTAGTGATGGAGTTCCTTTCCTTTGGCTTGTGAGACACTTTGTGTTGCTTCCCTTTCAGGCATGCAACATAGTGGTCATCACTTTTAAACACTTTCTTTGGCATTCCAGTTACCAAATCATTCTTAATTAATTTATTCATGTTGTTAAAGTTTACATGGCACATTCATTTATGCTAGAGGAAAGACTCATTACTATTTTCTTTAGATAGAAAGCAAGAAACTTCTCCTGAGGGAGATGTTTCCTACAAGTCCATCTTGTTCATGTTCCCTTTCCTGGGGGCTTGGAGTAGGATATGCTCTTGAGGAATGACCACCCTGGGCTTGAGAACAATGCACTCATGCTCAGTAAAGAGCATGTTATGTCTCTGATCACAAAATTAGGATACACTCAGTAGATTGTACCCAAGCTCTTTGACAAAATTTACCCTTTTAATGCTGAGCTTACCATTTATGACCATGCCCCTTCTTGTAATGTAACCTCCAGCATCTCCTCCAAAAGAAACTGGCCCTTCATCAATTTTCTCAAAATTTTAAAGTAGAGAACCATTGCCAATCATGTGCCTAGAACAACCACTATCAATGATCCATACATTTCCCTTAGTCTTTAGCTGTTCTTGCACAAGAAAGAAGAGGTTAGTTACATTTGGAAACCCAAGCCTCATTGGTCTTAGGGTTTTCAAAGTGATCTGAAGACAATGTAACAGTAACTGATCCTATGTTCAAGCTTTGAGGATCATTAGTTGTTGTTGATGAAGACTTTCAGTCACCTGGTCTTTCTTCATCTTCCACACCATCTTTGAAAGGTTATACTTGACCGTCAACACCTCGGAAGTTATAACAACTTCTAAAGTTTTAGAGACTGGACCTTCAGAAGATCTTGCTTTCACTGCAGCAGGCTTCAGTACTTCGGAAGCATTCCTTTCTTCCGAGACCAAATTTTCTTCCGAAGGCAAGTTTTCACTTGTCTTCTTTCTCACCTTGGAGCTTCCAAAGGAAAAATATTTTCCTTCCAAAGCTAGTTTTTCCTTCTTCTTAGAAGTTTTCTCTTTGATCATGTGAATAGTACTTTTAGGATTGTAGATGCAATCCTTAGCCAGATGAGAAGTTCTACCATACATGATGCAACCCATTTGCTTCCTTCTAAGAGTCTTCTTTTGAGAGAAAGACTAAACTTGATCACTTTCCACCTCTATCTTCATCTTCAAAGATGATGCAGCAAGCTTCTTAGGGAGAGGCTTGCTCTTAGAACTGGATGGTTCAAGCTGTGTAGTAGTGTTTGCTGGAATGATTTGGACATGAACTAGAACTCCTGGTATTAGAGTTCATAGTTGAGTCTTCAGCCTTCACCACTTCAAATCCTACAGAGATAAACACTTATTTCTTCTTAGAGTTGAAAGTGGCCTTGATCTCTTGAGCCTTCTTTGATCTCATCTTTGCTCTTCTGATCAAGTTCTTCCTATTGGACCTGGACATCCTAGATTCTTTTCTCTTCTCAGGAGAATAGTGACCCTTCTTAGGATGATCTTCTTCACTCTTCTCAGAATCATCCTTCACTATCTCCTTTTCATCCACTTCAACAATGGGTTCTATGAGGGGAAGCTCATCTTCACAAGTTCCACACCTTGGAGATCTTACAAACAATAGAGTGTGTGGAGGAGCTACCTCAATAGATCCAGTCCCTGCTTATTTTGATAACAAAATTTTACATGCAAGGATGAGGATATCATGTTCTTGAAGTTTTCTTCTTCAAGAACATGTTTTTCTGCCCTGGCTTTGTTGATCACAAGCTCAGCCTGGCATTCAGTTAACTTAATGATAAGATCTTTTATCTGAGTCCTGTAGTAGGTATGTTCATGCTTAAGAGTTGAAATGGTTATCTCTAAATCTTCTATTTTAAGTTTGTAATCATTTTCAGCTCTTTTGAAATCAGCTTTTAAGATGTTTAAGGACTCCAGATCAGATCTCATCTCTAAGTTATAGGACCTATATTTGTTGACTTTAGCAATACATTTAGGTGTACAATGATGTTCTAATACCTTGGCTTCTTCATGATCTGCCATCAGTGCTTGGTTTGGAGATGCATCCTCAACCTGAAAGCTCCAGTCAAAGCCTCCTTCTTCAACAGCAACTGTAGCTTGCTGCTTGGGCTTCTCATTCTGGTGAGCTCCATCAGTGTAGTTTGGTCTGGTTTGTGCTTGGCCACCATTTGTCTTTGGTGTCTTTCACTCTCTAGCAAAGTGTCCCATTTGGTTACAGTTGTAACACTTCACTTTGCTTTTATCCAGCCTAAACTTTCCACTGGTTATATTGTTAGGAAACTTCCTTCTTATCCTCTTGTAGAACTTCTTGGCTCTGTGAGTTAGAAGAGCCATCTGCTGGACTATTTCCATGTACTCCAGATCATCTGGATGGATACAATCCAGGTCTTCAAGGGTGAAGAGAAAGTTACCTATGCTTTCATCAGTAGACACAAAGGCTTGTGAAGAGCTTGCCTCTTGGAATGGGCTTCCATGGATGTAGCTCTCTCTTGGTGTGTCCGGGAAGGTGATGAAAGGACCCCTTTGTGAGTTGTTAGGGTAGTAGATGAGATTATGTTGTGGTTCTCTGCAATCCCTTTCAACCATATAAAGGGCTAAACTCTGCTGGTTGTTGGAGTTACCTGATGGATTTTGCATGTTCATCTCCATTTGGAAGCTACTGAGGATACCATACAACTTAGTGAGAGTAAGGGTCTTGAGGTTTTCAGTCCTCTTAATGACCACCCAATAGTGTGTCCATTGTCTGGGAAGAGAGGACATGAACTTCCTCATAATATCCTTGTTCTCAAGAGTTACTCCAACATCCATTAGAGTATCACAATCTCAACATACCTAAAGTACTGTTGAGTCATGGTTTCACCTGTCTTGAAGGTGAAATTCTCAAAGTGCTGCTTTAAGAGGTCCTACTTGTTCTCTTTTGCTTCATTTTACCCCTCATACATCAGCTTCAGTGCATCCCATAGTTGCTTGGCAGTCTTGCACTTCTTGAAGCCTCTGTAGATAGAGTTTGGAATAGCAGTTTGGAGGGCGGTCATGGATGAACTATGTCTATCTTCTTCTAGTCTTCATCAGATTAATCAGCCACTTCCTTTGGTATCATACCACCACCAGCAGCAACTAAAGGGGTGGATGGTACATGAGGTCCATAGAAAATAGATCCCCACATCCTGAAGTCTTGAGACTTGATGAAGCTTTTCATTCTTTGAAACCAAGTGTCAAAGTCTTAAGAGTGATCAGTGGAGACTTTGTTATAATACCAGTTTCCATATCAGCCTTTGTGATAGCTGCCATTTTAGATGTTAAGTATTTTGTGAAACTGAAAGGATTTAAGATGGTGAGATCTTACAATCAAGAGCCTAAAAAGCTCTGATACCAATTCCATGACCATGTAAAGGGTGGTCAATAAAATCAGTCTCACAATGAGGAGAGTTTTAGAACACTTAACCGCTCAAATGGGGAACCGGGTTTGTGTAGATGATACTAAGAATACAAGTAAATAATAAGACAGAACTAAGAACAAGAACAGAGAAGTATGGTTTTCATGGATGCTGTATATTGCTCTCAAGTTCTATTACAAGTGTTACAAAACATAAAAGAAATACAAGGACCTGAGATACTTTATACTACATCCTACAACCATCAATACTTTGAAAGACAGTTGAAAACACTAATCTAGACAACAAGATCAATGTAGAGTCAAAAGGCAGATTGCCTTTTGACTTTGCCTTTTGACTAGTGACTATAACATGCCAAAACTCACATCCTTTTCTAATATAAAGAGGTTAATAGGTACAAAGTAGGAATTTAATCTATAGTTTACAAAAGCATGTACTTTTCACCAACTTATATAAGTTGGTGAGTCTTCGGAGTTGTAGCGGAAAGTATGTCAGCTTTATGAAAAAGTAGAACAGAGAAAACATGTCTTCTCTGTCTTCGGAAGAAATCAGTCTTCACAGTAAATTGGCTTTGGAAGACTTTGTCTTTGAAGCTTCGGAAGACTTCATATTTGGCTTCGGAAGATTTCGACTTTGGCTTCGAAAGATTTTACGCTTAGAATATTTTTTTGTGGAGAGTGTAAAACTTCCGAA
The DNA here is from genome assembly GCA_025506505.1 of Flaveria sonorensis. Classification (NCBI taxonomy): domain Eukaryota; kingdom Viridiplantae; phylum Streptophyta; class Magnoliopsida; order Asterales; family Asteraceae; genus Flaveria; species Flaveria sonorensis. The sequence continues at coordinate 38,118,952 of CM046432.1, forward strand.
GCAACTTCTACCTTGTACATCAGTGCATGCATGCAGGAATATGCATGCAGGAAACACCTTGGTTGTTTTGGCTTCTTTGGTTGCATCAGCCTTCTAATCTTCTAATATTACCTTACAATTTTATATAACAATTAAGGGTGAGCAAAACCGAATCGTTAACCGAAACCGAACTATTAACCGAAAACCGAAAAAGACCGAAAACCGAATTAACCCAAAACCAAATTAACCGAAAATTGGTTTCGGTTTTGCACCCTTGGTTAACCGAATTAACCGAAACCGAACCAAACCATTCATACTTTCAAGTTTCTACCTATTTTCATGTAGTTCTAGTTTTTTATACCTTGAATACCTTGAAATGTGACATGCTAAAATGGTAGAAAATTTGTTGGGTAATATTTGAAATTAATACGATCTCTTTTACATAATCAACTTTTAGTTCCAAATCTAATATTATATAAAAGTTGAACAAAGTTAAGATTTTTACATTTATAACTTTTGCAATAGTTAGTACATTTTAATATAATTTGCATTTCTAATCATTTAAAAAAACAATATGACAAATCATCTAGTTTCTAGCAAAAAACAATAGCATTTCTAATCATTAAAAACTAAATTCAACTTTAACAAAACACAAATAACTTCATTAACATCCAAATCAAACGAACTAGACCTGTAACACTACATAACATCCAGTACTGTATTTTTAGCGAAAAAATTAAAAGTATGCTTGAATACTTCTTTTTAATATACAAAATATAGAAGCAAACATGGTGATCCAATAAACAACATTATTGTTTAATTTTATAGCATTATTAGAAGTAGCTACAAGATTATATCTACAGAATAGTACGCAAATCATAGCAGCTGTAAAGAAGTTGTATTTTCAAAACACAAATTAACATGTTACTTTTAACAAATGAGAAAATGTCATGAGTTATTTGTTTAGATCTAAAACCACAAGCATGAATATTAAACATCTGAAAATTGAAGTCAAGCAGTCACACTTCTTTTCATGAACGTGAGTGCTTCCTGCCAAAATTTACAACACACTGTCACTGGACTTACATCACTTTCTCTCTCATCATATCGTTGTTTACTCTCTCATTCTCACTAGATATATAACACAAACATATACACATAAATGTATACATGCATTGTTAGTAAAATCAGAACCCTAAAAAACGTGACGAGATCGTGTTATGAGAATTTATCAATTCAAATCTATGAATCGCCATTTTGAGTACCGAAGTTGATCGCATTTGAGCTTATTGGGAGTTTGATAGATATGTATAAGAACCAGCTGCAAGAATTAGCACAGAGGAGTTGCTCCAATCTACCATCGTACACTTGCATAAGAGAAAGTCCAGATCACGCACCAAGTTTCAAGGCCACGATTAATTTCAACGGTGAGATGTATGAGTGCCCTGATTACTGCACAACCATGAGGCAAGCCTAGCACTCTACAGCTGAGGTCGCTCTTAATGAATTTGCGTCCCAAGGTCCTTTTATTTCTCTCGTTGCTAGGATACTTGTGAGTCTTCTCTTATTTTTTTTTTCCTTCTAGGGTTTTTAAGTTTGAACTCTTGTATTTGTGTTTTCTTCAAATACTCTCATTATAAAACTGATGATTCTGTTCTTAACTACTAGAAATTGTACAAATTTAGCTATAGAGATGAAGTGTTGCTATAAGTGTTTGTTAGAATTCCTTTTGCGGTTTCTTAAATCTTGAATCAGTTTTACATTTGGGTATCATCAGATGGATTATGTAAGGGGATGGTTCCGGTATAAACATCATGCTATCTAAAAACCACGAGAATTGCGTTGATTAAATAGATTAAGGGCTAAGATTAATACTATGTCATTAATCTTCAATTAACATAATAGTTAATGAGAAAAATGGTACATTAGTAAATTTCGCTATTAAAAGAAAAAAATAATGTCTAATGTTGCTATAATCTTTAAATGTTGACTTTTCTCAATAAATAACTGTTAGGTCTAGATCTTTTGTATAAGTTTAGATGATGAATCATTTTTGTAATGAACTTCTGTAATTCTTTATTATTTTGTAATGCATGAAATATGTTAACCCAAATATTATTTGTGTTGATTTTATGTAATTATAGGAAAATATCATACTTGATCAATTTGGAAATTTGACTAAGTGAAAGAACTCCTGCGGATGAACAAATTGTTCCTCCGTAGATGTTCTGTGAAACAAAGAACAAGAAATATACATCTGTAGATCTCCTGCGGAAGCTCAACATCTACTGAAGAACAAGTTCTGAAGTCAAGTTGCTGCTGCTGCGAAAGAAGGAAGTTTGCTTATGAGGATGAAGTTCAAGATCAAAGGATCAACTTCAACGGAAGACCAACTCCTACGGAAGACCAATTCCTACGGAAGAACAAAACACTTGTATGATCTCAAATCATCAAGTACAACATAAAGTCAACCTATTACATCATCAAGTCAACGACCACAGAAGACACTATTTATGTCAAGCTAATATTCCACATCATATCAATAATATTTGTTTTGTAAAGTAAATCCCTCCGCCGCTAAAAATAAGGCATGGATCCACACTTTTAGGAGAGTTTGTTAGGTTATTGAGGGAGATCGATACAACTATAAAGAGACATATTCTTACTATCGAAATCAATCAATCAATCAAGAAAAATAGCAAAACAGCCAAAACATCAAGAACATCATTGGAGATCACAAGATCACCAGAGCATAATAGCAATTGTAATCGATTGTGTTTTAATGAAAAACAATTGAAACAAATCTTTTGTTGCATTATATTATTCTGCTTTGAATTTTTTTTATATTTTGTTTGTCGATTTCAATTTCACAAACAATTAAATTAAAAATCAAATATTGATAATTTTGCAATCTTTATTTGTTCAATCAAACTGATAATTCCTGATTTGATCCTTGGATTCACAGGTGGTATTAGAGCCTCGTGCTCATTGATCTAGATCAATTGATCTATCAGTTTGATTATTTTAATTGGTTGTTTGTTTTATCAAATCATCAAAAACTTGCTTTATCGATCATTATTCACTATTCCATTGCTTGATTAATTTCGATTTGCATCAGAATCCCTTTGATTCATAGATTTGTGTTATTGTTCGATTTCTCAAGGCTGTTTTAAACAAAACCATCATCATCTAACATCATAATTTCAAATTAACTAAGAATATATTGAGTGATTTGACTGATTTTGAGCACAACTTCTTATTTAATTAAGAGTGTGTTATGAATTAGTCCATTCACAACAGAAGTCATCAATTCCAAGGAATTTTTATCTTAGTTGATTTGATATCAATATTATCAGTGATTTGATATTGTCGTGTTAGTGTGTTTGCATTGTCTTTACTCTGTCATAGGATATTAGATTAATTGATAATTGATAATTAGCAGCTATAATCAACATGAGCCATTCAGTGGTTGGAGCTTATCAATCTCCGAAGTTGGATAACAAATCTAATTTCAAAACATGGAAAATCAGATTCAGGAATCATGTTAACTATATAGATTTTGATTTATGGGTGTCTATTACTGAAGGTCCTTATATTCCACTTGCTTTAGGACCTTATTATAAAGACAACAATCAGCCCATAAGTCTGAAAAAACTGTACCTGATGATGCCAAGAAAGTCAAAGTCGACATCAAGGCCTATAGTATGCTTACTATGGCTTTACCTGAAGACCTACTGATCAGGTGTGAAGCATATAAGACAGCTAACTCATTATGGAAAATTTTTCACACTTTGTGTAAGGGAAGTGATGAGATTAGAAGCATCAGGAAGGATTCCCTGCGTTCATAATATGAGACATTCCATCATATTTAAGGTGAATCTGTCCCTCAACAACTCTATAGATTTATGCAACTTGTTACTAAATTGAATATTCTTGAATTGAAGTACTATAATGAGGAACTGAACAAAAAGATGTTACATACCTTGCCTGAAAGTTGGACACAAACTGTGTCTATGTTCAAAAATACCATTGATCTAAAGGGAATTGGACTAGATACTTAGGTAGCCAAGGTAGAAGTATTGGAGTTGGATGAGAAAACAAGAAACAAGAGTGTTAAAGCATCAATAGCACCATACCAATTCAAAGAAGCTAAGGGTGTTGGAAGTGCTTTTATTTCCAATGAGGATGATGGAAGCTCTTATGCTGAAAGCGATGATGAAGAAGAAGCTGGTTTCTATGCAGCAAAGACTTCTAAATCTAGCTTTCAAAGCAGTTCAAGCAAGAAAGCAAAAGGGAAAGCTGATGATTCTAAAAGTTCAGCAGCAAAGGGATCATCAAACAATAAAAGCAACAGCAAATCTGAACCAATCACTATGGTTCTAGAAACAAAAGAACAGAAAGCAGCATTTGTAGTATTCAGCTCAAGCTTTCAAGCTTACTTGGGTAGTACTCTAACTCCTGCTCGCATCTGTCAACAATACCTTGAAGAACTTCATCCTAATGAAGTGGAAGACATGGATCTACAATGGCAAATAGTGATGATTGCTTACAGGGCCAAGATGTACATGAGAAGGAACAAAGGACTATCTGTTGCAGGAAGAACAACAAAGATTGGTGTTGACAAATCAAAAGTTAGGTGTTACAAATGCAATTTGTATGGACACTTCTCACGGGAATGCAATAACAATCAACAATCAACAACAGACACAAGACAAGCAAATCAAAGAAGTTTCAAGCAACCTCAGCTAACAAACTCATCCCCACCAGCCACAAGTTCTTTAAGAGGTACTAGTAACTCTAAAGAAACTAGTTTGATTATTTTGCATGATGGACTTTATGATTGGAGCATGTATGAGAAGGAAGTGCAAGAGGAAAATCAAGCACTGATGGCAAACTTCGAAAACAAAATTCCACCCATGGCCAGAGAGGTAAAGGACAGGTTATGTTCACCAACATTTGTTAAAGAGGTAGAGAGATACAGGGTCCATGCTCAACAATTGGCTGATAAAGTCAAAGAAACAATGATTTTAAATGAATCTCATATAAGAGAACATAAACTGTATCAGGTCAAAATCACCTCCTTGCAAAAGGATTAGATAAACTTGTGTCTGAAAATTATAATCTGAAAGCACAAGTTGAGCATCTGACCACCTCTTTAACCAAGTCCATGTCTGATCATGCATCTACTAAGTGAAACTTCAGATGTTCCAATTGTCATCACAGTAATATGAGAAACTGTTAAACTCTCATATTGAATCAAAGAACAGGTATGGGTTGGGATTTAATGGTGTTGCACCACCAGTAAATGATAATTACACCACACTACCTGAGTCAATGACAAATAGTTTATCAAATAATTTTATGTCAAGCATCGAAACTAAATCAAAAAGTTAAAAATGATGAATTGGTAAATGGTGAAGATACTAAAATTAGTGAAACTGATTGATCTGAATCAGAATTTTCAAATAAAAAATGAATTAGAATTTGACTTTGATGACTGTGATGATCTGGATGAGATTGATAAGCCTAATGAACAAGAATGTGCTGGGTTAGGTAAGGGAAAGAATGTGGTAATTGAACCTATAATTCCCAAAGTACATAAGGAGAGCAAGCTACCTTATCCCCCAAAACAAAGAGATTTGTTGAAGACCATCTACACAAGAATTAGTTAGCTTAATGAAGGAATTCAGGAGCTCAACAAAATGCACAAAAGTCAGTCAGCAAAAAGAACTACGGAGGAAGAAGAGAGAAACAGTTCAGCAGAACACCTGCGGAAGAAGAAGACTGGTCCTTACACATCCGTAGAAAGTCAAAGGAAAATTGCTCCAAAGTTAACTTCCGTAGAAGATCTACGGAAGAAGCATTCATCTGAATCAAAACAGTCATTCGTAGAAGATCTACGCTGTATAAGATCTACAGAAGAAGAAAACATTTGCTGAATCACAAACTGTCAAGAAAGCAAAGAAACAACAAAGAAATGTGAATCCTGAGCAACAACAAGAAGATACTTTAGCTATAAAGATTGAAAGAATATTGAAAAAGAAGCAGAAGAAGGCAGTGGAGTCTGATAGTGAAGCTGAAGAAAAATACTGCAAGTGGTGTGACATGTATAATCACAACACAGAAAATTGTTACTTCAGCAGCTATTGTTCCATATGTATTATGAACAATCATATGACTTCTGATTGCTACTTCAATAAGCATTATGCTATTTGCAACAAGAAGAACCATTCTACTCAAGAATGCTACTTCAACAAGAACAAATCTAAAGTGCCAAACAAGCAACTATCTGAGAATGATGATTCAGACTCACAATCTTCTGAGAATGAAGAATCAAAGGTCTCAAAACAAAAGAACCAACAACCAAAACAAAAGGTGCCAAAGGTCAAGAAGACAACATCTGCTGATGATCAAACAAAGAAGAAGAAGGAGAAGCAACACTATCAAAGCAAGACTCCTCACAAGAAGGTAATGTTACAGGAAGATGAAGCCTTCTTTGATCACTTTAAACAGGGTTATCATGTACCACAGTCAAAAACAAAATATGCTGACACTTTTTCTAACAAAATGTCATCTTCAAGTTTGAAGAAAAAGACACTCGAGGAAGAAGTGACAGAGAAAGTGACTGTGAATCAAGATCAAAGCGCTTCACGTCCGTCTTCAATAGAATCATCCTCACCCTAAACAGAACATAATGAATCAATTGAGACTAAAAACAATCTTGAGTCATCTAGGCTCATTCATGATAGAGTAACTATTCTAGATAATAATGGTAAGCCCAAGACCATTAAGGCTTTGGCTCCACTTTCTAATTGATTTCATTATTTTTGTAGGAACATCCAAGGAGGACTGATAAAAAGTGGTATGTTGACAGTGGTTGTTCCAGGCATATGACAGGAAACTGTTCACTCCTCCATGATTTCAAACATAAAAATGCTTCATATATGGCATTTGGTGGGGATAAGAAGGGAGGTAAAATTGTTGGTGAAGGAATGGTAGTAAATGGAGTACTCAAATTTAAGAAAGTTAATTTTTGTGAAAATTTACAATACAACTTACTTAGTGTATCTCAAATTTATGATCAAAATTATACCACTTTATTTGATAACTCTTTCTGTTACATTCTTAAGCCAGGTTTTCAAGTCCCAGCAAATTGGATCATTCTTAAAGCACCAAGAAAAGGAAACGCTTATGTTTTGGATATGAACAACACCTCTATGACAAGCAATGAAACTTGCCTGATTTCTAAGTCATTAGAAGATGAAGCTCAACTGTGGCATAGAAGGATGGTTCATTCAAACATGAAGAACATGAATAAGTTGGTCAAACATGACTTAGTCAATGCCTTCCCAAGAAAGAATTTTATTGTTCAAATCATTGTTCATCATGTTACAAAGGAAAACAACATAAGATGTCACACAAGTCCAAAACAATCAACACAAATATAACACCTCTCAAAATGCTACACATGGATCTTTTTGGTCCAACCAATGTTTTGAGCATTGATAAAAGGCAATACTGTTTGGTGATTGTTGATGACTTCACTAGATTCACATGGGTCTTTTTCTTAAAACATTAAAGTGAAACATCAGAAACATTAATGGAGATTATCATTAACATTAAAACCAACTTAATTTAAAGATCAAAATCTTAAGAAGTGATAATGGATCTGAATTTGTTAATCATGTTTTAGATTCCTTTTACAGGAACAAAGGCATAGCAAGACAATTTAGTGCACAAAGAACTCCACAACAAAATGGAGTTACTGAAAGAAGAAACAAGACTCTAATTGAAGCAGCAAGAACAATGCTAGCTGATTCATAGCGCCTATCATATTTTGGGCAGAAGCAGTGAACACAGCATGTAATGTTCAAAACAGAACTTTAATTGTCAAAGAACATAATAAAACACCTTATGAACTTTTGTTTAAAAGAAAACCTTTTATAGGCTATCGTAGAGCTTTTGGGTGTCATGTGTCAATTTTATACACCAAAGATCAATTAGGAAAGTTTGATGAAAAAGCTTATGATGGTTTCTCTGTTGGTTACTCATCAACATCTAATTCATATAGAGTATACATTCCTCATCATAATATTGTAAAGGAAACACCTAATGTATCTTTTGATGAATCCTTATTTCCAAAATCTATAAAAGGTTCATCTTGGTTGTTTGATATAGATGCATTAACAAATTCATTTAACTCTGGTTATTTGAATGTTGCAGGTCCTGCGGATTCATGTTATCCTTATGTACCTCCAAGTTTGAGCGAAGTGTCATTGTTAGCTGATCCTCCAAGATTACCCCGCACACATACTTCAAATGTTGCTGATACAGGCCCTTCATCTCAAAAAAACAATGAAAACACTGATGGACATGGAATTTCAACTTCAGCAGAAGTCAGCAATGCATCCGTAGAAGTTCCTTACACATGCGTAGTTGTTCCATCTACTTCCAGAGATGCTACATTGCCTTTAACTGAAGTTCCAAGCTCATCAGAAAACATTCCAACAACATTCACATCTGTAGATCAACAAACTCCTACATCCGTAGTTGTTCCTGTAGCAGCTGCGAAAGTTGTAACTACATCTGCGAAAACATAAAATCATGAAGACAGAGTTCATTCAGCATCAGAAGGCCAAAATTATGAGGATCTTAATCACTTTGTTGATTCTCCATCACAAATGGGTCCATCTCCTTCAACCAACATTGCCAACTTGGAATCATCTATTCAAGTTGAATCAGTACCAATAACAAGAATTCATAAGTATCATCCTCTTGAAAACATTGTTGGTGATCTTACTAAAAGAACCACAAGAAGTCAAGAGGGAGCTGCCAATATATGTCTGTCTTTCAGCCAATATAACTGTAGCATTGAAAGACAACAGCTGGATTAAAGCAATGCAAGAAAAACTTTAGCAATTCAGAAAACAAAAAGTCTGGAATCTAGTTGATCTTCCTGAAGGCCCATATCCAATTGGCACAAGGTGGGTTTTCAAGAACAAACTAGATGACAGAGGTATCATTATGAGAAATAAAGCAACGCTGATCGCACAAGGCTATAATCAAGAAGAAGGGATAGACTATGATGAAGTTTTTGCTCCTGTTGCCATGATTGAAGCCAGTAGAGTCTTTCTAGCCTATGCATCACATAAGAAGTTCACAGTTTACCAGATGGATGTAAAAAGTGCCTTCTTATATGGTAAAATTGATGAAGAAGTCTATGTTGCCCAACCACCAGGCTTTGAAGATCCTGATTATCCACACAGGGTAAACAAGCTTGAAAAAGCTTTTTATGGTCTTCATCAGGCCTTAAGAAAATGTCATGAAACATTGTCATCCTTCTTACTCAAGCATGGTTAAAAAAAGGGGCACAATTGATCAGACTCTCTTCCTGGAACATGATCATCAAGATCTCTTAGTTGTCCAAGTCTATGTGGATGATATCATCTTTGGATCAACAAACAAGAGATTGTGTGAAGAGTTTGAATGTTTGATGAAATCTAAGTTTCATATGAGTTCCATGGGAGAATTAACATTTTTCCTTGGTTTGCAAGTTCATCAAAAACCAGATGGCATTTTCATCAATCAAAAAAATTATTTGAATCAAATCTTGCTGATTCATCTTCATGCAAAACACCAGCATCAACAATAGATAAGATTGTACCTGATCCTAAAGGGAAGTCAGTTGATCAAAGATTATATAGCTCTATGATAGGATCTTAATGTATTTAACTGCCAGCAGACCTGACATAATGTTTGCTGTGTGTGTTTGTGCTAGGTACCAATCAGACCCCAATGAGTCATATATGAATGCAGTGAAGAGGATATTCAGATACCTCAAAAGGAAGCCAGCTCTAGGACTTTGGTATCCCAAAGAAGGAGAATTCAACCTCTACTCATATTCTGATAGTGACTTTGGAGGGTGTAACAACAACAGAAAATCCACAACTGGTGGATGCCAATTCATAGGACAAAGACTTGTTTCTTGGCAGTGCAAAATGCAAACAAATGTATCAGTATCCACAGCTGACGCTGAGTACATAGTTGCTTTAGCTGGTTGCTCTCAAGTTTTATGGTTGCAAAACCAATTACTTGATTATGGTTACAACTTTCTTCAAACACCAATACATATTGATAACTCAGCTACTATGTTCATCACTACTAATCCAGTTCAACATAGTAAAACAAAACACATAGAAATCAGATATCATTTTTTGAGAGATTGTTCAGAAAAAGGTTTAATCAAATTGATTAAAGTGGATTCAACAAATCAGCTTGCTGATTTATTAACTAAAGTCTTTGACTCAGTGAGATTTAATTTCTTAGTTAAGTCCTTAGGCATGATCAAATTAGATTAAATAATCAACACAAAGAAAAGCATGATCTGTCCTTAAATTTCTTAATATGAAAAATCCAAAAACATTCATAAAACATATAAAATTCCAAAAAATATTGTCTTAGTTTCATGTTTTCATGAATAAGCAGTTCATGTCATAGGAAATGATAGTACACTATGCCTTTGCTTACTTTCCTAAATTTTATCACACAATAAATATTGATCAGATGTGACTTGATATGTGAGTAGGTTCAGCTTGAGTGAAATCTATACAAGTTTATGCATAACGTAATGCCAAGGTGACAAATTGTGGACAATTCCATTTTGTGGAACAAGCAAGTAAGTCTTATCCTGTTGTGAACAACTTATTCACCTAAGCACACTATGTTGTGACACTTTATAACCTCTATCTTTGCACATCATGGACCCTTTGGTTTACGTAAACAAAGACTTGGGTTCACAGGCACCTCTGTTTTATGTAAGTAAAGAACTGGTGTCCTATTGATGATGATCAAAAAGATTCCAAAAAGGCACCTCATTTTCTTGTTTCTCTTTCTCGAGAGATTCACATGACTCAGTTACAACCTCATCAATCCAGTCAATCACGTCATTGTTTGTTTCTATCTCTTCTTTCAACTTCTTGATTATTGCATCTTTAGCTGCTATTGCGTTGTCTTTCTCAATCATCTCCCCTTTTATTTTGCTTAACTTCTCCAACTTTTTATTGCTTTTAATGATAAGATTATTGTATTTTGCCACCAGGAAACTCTTGCTTACATCTATCTCTTCATCTCTTAAATCATTCTCATTGTAAGAAGTGATATCAACAAAATGACTATCAGTCTCAGCTTGTTGTTCAACTTCTTCATCATTCTCCCCCTCTACATCTAAACAAATCTCCTCTATAGTGCCTTTATTCATAGCATCATGCTCATCCTCATAAAAGTTAAGTGGTTCAGTGTAAGTTGGGCTTTCAGCAGGTTCAGTAGGTGTGGGTGAGAAAGTTGGTTCTGTTGGTAGAAGTGGTGAGATGGGTTCTGTTGCACCAGAATGCAGTGATGATTAAGATGATGGTTGATCATGAGAGACTACTTTAGTTGAGGCAGAATTCATTGATGTTTGGGAAAATGAAGGAGATAGTGGTTGTGTGTGTACACTTGGTGGTGAGATGGGATGTACAGGTGGTGTATCGGGTATGTTCGTAAAGGATGGTGGTGAAGGAGGATTGGGTTCATGATGTTATGGCTCAAGGGATTCAGCCGGTGGGGTTTTTTGTTGTTGTTGTTCAGATGACTCTGTTGCTGATGTTTGTTGTTGTGGTTGTATAGGGAATAGGAGAACCTGAGGTATATCAGCATTTTAATCAATCACATATGGGAACATCTCCATATCTTCCCCTTGATATTGCCCACTCAACTTGTTGAGTACAGATCTTCCCAGGTGAGTTTGGACAAAGACATCACCTTCTCATTCAATATTGGGCAGTGTTTCATTAATGATCAGCTGAATGAATCTTGGAAACATATACATCTTATTTTCCTTCTCCACCCTGATGTGGTCATATAAACATCCAAGAATGTACTTAGAATAGTTATATGTCCTTCCTTCAAATTTACCAATGATTCCTGAGGAGATATGCCTTGAAAATCTATCCAACCCTGACTTCCTGTTGGACATATACTTCAGATAAGTGTGGCATAGAAATCTATATGGCTTACACGACCTTCCCTCCTTGATTTCACCATTTCTATAATCACCATCATATCCCATCAGTTGAAAATCTTTTTGAATGTATCATGGTCGAATACATCAGGGTGTCCTTCTTCACCTTCTCCTAACTCCAACACCCTCTTTATTGTTCGTTCATCCACTCTTAACTCTTCATTTCTGATTGTAGCATAAATCACCTTTTCATCCTGCTCTTCCTTAATTCATGCTAAGTTCCAAAAATCGATTATGTGATCTTGATAGATAACAGGGTCTGCAGATAAAGCATAGAACAATCTTAATCGTCTCAAATATCTGATAATATCCTGACACCCATCGGCTACTGAATCCTTTGGATTAAGAAACGCACAGACATTATGATCTTTAGCAAAATGATTAGCCATATTAATGTTGTTGGAGTGGTGATTTAGGTGAGGATTTCTGAGTTATGAAAGATTTGAATGTTGGTGGAGAAAGGGGTTTTTGGTTTGAGTGAGTTTTTCTAGGTCTGAAAGGGGTTCTGAAAAAGTGAATAAAAATTACAACGATCGGATTATCATTTAAACTCCCTCTGATACTATTAAAACCTTTTATTTAATGTTGTGGGGCCCTTAACCCTAATTACCCTTTCGTGGTTATCCACAAGTTTACTCTTCCGCAGCACATCTACGGAGAACAGAACTTTCCTTTTTGATTTGTTTTAATTTTATTCTTTCGCAGCACATCTATGGAAATAATTTTTGTTTTTGATGATTAGTTAATTTTTCCGCAGAACATCTACGGAAGGCAAAACTTAGATGTTTTATCCTTAATTAATTCTTCCGTAGGAACATCTATGGAAGGCAAAATTTGTTATGAATTTGTTGTTTTATCTGCAGGTTACCAATCTACGGAAAGGTAATTTTTGCTCTTTTTGATGTATGATCTTAACATCATGTTAAATCATTTGTTGTTTGCTATTGGACCTTGTTGACTTTGCTTCACGGCAATTATGCAAGAAATGGTTTGTTAAAAACTTACAGATATCTTGCAGCCAAGTTAGTGCTCAGGTTCCAACTTTCTTCATTTAAAAAAAATGAAACACAATTGATACTCAGATTTCATGCTGATTTACTACTCCCCCTAAATTTGTGATTAATCATGAAATTATGCATTTATCAAAAATATATTAAAAGAATAGCATAAAAAGCAATTATCTGTCCAACTTATTAGCAAAGAAAAGAACAAAAACTATTTACAACCATTTGCATCATACTATGAGATCATACTATGACACTAAGCAACTTCCTGAACCAGTTTTGGTTGATGATAGAATACATAGATCTAGCGTTGATTGCAAGTATTATGATCCACATAAATTCAAGCATGAGTGTAGTTTCAACTTGTCATGCTGTTTTTCATGTTTTTGTACTAATTAAAGATAGACAAATATGGACTCCATATTCAATTCACATTAGAGTTTGTCCTCCGTTTGTGAGTCAATTTATCACTTTTTCACACTTAAAACTATGTTCTTTAAGTTATAAGCTCTATCTTAAGATTTATTTGAAATCTTATTAATGCTAATATGATTTGTAAGCTCTGAATTAATATAAAGTTGATCACATTGGATTCTTTTAGAGTTGTTCCTTTTTGGAATCTTTTTTATCATCATCAACAGGACACCAGGTCTTTAGTTACGTAAAACAGAGGTGCCTGTGAACCCAGGTCTTTGTTTACACAAAACAAAGGGTTCATGATGCGCAAAGATAGAGGTTATAAAGTGTGACAACATAGTGTGCTTAGGTGAGTAAGTTGATCATAGCAGGATAAGACTTACTTGCTTGCTCCTCAACATGGAACTGCCCACAATTTGTCACCTTGATATTATGTTAAGCATGAACTTGTTTATTTTTCACTCAAGCTGAACCTACTTTCATATCAAATCACATCTGATCAGTCTTTATTATGTGATAAAATTCAGGAAATTAAGCAAAGGTATAGTGTATTATCATTTCCCAAAATATGAACTGTTAATTCAAGAAAACATGAAAATATGACTATGTTTTATGAATGTTTTCGCCTTTTTCATATTGAGAAATTTAAATGGACAGAAGATGCTTTCCTTTTGGTTGAATCTAAGTTGATCATGCCTAAGGACTTAAATAAGAAATTAAATCTCATAGAGTCAAAGACTTTAGTTAATAAATCAGCAAGCTGTTTGTTGAATCCACTTTTATCAATTTGATTAAACATTTTTCTGAACAATCTCTCAAAAAATGATATCTGATTTCTATGTATTTTTTTTACTATGTTGAACTGGATTAGTAGTGATGAACATAGCAGTTGAGTTATCAATATGTATTGGTGTTTGAAGAAAGTTGTAACCATAATCAAGTAATTGGTTTTGCAACCATAAAACTTAAGAGCAACCAGCTGAAGCAACTATGTACTCAGCCTCAGCTGTAGATACCGATACATTTGTTTGCATTTTGCACTGCCAAGAAACAAGTCTTTGTCCTATGAATTGGCATCCACCAGTTGTGGATTTTCTGTTGTTGTTACACCCTCCAACGTCACTATCAGAATATGAGTAGAGGTTGAATTCTCCTTCTTTGGGATTCCAAAGTCCTAGAGCTGGCTTCCTTTTGAGGTATCTGAATATCCTCTTCACTGCATTCATATGTGACTCCTTGGGGTCTGATTGGTACCTAGCACAAACACACACAATAAACATTATGTCAGGTCTACTGGCAGTTAAGTACATCAAAGATCCTATCATAGATCTATATAATCTTTGATCAACTGACTTCCCTTTAGGATCAGGTACAATCTTATCTATTGTTGAAGCCGGTGTTTTGCATGAAGATGAATCAGTAAGGTTGTACTTTTGCAAGATTTGATTCACATACTTTTCCTGATTGATGAAAATGCCATCATGAACTTGCAAACCAAGGAAAAATGTTAATTCTCCCTTGGAACTCATTTGAAACTAAAATTTCATTAAGCATTCAAACTCTTCACACAATCTCTTGTTTGTTGATCCAAAGATGATATCATCCATATAGACTTAGACAACTAAAAGATCTTGATGATCATGTTTCAGGAAGAGATTCTGATCAATTGTGCCCCTTTTGTAACCATTCTTGAGTAAGAAGGATGTTAATGTTTCATACCATTTTCTTAGGGCCTGATAAAGACCATACAAAGCTTTGTCAAGTTTGTATACCCTGTGTGGATACTCAGGATCTTCAAAGCCTGGTGGTTGGGCAACATAGACTTCTTCATCAATTTTACCATATAAGAAGACACATTTTATATCCATATGGTAAACTATGAACTTCTTATGTGATGCATAGGCTAGAAAGACTCTAGTGGCTTCAAAACTAGCAACAGGAGCAGAGACTTCATCATAGTCTATCCCTTCTTCATAAGTATAGCCTTGTGCTATCAGCCTTGCTTTATTTCTCATAATGATACATCTGTCATCTAGTTTGTTCTTGAAAAGCCACCTTGTGCCAATTGGATATTGACCTTCAGGAAGATCAACTAGATTCCAGACTTTTGGTTTTCTGAATTGCTGAAGTTCTTCTTGCATTGCTTCAATCCAGCTGTTGTCTTTCAATGCTGCAGTTATGTTGGCTGGAACCACTTCTGAAAGAAAACAGGAGAACAGACAGATATTGGCAGCTCCCCTTTGACTTCTTGTGGTTCTTTTAGTAAGATCACCAAGAATGTTTTCATTAGGATGATACTTATGAATTCTTGTTATTGGTACTGATTCAACTAGAATGGATGATTCCAAGTTGGTAATGTTGGTTGATGGAGATGGACCCAGCTGAGATGGAGAATCAACAAAGTGATTAAGATCCTCATCATTTTGGCCTTCTGATGCTGAATGAACTCCATCTTCATGATTTTGTGGTTCCGTAGATGTAGTTACAACTTTCGCAGTAGCTACAGGAATAACTACGAATGTAGGAGTTTGTTGATCTGCAGATGTGAATGTTGTTGGAATGTTTTCTGATGAGTTTGTAACTTCAATTGAAGGCAATGTAGCATCTCCGGAAGTAGATGGAACATCTACACATGTGTAAGGAACTTCTACGGATGCATTGCTGACTTCTGCTGAAGTTGAATTTCCATGTCCATCAGTGTTTTCATTGCTTGTTTGAGATGAAGGGCCTGGATCAGCAACACTGGAAGTATGTGTCTGGGGTAATCTTGGAGGATCAGCTGACAATGACACTTCACCTAAACTTGGAGGTATATAAGGATAACATGTATCCACAGGACCTACAACATTCAAATAACCAAAGTTAAATGAATTGGTTAAGGCATCTATATCAAACAACCAAGATGAACCTTTTACAAATTTTGGAAATAAGGATTCATCAAAAGATACATTAGGTGTTTCCTCTACAATGTTTGATGTGGAATGTATACTCTATATGATTTAGATGTTGATGAGTAACCAACAAAGAAACCATCATAAGCTTTTTCATCAAACTTTCCTAATTGATCTTTGGTGTATAAAATTGACACATGACACCCAAAAGCTCTAAGATAGCCTAGAAAAGGTTTTCAGTTAAACAAAAGTTCATAAGGTGTTTTATTATGTTCTTTGAAAATTAAAGTTCTATTTTGAACATTGCATGTTGTGTTCACCTTTTCTGCCCAAAATATGATAGGCAACTATGAATCAGCTAGCATTGTTCTTCCTGCTTCAATTAGAGTCCTGTTTCTTCTTTCAGCAACTCCATTCTTTTATGGAGTTTTGGTGCATTGAATTGTCTGGTTATTCCTTTGTCCCTGCAAAAGGAATCTAAAACATGATTAACAAATTCAATTCCATTATCACTTTTTAACATTTTGATCTTTAAATCAAGTTGGTTTTCAATCTTAGTGATAAACTCCATTAATGTTTTTGATGTTTCACTTTTGTGTTTTAAGAAAAAGACCCATGTGAATCTAGTGAAATCATCAACAATCACCAAACAATATTGCCTTTTACCAATGCTTAGCATATTGGTTGGACCAAAAAGATCCATGTATAGCAGTTTGAGTGGTGTTGTGTTTGTGTTGATTGTTTTGGACTTATGTGACACCCTATGTTGTTTCCTTTTATAACATGATGAATAATGATTAGAACAATAAAATTCTTTCTTAGGAAGGCCAATGACTAAGTCATGTTTGACCAACTTATTCATGTTCTTCATGTTGGAATGAACCATCCTTCTATGCCACAGTTATGATTCATCTTCTGATGACTTAAAGATCGAGCAGGTTTCATTACTTGTCATAGATATGTTATTCATATCCAAAACATAAGTGTTTCCTTTTCTTGGTGCTTTAAGACGGATCCAATCTACTAGAACTTGAAAACCTGGATTAAGAATGCAACAGAAAGAGTTATCAAATAAGGTGGTATAATTTTGATCACAAATTTGAGATACACTAAGTAAATTGTATTGTAAATTTTCACAAAAATTAACTTTCTCAAACTTGAGTACTCCATTTGTTACCATTCTTGCACCAACAATTTTACCTCCCTTCTTATCCCCACCAAATGCTACATATGAAGCATTTTTATGTTTGAAGTCATGGAGGAGAGAACAGTTTCCTGTCATATGCCTGGAACAACCACTGTCAACATACCACTTGTTGTCAGTCCTCCATGGATATTCCTATAAAAATAATGAAATCAATTAGAAAATGGAGCCCAAGCCTTAATAGTCTTGGGCTTGCCATTATTATCTAGAATAGTTACTCTATCATGAATGAGCCTAGATGTCTCAAGATTGTTTTTAGCCCCAATTGATTCATTATGTTTTGTTTAGGTTGAGGATGATTTTGTTGAAGATGAACTTGATGCACTTTGATCTTGATTCATAGTTACTTCTTCTGTCACTTCTTTTTGGAGTACCTTGTTCTTCAAACTTGAAGATGATGCTTTGTTAGAAAAAGTTTTAGCATCTTTTGTTTTTGATTGAGGTACATGATTACCCTTTTCAAAGTGATCAAAGAAGGCTTCATCTTCCTGCAACACTACCTTCTTGTGAGGAGTCTTGCTTTGATATTGTTGCTTCTCCTTCTTTTTCTTTGCTTGATTATCAGTAGATGTTGGCTTTGTCTTTGAGATCTTCTGCTTTGGTTGCTTTTTCTTTTGCTTTTGGACTTTTGATTCATCATTCTCAGAAGATTGTGAATCTGATTTAGCAATCTCAATTTTTTGCTTCTTGGGAATCTTTGTTTTGTTCTTTTTGTTGAAGAAGCATTCTTGAGTAGAATGATTGTTCTTGTTGCATATGGCACAATACTTGTTGAAGTAACAATCAGAAGTCATATGATTGTTCATGTTGCATATGTAGCAATAGTTACTGAAGTAGCATTCTTCTGTGCTGTGATTGTGCATATCACACCATTTGCAATAAATCTCTTCAGCTTCACTGTCAGAGTCAGCTTCAATCTTTGTCTGTTTCTTCATCAATGTCTTCTTTTGCTGCTTCAATTCTTTTTCAGACTTAGCAGCTGAAAGATCTTCTTTTGTTGTTTACCTTTCTGGTTATCAGTTGAATCAGCAGGTGTTTTCTTCATCCGTAGATCTTCTACGGATGACTGTTTTGGTTCTGATGATTTCTTGTTCTGCAGATTTTCTACGGTAGACTATTTTGTCTTCTTTCATAGATCTTCTACGGATGTTGACTTTGGAACATTTTTCTTTTGCTTTTCTACGGATGTGTGAGGACCTATCTTCTTCTTCTGCAGGTGTTCTAGTGAAGTGTTTTTCTTTTCTTGCTCTATAGTTCTTGTTGCTGGTTGACTGTTATGCTTTTTGTTGAGCTCCTGAATCCCTTCATTCAGCTGACCAATTCTTGTGTAGATGGTCTTCAACAAATTTCTTTGTTTTGGGGGATAAGGTAGCTTGATTTCATCAAGTACTTTGGGAATTATTAGTTCAATTATTACATTTTTACCCTTACCCAAACCAGCACTTTCTTGTTCATTAGGCTCATCAACTTCATCCAGATCATCACAGTCATCAAAGTCAAATTCTAATTCATTTTGTTTTGAAAATTCTGATTCAGATGAATCAGTTTCACTAATTTTTCTATCCTCACCACTTACCTCTTTATTATTTTCATCTTTTGATTCACTTTTGGTACTATATATAAAATGATTTGATAAATTGTTTGTCATTGAATCAGGTAGGGTGGTGTAGTTATCATTTATTGGTGGTGCAACAACATGAAATCCCAACCCAGACCTGTTCTTTGATTCAATATGAGAATTCAAAAGTTTCTCATATTGTTGTGATGATAGTTGAAATTTCTGAAGTTTCACTTCAGTAGATGCATGATTTGACATGGACTTTGTTAAGGAGGTGGTCAAATGTTTAACTTGTGCTTTCAGATTATAATTTTCAGACACAAGTTTGCCTAAATCCTTTTGTAGTGAATTGATTTTGACCTGATAAAGTTTATGTTCTCTTATATGAGATTCATTTAAATGCATAGGTCCTTTGACTTTATCATCCAATTGTTGAGCATGAACCCTATATCTTTCAACCTCATCAACACATAAGGAAGAACATAACCTTTCTCTTACCTCTCTGTGCAGGATCGGTTAAGGGTGCTTAAGTTTGCAATTAGCTTCACAGGAGGAGAGAACTTTAGATCACTTAACAATTCAAATAGGAAACTGGTAACTATTTAGAAGATACTAAGTCAACACAAGTAATGTAAGTGAAACAAGAACAAAATCACCAGAACACAAGAAAAAGTTTTCAAGGAAGTTCTATATTGATTCTCTAGTTCTATTACAACTGTGTTCAAGTATATCTTAGTTACAAGAACTTAAGACTCTTATATACTACAACCTACAAACATCAATATACAAAAAGACAGTTAGGATTTGACTAATCTAGACAACAAGATCAATCTACAGTCAAAAGGCAGATTGCCTTTTGACTAGTGACTATGGCATGCCATAGCTCACTGATTTTATCTAATAAGGCAAGTCTACAGGAACAATTATGGAGAGTTACAGGCAAAGACCTTTTTCTATAGTTTGATAAAGTATGGAAGTTTCACCAACTAATGAAAAGCAGGTGAGTCTTCAGAGCAGCAGCGGAAGGTACAACAGCTTTATCAAAAAGTAACTCAGAGAAAGCATATTTTCTCTGTCTTCAGAAGAAATCAGTCTTCTCATCAAAATGGCTTCGAAAGACTTCATCTTTGGCTTCAGAAGAAAATGGTCTTTGGCTTCGGAAGATTTCACACTTGTAATATTTTCAGATAAGTGTGAAACTTCTGAAGCAACTTCTTCTGAACTGTTGGCTTTGAAAGATCTTACACTTAGACTTATTAGTGAGTGTAAGACTTTCGAAGTTAGTTCATCCATGTTCCTTGGTGCATGCTGGAAAACTTGATTGTTCTGGTATCCTTTGGTTGCATCAGCCTTTAATCTTCAGATGTTCCTTACAAACTCACCCTAGGCTGATGCTACCAAAACAGAGAAATTCTTCAGATTTTGATAGTCCACATCAGGATCTTCAGCATTTCTTTCTTCATCATAAGATCTGGATCCTTCAGACTGATATAGAACCTTCTCATGTCAAAGAGATCATGCAGAGGAAGTTCAAGCATGTCATTTGTCAAGTAGACATGTTGTTCTCCCTGATCTCTTGTAACATACCATCTGTCTGGATCTTCAGAAAAAGTCCATGAAAGAATTTGTCTTCCAGTAGCAAGAGGCTCTACTATGATTAGAGTTTGTTGAGAGACCTCTTCATGCACTCCCTCAGGATGCTCTGACTCATCCTGAGGTTGGGAGGTGGATGCCTTTCTTCTCTTCTTCTTTGAAGTGGATCTTCTTCTGGCCATCCTTTTTCTCCTCCCAGATTTCTTAAACAGAGAGGGCTGGTCTTGAGTACCAGTTGGTTCTGTTGTGTCCCTCTCAGTTGGGTTCTCCTCTCTCACAGGTTCAGAAGAAGAGAGGGGAGGACCCATGTTATGGGTCAGAAGATGAAGTTGGCTCAGATGCAGCTCCAGGTTCAGGTTGTGTTGTCTCAGTAGGTTCAACCTTCACCTTAACTTTAGGTTGAGCTGGACTTGGTGGAGAATGCAAGTCCACCAGCTCTCCCCTTTTTATCTTCTGCTTGATCACCCTAATATGCTCATCCATTATGGATAGAGACATAGGACAAAGCATCCCTTCCGGAGAACCCATACAGCTTCAAGAAGCTCATCGTCCTTTGTCTATCAGCAGACTTCTTTTGGCTTTTGTGAATGATGGCCCTTGACTTTGTAGCTTCTTCCCTTAATCTCTTCCTTCAGCTTACCTTTCCTTTTTGGCTTGTTCTTCTAGCTGCTTGTTGTATTCAAATATTATGTACTCATATGATAATGGAAGAAGTACAGTTGCCTGATAGAGACCTGTGGCACTCAGGTAATTGATCATCTTTAGTCTTTCTTCTTCATTAACTACCTAAGGTTGTTTACTGGCCACAGTCTCTTGCTCAGGACTATCTTGAACTAGAGAGAGGACAGGAGCATCTTTGTGGAGTCTTTTAAGTCTCCTTTTTCTTTGATTTTGAGGAGCAATTCTGCATCCTTTGCTTCCTACCTCTCTTTTGACAATTCAATGTCAGCCAGTTCATTCAGCTCCTCTAAGGAGAGAGATATGAGTTCATCAACATTGTAGTTTCTGGTACCCAGGAAATTCAACCTGGCTGCCCTTAACTCATCTTCCTAAGTGTTTAGCCTGGGGGCAGCCCTGATTGCAGCTTCTATGAATCCTGAGGAACCACTTGAACTCTCTCCCCTCAGCTTCCTCTTCTTCTCTCTCTTCTCCTCCTTAATCTCCTCAGGAGTCATTTTCGTTTTGCCTTTGTCAACCACAGGCCTTGGTGACTCAGGCTGGAGAGAGCTTTGGCCTTCATTGCCTGGTTCAGTTATCAAGCTCTGGCCAGAGAGAGGTTGTGAAGCACCATCACCAGCTTGTGTTTCACGGAGGGTAATGGGTGCCGAGGGAGATCCTGTTTTAAGGTTCATTGGTTCAACCTCTGGGCCTTCAGTCAAGGCTTTCCCTTCAAAGCTAATCTCCGGGTCCACCTCAACATCCAGTTGACCAATGATCTCACCTGCTAGCCTCTGTCTATATAGTTTGATCTCAATTTGAATTCCTCTAGCACCCTGTCTTTCAGCTAACTGGCCCTTAAGATCGGTGATCTCAAGTTGCTGGTCATTGACCCTCTTCTGTAAGACAGTCACCTGAGATTCCAGGTGAGCTATCTTTGAAACTAAGTACGTGCATGTTTTTGTCAGTTTGTGCACCTTTTGTTTTAGACTCCCCTCATCTTCAGTTGAAGATCACTGGGGGATGAGAGAATTAGACCTAAGTCTTCGTCCTCATCACCAGCATGGTGTTCTTGGCTGCTGGATTTCTGCTACCTAAGGACAGCTTCCAGAAGAGTGTCAAGAGGCTGGGTTGCCATGGTTGAGGTCCTATTGATGTTTTTACTTGCAAAAGTGAGAACCTCTTCCATATGGATCTCCTAAACAAGTTCAGGAACATCCACCTCAGTGGAGGGTAGATGATATAGGCTAGACCTGGGTGAGTCGGAAATACTCATCTCTCTTTGAGCAGGGGTGGAGAAGAGAGACTCATGGTATTCACTGACATCCAAGTCCTCATCATCATAAAAGTCTAAGCTGGGTATTGGTTGGTTGAGATCTAGAGGTTGGGGATGGTAGCTGTCCCCTGATGGTTGATCACTTGAGTTTAGAGACTCAGAGTGAAGGCTAGAGGCTGTTTGGATAATGAGCTCATCAGCCTGAGCATAAGGAACCTCAGAACTAATTATTGGAATGATAGGAGTAGTCTGCTCCTCAGGGGAAATAAGAGCTCGAGATTCCACTTCCTCCTGTATGGGTTGTGATATGGGAGCCTGCACATGCTCAGTAGCAAGTGCAGGGCTTCGTTTGGATTTTCTTTTATAGGTGATGGTGATGGTAGGCTGTGTTTGAGGTGGTTGAGAAGTGGAGGGTATGGGATCAACACTAGCTGGTGCTACTTGGTTGTCACCCTGAGCAATAAGCTCAAACATTTATGGGACAAGGGCTGTTTCTACCCCAAAAAAGCCAACAGCTGGCTTCTTCAAGATTTTGAAACTGTCGGGCCTTATTTGTCCCAATTTAAGAATATTTCCTCTTCCCCTCAACTGTGGTCCCAATTCACAGTTAAGAATGTGTTGAACATACCTGGGGAACATGTAATATTCTAAGGAGTCCAAGTTAGAAAGTAAATTTGTGTAAACAAACTAAGAGTACCTGAACTTGACCCCTTGTACCATCCCATGGACTATGAAGGAGAGGTCTTCTAGAACTTGATCCCATCCTCCGTGTTTGTTAGATAAGCTGTGTATGATGACATGGAGGAGGTACTTCCACTGGGATAAGACCTTCCCCTTCCTAAAGGTTTTGACTGAAGTCACCTTCATAGCCCATCTGCTGGAAGGAATGGTTGACAGTAGATTTTGGAAAGTAGAGTTCACCTGCTTCGTCATCCAGCTACAAATGGGTGTTTATGATGGTCGGAGTGATGAAAACTGTCCTCCCCTGCATCATAGCAGACAGTGCCTTCTCCCCATCCATGGTGACCTCTTGACAAGTCCGCCAGAATTCAAGCAACTGATCCTCATAAAGAGGAAGATCGATTGTAAGGGAGGTGAAGTAGTGAGATGAAGAAAGTTACCTACAAACATCTAAGAAGCTTGGATCCTTCTTAGAGTTCAACAGGGCAACTTGATTAAGTGTTTAAAGAAAAAATTTATTTAAAGTTAATCATCCTAATAGCTGATATAAGATATTTAAACCTCTGTTCATCAAAAGCTTTAGTGAACAGATTAGCATATTGTTCATTTGTGTTAACCTTGATTAGTTTGATTAATCCTTTCTCAAAATTATCTCTAATCAAATGATACCTGATGTTGATGTGTTTGGTCCTAGAGTGCTGCACAGGATTCTCTGTAGTAGAGATAGCACTATTGTTGTCTATGTGGATAGGAGTCTCCTTGAAATTGAATCCATAGTCCAGCATCTGATTCTGAATCCAAAGCACTTGAGCACAGCAGCTTGGAGCAGCATTGTATTCAGCTTCAGCAGTTGATGCAGACACATAGGATTGCTTCTTGCATTACCAAGAGACTATCCTTCCACCAAGGAATTGACATCCCCCAGATGTGGACTTTGCAGTCATGTTGCAGCCACCATAGTCACTATCTGTATAAGCATACAGATTAAAGTTTGAATTCTTTGGATACCAAAGGCCTAGTTTAGGAGCACCTTTGAGGTATCTGAGAATTCTTTTTACAGTCACTAGGTGTGACATCTTGGGGTTGGCTTGATATCTTGCACATATGCATGTGGCAAACATAATATCAGGCCTACTAGCAGTGAGGTACATAAGAGACCCAATCATAGCCCTGTAGAGATGTTCATCAACACACTCCCCCTCAAGATCAGGACCAAGGGAGTGGTTTCTGGCTATGGGTGTCTTTACAACCTTACAATCAGTCATCTTGAATCTTGTAAGTATGTCTTGTACATACTTTGACTGACTTATGAAGATGCCATTTTCAACCTGCTTCACTTGAATTCCTAGAAAGAAGTTGCGTTTCCTCATGGCACTTATTTCAAATCTATCCTTCATCAGCTTCTCAAAGTCTTTGCAGAGCTTTGGATTAGTTGAACCAAAGATGATGTCATCTACATATATCTGAACTAGCATTATGTCATTCCCTATTTTTTTGATGAAGAGAGTCCCATCAATAGTACCTCTTTTGTATCCATGTTGACAAAGATACTTTGATAGTGTCTCAAACCACTTTCTTGGAGCCTGATGCAGTCCATATAGAGCTTTATCAAGCTTGCAGACATAATCAGGATGATCTGGGTCTACAAAGCCAGGTGGTTGTTTGATATAAACTTCTTCATCTATCATCCCATAAAGAAAGGCAAACTTTACATCAAGCTGGTAGACCTTGAAGTCCTTGGATGCAGCATAAGCCAGGAATATTCTTACAGCTTCAAGTCTTGCTACAGGAGCAAAGACATCAGTGTAGTCAATTCCTTCTTCTTATGTGTACTCCTGGACAACCAGTCTAGCCATGTTCATGATGACAATCCCTTAATCATCAGTCTTGTTCCTGAATACCCATTGGTTCTATGACACTTTTCCCTTGATGAAGAGGACATAAGTTCCACACCTTCTGTCTTCTGATTTGAAGCAACTCTTCTTGCATTGCCTCAATCCAGCTTCCATCCTTCAAAGCCTCATCAACTTTCTTTGGCTCAATCTAGGATAAGAAACAAGAATGCAGACAAACATTGCTCTTATGTGTTTGTCCTCTTGTTCTCACCCTTGTGTCAACATTTCCAATGATGTTTGTGGTGGGGTGTGACTTGTGGATCCTAAGTTGAGGGATCATAGCAAGTTGATTTGAGAGATCTAAGTTAGAGAAATTTAGATCTGGCAAAGAAGTGCTACCCACCTCATCAACACACTTATCAAGAGAAGCTTGATCCAATAAGTGTGTTACATCATTAATGTTGTCTTCTATGGAGTGGTTATCAGCATCAAGAAATTCCTGATCACTGTCACGACCTCCATCTCCTTCTGCATTTAAAGTTCCTTCACTTGGATTTGGAGCCTCTAAGCTGGAATTTGAAGGCATCTCAGATGAATCAGTAGTATTTGTTAGCTTGTGCTGATAGAAGCTTCACTTGCAGGGTTAGTTACCATTGGAACTAAAGTAGTATTCTTGTTTGGTCTTCTCAGCTCAAATCTTGGGCCAGGATCACTTGTTGATATATTATCTGTAGATCCTGAAACATTCTCACAAGACTTGTTAAAACAATTGGTAACTAAATCAAGATCAAACTACCAATCCGGACCAAAACCTTTAACACTGGGAGTGTTTTCACTGAAGGTCACATTGGCTGACTCCTCAATTACTCTAGTTCTGAGGTTGTATACTCTATAAGCCTTAGCTTGAGAGGAGTATCCAACAAAGTGTCCATCATTTGATTTCTCAGCAAACTTTGCTACTTGATCTCTGGTATTCAAGATGGTGCATGGATATCCAAATAACCTGAGGAAACCAATGAATGGTCTCCTTTTGTGCCACAGCTCATAAGGAGTCTTACCATGAGTCTTAACTACTAAAACTCTGTTCTGTATATAGCAGGCTTTGTTGACAGCCTCTGCCCAGAAGGTGATAGGCAGTTTAGAGTTAGATAATATGATTCTAGCAGCCTCAATAAGTGTCCTGTTTCTCCTCTCAGTAACACCATTTTGCTGAGGAGTCCTGGGAGCACTATATTGTCTTGAAATACCCTTTTCATCACAAAATGTAACAAGGATTTGGTTTTTAAATTCTGTTCCTTGATCACATCTTATGGTTTTGACCATGTGATCACATTGATTCTCAATTTTCAGAATGAAGTTCTTTAAGATCTCAGGAGTCTCATCCTTAGTTCTAAGGAAGAAGACCCAAGTGAATCTTGTGAAGTCATCTGTGATCACTAAATAATAAGAGGTCCTTCCTAGACTCATTACACTGGTGGGGCCAAATCAGATCCATATGTAACAAGTGTAGGGGAGTAGTGATGGAGTTGGTTTCCTTTGGATTGTGAGACACTTTGTGTTGCTTCCCTTTCAGGCATGCAACACAATGGTCATCACATGTAAGCTCTTTCTTTGGCATTCCAGTTACCAAATCATTTTTAATCAATTTATTCATGTTTTTAAAGTTTACATGGCACGTTCTTTTATGCCAGAGGAAAGACTCATCACTATTTGCTTTAGATAGAAAGCAAGACACTTCTCCGGAGGGAGTTATTTCTTGCAGATCCATCTTGTACATGTTTCCCTTCTTGGGGGCTCTGAGCAGGATGTACTCCTGAGGAATAACCACCCCAGGCTTGAGAACAATGTACTCATGCTCAGTGAAGAGTATGTGATGTTTTTGGTTACAAAATTAGGACACACTCAAAAGATTATTTCCAAGCTCCTTGATAAAGTTTACCTTCTCAATACTGAGCTTACCATTTGAGACCATGCCCCTACCAGTGATGTAACCTCCTGCATCTCCTCCAAAAGTAACTGGCCCTCCATTAAACTTCTAAAAGTTTTAAAGCAAGGAGCCATTGCCTGTCATGTGTCTTGAGCAGCCGCTATCAATGATCCATACATTCCTGTCGGTTTTTAACTGCCCCTGCACAAAAAAGGATGATTTAGTTACATTTGGGAACCCAAGACTCATTGGTCTTGGGCTTGTCAAAGTGAATAGAAGACAATAAAATAGTAAGTGATCCTATGTTCAGGCTTTGAGGATCATTTGCTGTTGCTGATGATGAACTTTCAGTCACATGGTCTTCCTTCATCTTCCATACCACCTTCGGAAGATTGGGCTTGACCTTCAAAGCTTTGGAAGTTTTAACAACTTTAGAAGATTTGGAGACTGGGCCTTCAGAAGATCTAGCTTTCACTGCAGCTGGTTTTGGTGCTTTGGAAGTATTCCTTTCTTCCGAGACCATTTTCCTTTCGAAGGGAATTTACCACCTATTTTCCTTTTCACTTTGGCGCTTTCGAAGGAAACAGATTTTCCTTCCTAAGCTAGCTTTTCCTTCTTCTTCCCAGAAGCTTTCTCTTTGATCATGTGGATAGTGCTTTTGAGATTGTAGATGCAATCCTTAGCCAGATGAGAAGTACTACCACACATGATGCAGTCCATTTGCTTACTTCTGGGAGTCATCTTCTGAGAGCAAGACTGAGCTTGATCACTTTCTTTCTCCAGCTTCTTCTTCATAGATGATGTAGCAAGCTTCTTAGGGAGAGACTTGCTCTTGGAGGAGGATGGTTCAGACTGTGTAGCAGTGGTACATAGCAATTCAGCCTTCTCTTTGCTGGAATGAGTTGGAACTGTACTAAAACTCCTGAAACTAGAGTTTGTAGTATATTCCTCAGCCTTAACCACTTCAAACCCTGCAGAGATGAACACTTGTTTCTGCTTGGAGTCAAAAGTGGCCTTGATCTTTTGAGCGTTCTTTGATCTTCTCTTTGCTCTTCTGATCAAGTTCTTCCTTTTTGTCTTTGTCATACCAGCCTTCTTACTCTCCTCAGGAGCATGGTGACCCTTTTTGGATTGACTCTCTTCACTCATTTCAGAGTCATCCCTCACCATCTCCTCTTTATCCTCTTCAACACTAGGGTCTATGAGGGGAAGCTCATCTTCACCAGTTCCACACCTTGGAGATCTTATAGATAATAGAGTGTGTGGAGGAGCTATCTCAGTAGATCCCAGTCCCTGCTTATTCTGATAACACACTTTTGCATGCACAGATGAGGATATAATGTTCTTGAAGGTCTCTTCTTCAAGAACACATTTTTTAGCCCGGGCTTTACTGATCACAAGCTCAACCTGGCATTCAGTCAACTTGGTAATGAGATCTTTAATTTGAGTCCTGTAATTTGTTTACTCATGTTTAAGAGTTGAAATTGTTTCTCTAGATCTTCTATCTTAAGTTTATAGTTATTTTTAGCTCTTTTAAAATCAGCTTTTAGGATATTCAAGGACTCAATATCAGATCTCATTTCCAAGTTGTAGGACCTATATCTATTCACATTAGCAATACATTCAGGAAAGCAAAGATGTTCTAGTACCTTAGACTCATCATGGTCAGCCATGAATGCTTGATTTGGTGAAGCATCTTCAGCCTGAAAGCTCCAGTCAAAGCCACCTTCTTCAATAGCAACAGCAGCTTGCTGTCTTGGCTTCTCATTCTGGTGCCCTCCTTTAGTGTAGTTTGGCCTGGATGATGCTTGGCCACCATTTGACTTAGGTATCTTGCATTCTCTAGCAAAGTGACCCATCTGGTTACAGTTGTATCACTTTACTTTGCTCTTGTCCAGTCCAAACTTGCCACTGGCAGCATTGCTGGGAAACCTTCTCCATGTCCTCTTGTAGAACTTCTGGGCTTTATGAGTGAGAAGAGCCATCTGCTGGACTATCTCCATGTATTCCAGATCATCTGGATGGATACAATCCAGGTCTTCAAGAGTGAAAAGAAAGTTGCCTGAACTTTGATTAGTAGAGACAAAGGCTTGAGAGGTGCTTGTCTCTTGGAATGGACTTCCTTAGATGTAGCACTCTCTGGGTGTCTCTAGAAAGGTGATGAAAGGACCCTTTTGTGAATTTTTAGGGTAGCAGAAAAGATGGTGCTGTAGTTCTCGGCTATCCCTTTCACCCACATGAAGGGCAGAACTCTGGTGAGTGTTGGAGGTATTATATGAGTTTTGCATGTTCATCTCCATCTGGTATCCACTGAGTATTCCATATAACTCAGTGAGAGTCAGGGTCTTAAGGTTTTCAGTCCTCTTTATGACCACACAATAGTGTGTCCATTGTCTGGGAAGAGAGGACATGAACTTCCTAACAATATCCCTATTCTCAATAGTTACTCCAACATCAACCAGAGTATCCACAATCTCAACATACCTGAAATACTATTGAGTCATGGTTTTACTAGTCTTGAAGGTGAAATTTTCAAACTGCTGCTTCAAGAGGTCCTTCTTGTTTTCCTTGGCTTCATTGGACCTCTCATACATCAGTTTCAGTGCATCCCATAGTTGTTTAGTGGTCTTGCACTTCTTGAAACCTCTGTAGATGGAATTTGGAAGAGTAGTCTGAAGGGCTGTCATGGCTTTCTGATCAATGTCAATCTTCTTCCAGTCTTCTTTAGAAAAGTCAGCCCTTTCTTTGGGTATCATACCACCACTAGCAGCAGCTGAAGTGGTGCATGGTACATCATGTCTATTGACAACAGACTCCCACATCCTGTAATCCTGAGACTTGATGAAGCCTTCCATTCTTTGGCACCAAGTGTCAAAATCCTCAGGAGTGATCAGTGGGGACTTTGTCATAGTTCCAGTTTCCATATCAGCCTTAGAGATAGCTGCCATTTGAAGAGTTAAGTGATGTGTGAAGCTAACTGGACTAAAGATGGTGAGATCTTACAATCAAGAGCCTGTAAAGCTCTGATACCAATTGCAGGATCGGTTAAGGGTGCTTAAGTTTGCAATTAGCTTCACAGGAGGAGAGAACTTTAGATCACTTAACAATTCAAATAGGGAACTGGTAACTATTTAGAAGATACTAAGCCAACACAAGTAATGTAAGTGAAACAAGAACAAAATCACCAGAACACAAGATAAAGTTTTCAAGGAAGTTGTATATTGATTCTCTAGTTCTATTACAAGTGTGTTCAAGTATATCTTAGTTACAAGAACTTGAGACTCTTATATACTACAACCTACAACCGTCAATATACAAAAAGACAGTTGGGATTTGGCTAATCTAGACAACAAGATCAATCTACAATCAAAAGGCAGATTGCCTTTTGACTAGTTACTATGACATGCCATAGCTCACTAACTTTATCTAATAAGACAAGTCTACAGGAACAATTATGGGAAGTTACAGGCAAAGACCTTTTTCTACAGTTTGATAAAGTATAGAAGTTTCACCAACTAATGAAAAGCAGGTGAGTCTTCAGAACAGCAGCGGAAGGTACAGTAGCTTTATCAAAAAGTAACTCAGAGAAAGCATATTTTCTTTGTCTTCGGAAGAAATCAGTCTTCTCATCAAAATGGCTTCGGAAGACTTTGTCTTATGAAGCTTTGGAAGACTTCATCTTTGGTTTAGGAAGAAAAGGGTCTTTGGCTTCGAAAGATTTCACATTTGTAATATTTTCTGATAAGTGTAAAACTTCCGAAGCAACTTCTTCTGAACTGTTGGCTTCGAAAGATCATACACTTAGACTTATTTGTGAGTGTAAGACTTTCGAAGCTAGTTCATCCTTGTTCCTTAGTGCATGCTGGAAGACTTGGTTGTTCTGGTATCCTTTGGTTGCATCAGCCTTTAATCTTCAGATGTTCCTTACACTCTAGCCATTGGAGGAACTTTGTTTTCCATATTAGCCATCAAAACCTGACTTTCTTCTAGTACTTCCTTCTCATACATGCTCCAATCACAAGTTCCATCCAACAAAATAATCAAACCAGTTTCCTTAGAGTTACTAGTACCTATTCAAGAACCTGTGGCTGGTGGGGATGAGTTTGTTAGCTGAGGTTGCTTGAAGCTTCTCTGATTTGATTATCTTGTGTCTGTTGTTGATTGCTGATTGTTGTTGCATTCCCTTGAGAAGTGTCCATACAAATTGCACTTGTAACACCTCACTTTTGATTTGTCAATACCAATCTTTGTTGTTCTTCCTACAACAGATAGTCCTTTGTTCTTTCTTATGTACATCTTGTCCCTGTAAGCAATCATGGCCATTTGCCATTGTAGATCCATCTCTTCCATTTCATCAGGATGAAGTTCTTCAAGGTCTTGCTGACAGAAGTGGGCAGGAGTCAAGGTACTTCCCAAGTAAGCTTGAAAGCTTGAGCTGAAGGCTGCAAAGGCAGTCTTTTGTTTTTCTGATTCCAGAACCATAGTAATTGGTTCTGTTTGATTGTTGGTTTTATTGGTTTTGGAGTCATCAGCCTTTCCTTTTGCTTTTCTGTTTTGATTGTTTTGAGTGTTCAATTTAGAGGGCTTGGCAGCATAGAAGCCAGTTTCCTCTTCATTGTCACTCTCAACACAAGAGTTGCCTTCATCATCATTAGAGATAAAGGCACTTCCAACACCCTTAGATTCTTTGAATTTGTATGGTGCTATAGGTGCTTTAACACTCTTGTTTCTGGTTTTCTCATCCAACTCCAAAGCTTCTACTTTTGCAACCAGAGTGTCTAACCTAATTGACTTCAGATCAAGAGTATTCTTGAACATAGACACAGTATGGGTTCAGCTTTCTGGTAATGAATGAAGCATCTTTTTATTTAACTCCTCATTGTTGTACTTCAGTTCAAAGATATTCATCTCTGTAACAAGTTACATAAACCTGTGGAGTTGTTGAGGTACGGATTCACCGTGAATGTGATGGAATGTTTCATATTGTGAACGCAAGGTATCCTTCCTAATACTTCTAATCTCATCACTTCCCTCACACAAAGGGTGAAGAATTTTCCATAATGAGTTAGCAGTTTTGTATGCTTCACACCTGATCAATAGGTTTTCAGGTAAAGCCATAGTAAGCATACTATAGGCCTTAATGTCGACTTTGACTTTCTTGGCATCATCTATGTGATAGATTTTTCAGACTTATAGGCTGGTTATTATCTTTGTAATCAGGTCGTAAAGCAGGTGGAATATAAGGACCTTCAGTGATAGACACCCATAAGTCAGAATCTGTACAATTAACTTGATTCCTGAATATGATTTTCCATGTTTTGAAATCAGATTTGTTCTCCAACTTCGAAGGTTGATAAGCGCCAACCACTGAATTACTCATGTTAATTAACTATGCTAATTATCAAAAAAAAATTAACAAACCTGTTTAAAATAAACACCAATTAAACAAATCAAACTAATAGATCACTTGATCTAGATCAATGAGCACTTGGCTCTGATGCCACCTGTGAATCCTAGGATCGATGCAGGAATTATCAATTTGATTTTAACAAGTAATGATCGTGGAACTATCAATACTTGTTGTTTAATGGATTGTTTATATTTGAAATCGATGAACAAAATAAAACAACTTGAAAACACAATGTAATAATGTAACACAAAGATGATTTTCAATTGCTTTTCATTCACAACGAACCAATTACAATTGATATTGATGCTCTTGATGTTCTTATGATTGCTGTATTGTTGTTGTTCTCTATTCTTTTTGTTTTTCTGTTTTTCGCTCGAGTGATCCTTGATTGATATCGTTTCTATCAATATATACACCTATATGAGTATCGATATCTCTCAATCTCTCTCTATTCTGTTCCTATTTTCTTGCTAATATCTCGCTATTCTGTTTCACTATTCTGTTTCTATATGTGTGCATCCTTGCCTTGTTTATCGGCATAGGAGTTCACAATTTACATTGGAAATTGTAAATTACAAAAAGAATGTTATTGATGTGACGTAGAATATTTGCTTGACTTCAATATCTTCTGCCGTCATTGATTTGATGATGTTGCTTTGACATGTTGACTTGTTGACTTTTTGATCTTCCGTAGTAATTTGTCTTCCATAGGAAGTTCTTCTTCCGCAGCAACACTTAGTCTTCAACATTTGTACTTCAGTGGTTGTGCTTCCGCAGGAGTTCTTATACTTTAGCAGCAAGCTCTCCTTCAGTAGCTCTACTTGATCTTTGGACTTGTTCAGTAGTTGTTCTTCCGTAGGAGATCTACGGAACCACAGACTTTAGTTATGCTCCGGAGAACATCTACGGAAGAACACTTATTCATCCGCAGATTGTTCTAACACTTGGTCAATTTTCCAAATTTACCAAGTTTGATGTTTCCTGCAATGACACATAAACCAACACACACAATAATATGGGTTAACATATAATTCATACAGTACATTATATTATTAAAAGAGAATTATAATGAGTTATTATAAGAGTTGATTTATCATCTAAACCTATACAAAAGATCTAGACCTAACATAACTTTTTTTAAAATTTAAAATATTTTAAAATTGGTATTTTTAAAAAGTAAATTTTTTTATAAATTAAAAATAATTAAAACTAAGAGTTATAATAAAAAATTTATAAATAATAACATTTTTAATACGGTTTGTTTTGAAAAAAATGTTAAATTTTTTTTGAAAAAAAATTTAAAAACAAAAGTTTAAAAATTGATATCGTTATTTTATTACTTATAGTTATTACTCATATGTAAATTTAATCATATCTTATTTTAGATTATCATTTTAAACTTTATAAAATTTTATTATATTTAATATTATATTTTTTCAATCTGTATAATATACGGTTTTACTAAATTTAGTATTAAATAAATAATAATCAACAACTAATTAGAGATATTATGAACATTTATAGCCGATCCAACCCGATTCAATACTATATCTCTATATTTGATTACAGGGACAAAATAATTCAAAATTGATCTAATTATTACACATAACTTTTCAGAGTATATTATTTAAATCCTAATTTTTCATACTAATATCCTCACACCCACTCAATATCTTGCTCACGATTTGACCCGTCAAAAGTATTCATTTTAAGTCTAAAAGAAGACAGTTTTCTTTTGTGATATCCGGTAATTTTCTGTTACCAAACTCCGTTAGTCTC
The DNA here is from genome assembly GCA_025506505.1 of Flaveria sonorensis. Classification (NCBI taxonomy): domain Eukaryota; kingdom Viridiplantae; phylum Streptophyta; class Magnoliopsida; order Asterales; family Asteraceae; genus Flaveria; species Flaveria sonorensis. Next base: position 38,153,221 of record CM046432.1, read on the forward strand.
GTTAAGTCTTGCATACACGTGTCGTGAGCACACACAAGTTGTCATTGGACGTTAGTGACTTAATGATAATTAACCTTATGAAACAAGTAATAATTTAATTGATAATGTTGATTATTAATTTGTGGTTATGTGATTCATAAATTATAAATATTATTTGTGAATTTTACCTGATAACGTGACAACGTCTTATATTTATTTCATGTGTTTTGTAGTTAGTTGAAACTATATATATGGTTATTATTGTTCATGTCACACCCCAACCTTAAAAGTAGAAACGTCGAGATGTGAGGGTTAAGATTGTTCACAGCCACATAACACTACCATAAAGTGTAAATATAATTATTCATAAGTAAAAATAAACATTATAACCGAATGTCTCAACGAAATAAAGTTTTAATTATTATAAAAATCATTTTTTGTAAACTTTAATTAATTTAAAAGTGACCAAATTATTTTCTGCAATTTATTTTAAAATTAAATACTTATATATTCTTTTAATAAAACAATATAACAAAAATTATTTTTAGTTAATTCTTATAAAATGGATTTAAAATGATAGTTTAAATTAATAAATTATTATTGGCCCAAATGTTACTTTTAGTTTAATCGTGTTATTTTAAATAATTATAAAAATTATTTACACTTTATATTTAATTTTCCCGTTATTATAAATGCTTTAATTTTGTTAAATTATCTAAATGGTATAATACTTTTCATTGAAATAAAATATAAGTGATTCCATTGTTAAATTTTATCTATATCAAAAATCCCAAACCTCACTTGAAACCCTAGCTCACGTTTAATCGTTATCTTGTTGTTAAACTTAATCTTGGAATATATACATTTAGGTAACTTGTAAAAGAAATCGTTGGAGCACCATTTACATTACTTGATATTACCTTTAACACCAACTTATATCATGTGAGTTTTCATGCCCCTCTTTTACTTTATTCACACCTTTTGGGGTGAAACATGTTAACTTTATAAACTTGCACTTGTAAACATCTTGGTACTTGTAAATACACATGCAATTCATCTTTACTTTTTGTCATGGTTATTTGTAATATTGTGAGTCTTATATGATGGACATTATATGTTGACAATCATTAACTATTGCTAGCCTAGCGACGTCATAGATCTATAGGCCTGACAAGCCTATTTGGTGCTAAAGCCGAGGTTATTGCCGGCTCCTGATGACGTATGTTTGTTCATCATGGGAACCAAGTACACTTAGCTAATCGTTATAACTTGTAAATGATATTCTTGGTCAAGGTTTGATTGTAGCTATATGTTATCTATACACTTGCTTTATTTGTAACCATTGACATGAATTACTACCTGTAAACTTTTATATATATATATGTATACTTAACCCATGGAAACTCACCAACTTTCAAAGTTGACCTTTATTTTTAACATGTTTCAGGAAATGCACAAGGTTGATGATTATCTTTTGAAGCATGCTTACACTTAGGATTTGGAAATAGGAAAAATAAATAAAATATCTTGAAACTTGGAAGTTGAACTTTGTTTACTTTATTTCGTTGAGACATTTGGTTGTAATGTTTATTTCAACTTATGAATAATTATATATACAATTTATGGTAGTGTTATGTGGCTGTGAACAATCTTAACCCTCACATCTTGATGTTTCCGCCGTTAAGGTTGGGTTCACAGCCACATAACACTACCATAAATTGTAAATATAATTATTCATAAGTGAAAATAAACATTATAACCAAATGTCTCAACGAAATAAAGTAAACAAAGTTCAACTTTCAAGTTTCAAGATATTTTATTTATTTTTCCTAGGTCCAAATCCTAAGTGTAAGCATGCTTCAAAAGATAATCATCAACCTTGTGCATTTCTTGAAACATGTTAAAAATAAAGGTCAACTTTGAAAGTTGGTGAGTTTCCATGGGTTATATATATATATATATATATATATATATATATATATATATATATATATATATATATATATATATATATATATATATAAGTTTACAAGTAGCAATTCATGTCAATGGTTACGAATAAAGCAAGTTTATAGATAACATATAGCTACAATCAAACCTTGACCAAGAATATTATTTACAAGTTATAAAAATTAGCTAAGTATACTTGGTTCCCATGATGAACAAGCATACGCCATCAGGAGCCGACAATAACCTCGGCTTTAGCACCAAATAGGCTTGTCAGGCCCATAGATCTATAACGTCGCCAGGCTAGCAATAGTTAATGATTGTCAACATATAATGTCCATCATATAAGACTCACAATATTACAAATAACCATGACAAAAAATAAAAATGAATTGCATGTGCATTTACAAGTACTAAGATTTTTACAAGTGCAAGTTTATAAAGTTAACATGTTTCACCCCAAAAGGTGTGAAATAAAGTAAAAGATGGGCATGAAAACTCACATGATATAAGTTGGTGTTAAAGGTAATATCAAGTAATATAAATGGTTCTCCAACGATTTCTTTTACAAAATACCTAAATGTATATATTCCAAGATTAAGTTTAACAACAAGATTAACGAATAAACGTGGACCTGAGTTTACTTGGGAGCGTGAGGAGCATATGAAGAAGAAATACCCATCTTTGTTCGTTTAGTTCATTCTTAATTTCGGGACGAAATTTTTTAAAGTTGGGGAGACTGTAACCTTTCGTGTTTTCGCTAATTAATAGTTAACCCTGTTATGTTCTTGTAAGGACCATTTATGTCATTTAAGAAACTATATGGGTTGTTTATGAATGTTTATTTTATTGAGCATTAATTCATTAATTTAAGAGTTAATAATTTCTTTTTACTATAATAAACATAATAATAATAATAATAGTAATTATAACTTTTGTAATTTATAAAACTTAACATTAAGTTATAATGATAAAATAATAATAATAGTCAAAATAAAATAAAAATAATAATAATAATAATAATAATAATTAATAATTTATAAAAGTTAAACAATTGATAAGTTATAAAAAATATTTAAAACTTAAAATTTAATTAAGTTGAGGGGGCCTTTGTGACAAATTTGAAACTTTAAATGAAAGTTTTAAACATAAAATATTAATTTTTATTATTATTATTTTTTTTATTTTAATTTGACTATTATTATTATTTTATTATTATAACTTAATGTTAAGTTTTATTTATTACAAAAGTTATAATTACTATTATTATTATTATTATGTTTATTATAGTAAAAACAAATTATTAACTCTTAAATTAATGAATTAATGCTCAATAAAAGAAATATTCATAAACAACCCATATAGTTTCTTAAATGACATAAATGGTCCTTACAAGAACATAACAGGGTTAACTATTAATTAAAGAAAACACGAAAGGTTACAGTTTATTAATAATGCTTGTATTTTGTGGTTAAAATTGTTAAAAAGTGCTAAAAAGATTAACTTTTACAAAAGGTGATTAAAGAGGGTTTAAATGGTAAATTCTAATTAAGTTAAGTTTAAAAAAAAATCCCAACCCTAGCCCCCACCCCTTTGCGGCCATGAACCACCCACACACACCCCATTCTTTGCGAAATCAAGCTTGAACACCAAGAACAAGTCGGTTTTGGCATCAATTGAACATTTCAAGGTTGTTGCAAGCATAATTCTTGGTTTCTACGCGATTAAAGGTTAGGTTTTGATTGATTTTTTTCATAGTTTTGATTCATGAAGAACCCTAGTTCAATTAACATGATTAAACTCAAAATTGATGTTGTTTGATGATAGTGATGTTAGTTGTTGCATTGATGTTAGTTTACGTGGATTATGCAAGAAATTCATGGAATTGATGTGTTGTTCATACCTTTCTATAAGTAGAAACTTTTATGTATGAGATTTGGGAATTATGATAAATGGATGATGTTTGTCATGTTTAGATGATTGTTATGAACTTGATTAGGTATAAAGTTGATGAATTTATGAATGAATTGGATGTTAGATTGATTTTTGGTGCCACTTTCCCGAAAGGGAAACTTTATTCATGAAGATCGTTGGATATTATGAATTAGAGATGTTCATGATGTTAGGTTCATGTTAGAATGTTTGTTGATGATGTCTAATGTATAGAATGTTTTAATTGAGTTGTATGGACGCTTGATGCATTACTTGGGAAATTTAGGTTCTTATGGAATGCTACATGATGACGTGTTATGTTAGGAGATTATGGAACTATGCTTGGGATTATAATAGATCATTGTTGTGTATGTTGGTTGGCATGAATCTTATTGAATAACATGATAGTGATCATCATACATACTGGCTGGGTTTAGTGTGTGAAGTCGTGAGTGGCTTCACATGGCATGTAGTGCATGATTAGACTCCATGTATGATTTATTAGTTGTGATGCAATTATGATTGTGTTGGGCATGTTGATTGTTTGAGATTCGTATGCGTTGTATGATAATATATGTGGGTATGATGATCTTGATAGCACTTAAGATTGACGATGTGACATATGCGAATAACTTGTATAATAACCATGTATGATGAATTGCTATACTTGATCAGACATGATTCAATTAACATGTCACCAACGGGTCAAATGGGTCAACAAGGTCAAATGAGTCTTGTTTTTCCAAAACCTTGGTTCAACGTGTTTATTGAGCACCTAGGGTTGTTAAGCTTGTTATGTACACGTACTTATGTACTTACTTGTTCTAGGTAACCTGTGACAGGTTGTCTTTCCACTCATCGTTAGCTCTTTGTTATTGTTCGTTTGTGCACCAGGTGAGTTCATGCCCTACTTTTTATACACTCTCTTTTGGGGGAGATAGCATACTCTATTACTAACGCTTTATTATTGTAAGTTATGCATAGTGTAACATAGTGTGATATACCTTGAAAGTCTTCACACTTTCGGATCGTTAATATTGGTAACTAGCGGGAAAATTTGGGTAGTACTACTGGGTCTGACGAGCCCCACCTGTGCAACTCTAGGTCAAACGGGTGCAATATTATCCTAACACAAACATCGTCACGACCTGGTATGTCGTTACGGGAGGCAAACAAACGAAACACAGTCAGCTTCGATCGCGAAATCACTATGGTTATTACCTATGAATATAGACTAGCTATCTATTTTAATGCACTCCTTATGCTTTATAACTGTTATTGCTTATGTTAAACGTAAACTCTTGAACTCACCAACCATTATGTTGACTCTTTTAGTATGCTATTCTCAGGTCGAGGTTAGCAGCAGCGCCTAGGAGCACTCACGTGTCAGCATGCATTAGGACAAACATTGTTTTGCGTTTGAGATTTAATATACATTTTGTTTTAAATAATGGTTTGGTGCGTGTTTGCGTATTTTACATTTCATTACTTTGGGTTTGACATATTTATTAAACGCTTCCACACAGTTTTGAAGTTGTAAACTCTGGTTGGTTTTAAATGTTTCATATAGTGTCGTTCTCAGTTTCTATTGACTTAGATCCTGGTTTGTTCACACGCCTCGCGGTAGAACCCCGCACGTGGAATTTGAGGGTGTGACAAATTTGACTGTATATTTAGCTATGACAGTAAATAAAAGTTAAGATCAATCTCTGTTAAGTGTCGGTTTATATTTGAAAGAATCTATTTTTTCGCGTCATTAACTTTATGGCATCTTGTCACAAGTTAAGAGTAAAGATCAATTGAAGCTTTTAGCTTTAGATAACTAGTGTAAACCTACTAATGTTACTACAAATGTAGTTTACAATGATGTTTTTGCTTATTTATGACCTTATAATCAAAAGTTGTTATGTCTTATTTAATATATAACACACTTGATTTTATTTTAATTTTTATGTTATTTAATAATTAACTCTTCACAGTTTCGTGTAATACACGTGTAACTAATCTATATCTATATATAATACTAAAAGAGTAACTTAGAGGAACACTTGGCACATTTCTAGGCCGCTTAAGTTAGTATATCTCTAATAAGAGATATTATGAACAATTATAGCCCGATCCAACCCGACTCAATACTATATCTCTATATTTGATTACAGGGACAAAATTATTCGAAATTGATCTAATTATTGCACATAAGTTTTCAGTATACATTATTTAAATCTTAAATTTTCATACTAATATCCTCACACCCACTCAATATCTAGCTCACGATTACACCCGTCAAAAGTATTCATTTTAAGTCTAAAAGAAGATAGTTTTCTGTGACTGTATATTTCGCTATGACAATAAACAAAAGTTAAGGTCAATCTCTGTCAAGTGTCCGTTTATACTTGAAAGAATCTATTTTTATGTATGATCAGCTATATGGCATCTTGTCACAAGTTAAGAGTAAAGATGAATTGAAGCTTCCTACTCTAATGAAATATATATATACTTAAAACTAGTGTAATATATATATACATATATATATATACATACATATATATATACATATATATATATATATATACATATATATGTATATATGTATATACATATATATGTATATATGTATATATGTATGTGTATATATATATATATATATATATATATATATATATATATATGCAGGACCGTTTAAAGGGATCATCGATACAATCAGAGGAAAGTTTTAGAACACTCAACAGATCAAATGGGGAACTGGGTTTACGTAGATGATACTAAGAACACAAGTAACTGAGACAGAACTAAGAACAAGAACAGAGTAATATGGTTTTCAAGGATATTGATACTACATCCAACAGCCGGTTATAGTTGGAAAACCAGCTGGAATTTACCACTAGACAAATACTACATTACTAGAAGTAAAGTATCTAAGATAAAATATTATCCTAGATTAGGTTGTCATGACAGGTCTATGACTTACCTTTTATCACCAACTAAGTATGGTAACTGTACTAATTGATAAAAGTGAATAGTGGATTAAAGTATGATCAACTACCTGGGCGTGGGAAAGCGCCATGCAGTGTATCAGAGTTGGCAACGGATGTCAGACAACCCATACTTATGTCCACTGGTTCAAAGTTGATTGTTCCGAAGGCAAATGGCTTCGAAAGAATAAATTCTTCCAAGGCCTATTTATACTTTGAAAGAATCAACTTCTTTCGAGTCTTCTGCAAGTCTTCATGACTTCATTCTTCGGAAGACTTTGTCTTGGATCTTCTAAGTGTGAATGCTTCGAAAGGAGAAATACTTGGTCTCGGAAGACTTGGTTCTACCTTCGTAAGTTCTTCATATACTTCGGAAGGAAAACTACTTAGTCTCGGAAGACTTAGTTTTCCTTCGGAAGTTCTTCATACTTAAGCTTAGGAAGATCTTCAACTTGTCTTCGGAAGAGCACCTTTGTCTTCAGAAGTTTTATTCAATTGGAGCTTCCGAAGGAAAAGATTTTCCTTCTGAAGCTAGTTTTTCTTCTTCTCAGAAGTTCTCTTTGATCATGTGAATAGTACTTTTAGGATTGTAGATGCAATCCTTAGCAAGATAAGAAGTACTACCACACATGATGCTATCCATTTGCTTCCTTCTGAGAGTCTTCTTTTGAAAGAAAGACTGAACTTGATCACTTTCCACCTCCTTCTTCATCTTCATAGATGATGCAGCAAGCTTCTTAGAGTGAGGCTTGCTCTTGGAACTGGATGGTTCAGGCTGTGTAGTAGTGGTACATAGCTGATCAGCTTTCTTCTCGTTGCTGGAATGAGTTGGACATGAAATAGAACTCTTGGTACTAGAGTTCATAGTTGAGTCTTTAGCCTTTACCACTTCAAATCCTATAGAGATAAACACTTGTTTCTGCTTAGAGTTGAAAGTGGCCTTGATCTCTTGAGCCTTCTTTGATTTTCTCTTTGCTTTCCTGATCAAGTTCTTCCTCTTAAACTTGGTCATCCCAGATTCTTTTTTCTCCTTAGGAGAATAGTGACCCTTTTTAGGATGATCTTCTTCATTCTTTTCAGAATCATCCTTCACTATCTCCTCTTCATCCTTTTCAATAATAGGGTCTATGAGGGAAAGCTCATCTTCAAAAGTTCCACACCTTGGAGGTCTTACAGACAATAGAGTGTGTGGAGGAGCTATCTTAGTAGATCCCAGTCTCTGCTTATTCTGATAACAAACTTTTGCATGCAAGGTTGAGGATATCATGTTCTTGAAGGTCTCTTCTTCAAGAACACGTTTTTCTACCCTAGCTTTGCTGATCACAAGCTCAGCCTGGTGTTCAGTTAAACTTAGTGATGAGATCTTTTATCTGAGTCCTGTAGTTTATATGTTCATGCTTAAGAGTTGAAATGGTAATCATTTTCATCTCTTTTGAAATCAGCTTTTAAAATGTTTAAGGACTCAAGATCAGATCTTATCTCTAAGTTATAGGACCTATATTTGTTAACTTTAGTAATACATTCAGGTGTACAAAGATGTTCCAATACCTTGGCTTCTTCATGATCTGCCATCAGTGCTTGGTTTGGAGATGCATCCTCAACCTAAAAGCTCTAGTCAAAGCCTCTTTTTTTAATAACAACTACAGCTTGCTGCTTGGGCTTCTCATTTTGGGGAGCTCCATCAGTGTAGTTTGGTCTAGTTTGTGCTTGGCCACCATTTGTCTTCCGTGCCTTGCACTCTCTAGCAAAGTGTCCCATTTGGTTACAGTTGTAACACTTCAATTTGCTTTTGTCCAGCCCAAACTTTCCACTGGTTGCATTGCTAGAAAAAAAATTCCTCCCTGTCCTCTTGTAAAACTTCGTGGCTCTGTGAGTGAGAAGAGCCATCTACTGGACTATTTCAATGTACTCTAGATCATCCAGATGGATACAGTCCAAGTCTTCAAGCGTAAAGAGAAAGTTTCATGTGCTTTCATCAGTAGACACAAAGGTTTGTGAAGAGCTTGTCTCTTGGAACGGGCTTCCTTATATGTAGCTCTCTCTTGGTGTCTCCGGGAAGGTGATGAAAGGGACCTTTTTGTGAGTTGTTAGGTTAGCAGATGAGATGATGTTGTGGTTCTTTGCAATCCCTTTCAACCACATGAAGGGCTGAACTCTGCTGATTGTTGGAGTTATCACAATCTTAACAGTTACTCCAACATCCATTTGAGTATCCACAATCTCAACATACCACCACCACCAGCGGCTGACGAGGTGGATGGTACATGAGGTCCATAGACAATAGATCCCCACGTCCTGGAGTCTTGAGACTTGATGAAGCCTTCCATTCTTTGGCACCAAGTATCAAAGTCATCAGGAGTGATCAGTGGAGACTTTGTCATAAACCTGATTTCCATATCAGCCTTTGTGATAGCTGCCATTTGAGTTGTTAAGTGTTTTGTGAAACTAAAGGGATTTAAGATAGTGATATCTTACAATCAAGAGCCTAAAAAGCTCTGATACCAATTACAGGACCGTTTAAAGGGATCGTCGATACAATCAGTCACAGTGAGGATATTTTTTGAACACTCAGCAGATCAAATGGGGAACCGGGTTTACGTAGATGATACTAAGAACATAAGAAACTAAGACAGAACTAAGAACAAGAACAGAGTAATATGGTTTTCAAGGATGTTTTATATTGCTCTCAAGTTCTATTAAAAGTGTTACAAAGCATGAAAAGAAATACAAGGACCTGAGATACTTTATACTACATCTTATAGCCGGTTATACTTGGAAAACCAGCTGGAATTTACCACTAGACAAGTACTACATTGCTAGAAGTAAAGTATCTAAGATATAATATTATCCTAGATTAGGTAGTCATGATAGGTCTATGACTTACCTTTTGTTACCAACTAAGTATGGTAACTGTACTAATTGATAAAGGTAAACAGTGGATTAAAGTATGGTCAACTGCATGGGCGTGGGAAAGCGCTATGCAGTTTATCAGAGTTGGCAGAAGATGTCAGACAACCCATACTTATGTCCACATGTTCATAGTGATTTATACTTTAGAAGAAACAACTTCTTCCGAGTCTTCTACAAGTCTTCATGACTTCATTCTTCGGAAGACTTTGTCTTGGATCTTCTAAGTGTGAATGCTTCGGAAGAAGAACTACTTGGTCTCGGAAGACTTGGTTCTATCTTCGAAAGTTCTTCATATACTTCGGAAGGAAAACTACTTAGTCTCGGAAGACTAGTTTTCCTTCGGAAGTTCTTCATACTTAAGCTTAGGAAGATCTTCAACTTGTCTTCGGAAGTTTTCTTCAATTGTACTTCAAAATGCTCCAAGTGTTGTTTTGGTTGCATCAGTCTTATATGATCCAACAATATATATATATATATATATATATATATATATATATATATATATATATATATATATATATATATATATATATATATATATATATATATATATATCTATAAAGAATAACTTAGGGAGACACTTGGCACATTTTTAGGCCCCCTAAGTTTATCTTTCCCGCGTCTCTCTCTTTTTAAATAATTACCTAAATTAAGAAATATTAAATAATTTTAATTCTTTTTTAGATTATATTTTTAATAAATTAAGAAAGATGTCTTTTTATTAATGTTATTTTTTGAAAACATTTTTATACAATTAAAAAAATTTCTAAAACATCTAACTTTTTTTAAAATTTAAAATATTTTAAAATTGGTATTTTTAAAAAGTAAATTTTTTTATAAACTAAAAATAATTAAAATTAGAAGTTATAAAAAAAAATTTAAATAACATTTTTAATACGGATTTTTTTGAAAAAAAAATGTTTAAATTTTTTTGGAAAGAAAATTTAAAAACAAAAGTTTAAAAATTGATATCGTTATTTTATTACTTATAGTTATTACTCATATGTAATTTTAATCATATCTTATTTTAGATTATCATTTTAAACTTCATAAAATTTTATTATGTTTAATATTTTATTTTTTTAATCTGTAAAATACACGGGTTTACTAAAGTTAGTATTAAATAAATAATAATCAACGACTAATCAGAAATATTATAAATATTTATAGCCCGATCCAACCCGATTCAATACTATATCTCTAAATTTGATTACAGGGACAAAATAATTCGAAATTAATCTAATTATTGCACATAACTTTTCAGTGTATATTATTTAAATCTTAATTTTTCTTACTAATATCCTCACACCCACTCAATATCTAGCTCACGATTGACCCGTCAAAAGTATTCATTTTAAGTCTAAAAGAAGACAGTTTTCTTTGACTGTATATTTCGCTATGACAATAAAAAAAGTTAAGGTCAATCTCTGTCATGTGTCGGTTTATATTTGAAAAATTGAATTTATGGCATGATCAGCTTCATGACATCCTGTCACAAGTTAAGAGTAAAGATGAATTCAAGTTTTCTACTCTAATGATATATATATATATATATATATATATATATATTAATATGTATATATATATATATATATTACATACATACATATATATATACATACATACATATATATATATATATATACATATATATATATATATATATATATATATATATGTATATATGTGTGTGTGTGTGTGTATTTATGTATGTATATATATATATCTTCTTACTCTAATGAAAGAGTAACAGCACCATAATTATCTTTACCAAAATTTTCCCGCCTGTCTCCTCTTAAATAATTAACTTAATTACTAATAATATTATTTAACATACTTTTACATTTAATAAATTAAAAAGATATCTATTTATTAATGTTATTTATAAATAAACAAATTTTTTTATAAAATAATAAATTTTTCTAAAGCATAAAACTTTATAAAATATATGAAAAAATTCAATTTTTTAAAACCAAAAATAATTAAATTTGGGAGTTATAATAAGGAAATTTTTAAAAATGATATTTTTATACTGTTTGTTTTAGAACAACATGTTAATTTTTTTTTTGAAAAAAAATTTAAAGACAAAATTTTAAAAAGTTGCTAACACTGTTTTATTAGTTATAGTCATTTCTCATATGTGATTTCCGTGATATCATATCTTAGAATATCATTATAATTAATAAATTTTATTATATTAATATTTTATTTATTCAACTCTTGTAATACATGGTTTTACTAAAGCTAGTATATATATGATGGTTCTGGTACAAACCTCATGCTATTTAAAAACATGAGAACAGATTTAGTGTGTTGATTAAATGGATTAAGGGCTATGATTGAGTACAAGTCATCAATTTTTAATTTGACAAATATGTAATGAGAAGAAGGGCACTTTAGTAAATGTTCATAATATTAAGACTAAAATGTCATTTTTGTCCCTGTCGTTTTGTTGAATTTGTCATTTCAATCCGAAAACTTTTTTGTCATTTAAGTCGCTGTAGTTTATTAAATGTTGTCATTTTCATCCACTCCACTAACTCCGTTGAGATCTCCGTTAAATATGAGAGTATTCTAGTCTTTTTCAACACTCTAATTATCCAATTAAAACAAATAATCAATTAATATTCAATTAAAACTAAAAAACGTATGAAGCGACTAGTGAGACCGGGCGCTTCGATTTAAAAGATTCGATTAACTCTACCCATATTGTTCGATTGAGGTCTGCCGTAAGATTTCAATTAATCTTCACATTTTGTTATAACGTGTACCTTTATCCGATTGAGGTTCGTTGTAGGGTTGAGACCTGCTATTGTCACGTTTTATTTGATTGAAGTCTGCTATTGTCGCGTTTGTTCGAATGTGACAATAATAGACCTCAATCAAACAAAATGTGTCAATATTAGATCTCAATCGAACAACGGTGCATGCTCAAACAAAACGTGAAGATCAATTAAAATCCCACAGCAAACCTCAATTGAAGAACATGAATTAGCAATAATCAAAGCTTTTAAATCGAAGCATCCCGTCTCACTAGTCGCTTCATATATATTTTTTTAGTTTTAATTGAATATTAATTTATTAATTTATTTTAATTGGATAATTAGGGTGTTGAAAAAGACTAAAATACCCTCATATTTAATGGAGATTTTAATAGAGTTAGTGGAGTGGATGAAAATGAAAACATTTGGTAAACTACAGTGACTGAAATAGCGAAAAAATAGTTTTTGGATTAAAATGGAAAATTCAACAAAATGTTAGGGATGAAAATGATATTTCACTCTAATATTAATTACGAAATAACTGCAGGTTTTTTTATAAAAGGAAATTATCTAAATTTTAACTTTTTCGATTAATAGTAATTCCATCAAACTTTTAAAACTAAAATAAATTTTGCATTGTTTTGTATTTAAAGAAAATATGTTACAAAATTAAGCATTATTTAATCTTTAATATTTGTAGACTATTGCTATGTATTATAAATGACGTATTTTAAAAAAGTTCATAAAAAAGTGTTATACAATTGTGCTGTTAAAAATGAACATAGTGTTGTTATTCTGCGGTTTTTCCTACTATAAATTACTTCGGGCTATTATAAAAATTGCACATTGTTATTACAAATTGTTTTTAATGATGACCAACTTTAAAGAACATAAAAAAGTAGTTTTGATCAAATACAAAAGTGCCATTATACAATACAAATGATTTTTTCTAACTTTTATATCATACCATTATACTAATAATGGCAACACTAAATAATTTTGACCGACTACAAAATTGCTAACAATAAGAAAAAAGCGCGATAGCGTGCGACATATCTATGCTATTATACATTCTTTAGAGTGCTGTGATTATGTTTATGAAAACTATTTAGCTAGGAAAATAGCACTTCATAAATGGAAAAACAACGCTTCATAATACCAAAATAACACTCATTAAAAATAAATATAACACTTATTAAGTCCCAAAAATAACACTTAATAAATATAGTAGCACCTACAAAAATGACATAACATAAACATCAAAACATCACTTTATAATGTGAAAAAAACAATTGATAAAAAAGCGCTTACAATGTGCAATTTTCTACATATGTTGTGATACTTTAAACATATGTGATGCTATTTTGGCCAAATGTAATGTGATATTATGTGAAGATACGTAAATGTAAGGATTACACTTAGAGGCTGATGCAACCAAAGAGTTCTCAGTATGCACATTTGAAGTACAAGGAAGTTACTTCGGAAGATTTCTTCCAAAGCCAAATGACCATTTCTTCCAAAGCCAAAGATGAAGTCTTCCGAAGCTTCAACACAAAGTCTTCCGAAGCTAAGAGACTGATTTCTTCCGAAGACAGAGAAGACATGCTTTATCTGACTTACTTTTGACAAAAACTAAACCACTTTCCGCTGCCATTTGAGAAGACTCACCAACTTATATGAGTTGGTGAAAAGTCCATACTTTTCTCAACTATAGAACATGGTCATAGTGTCTATAACTTTCCTCCTATGTGCTTTTTTCTATTTTGTAATATATATTAGGATGTGAGAAATGGCATGTCATTGTCATCAATCAAAAGACAATCTGCCTTTTGACTTTACATTGATCTTGTTGTCTAGATTAGTGTTTCTAGCTGTTCAAAGTATGGCCGGTTGTAGGATGTAGTATAAAATATCTCAAGTACTTGTCATTTAATACTAAGCTTTGTAACACTTTGTAAAAGCAACTTGAGAGCAATATACAGCATTCTTGAAAATCATCTTATTGTGTTCTTGTTCTTTTACTTGTGTTCTTTGTTTCATCTTTAAGCCGGTTCCTTATTTCATCTGCTAAGTGTTCTAAGTCTCTCCAAACATTACGAAAGTGTTGTATTGACCTCCTTGCCTCGGCCCTGCAATTGGTATCAGAGCATTTCAGGCTCTTGATTGTATGATCTCACCATCTTAAATCCCTTCAGTTTCACAATACCCTTACCAGCTTAAGTTGCAGCTCTTTCAAAAGCTGATATGGAAACCAGTACCATGAAAAAGTCCCCACTAATGACTCCTAATGACTATGATACTTGGTGCCAACGTATGGAAGGGTTCATCAAGTCTTAAGACAATAGGATGTGGAGATCTGTTGTCACAAGACCTCACATCCCAAGCACCACTTTAGCTACTACTGGTGGTGGGATGATACCAAAGGAAGTGGCTGACTATTCTGAGGAAGATTAGTAAGATAAACCTAGATCAGAAGGCCATGACCGCTCTTCAAACTGCCCTTCCTAACTCTATATATAGAGGCTTCAAGAAGTGCAAAACTGCTAAGCAACTCTAGGATGCATTAAAGCTCATGTATGAGGGGTCTGATGAGGTTAAAGAAAACAAGAAGGACCTCATGAAGCAGCAGTTTGAGAACTTCACCTACAAGACAGGTGAAACTATGACTCACCAATACTTCAGGTATGTTGAGATTGTAGATACTCTCATGGATGTTAGAGTCAAATTTGAGAATAGGAACATTATGAGGAAGTTCATGTTCTCTCTTCCCAGATAGTGGACTCACTACTGTGTGGCCATTAAGAAAACTAAGAACCTCTCCACCCTTACTCTCACAGAGCTGTATGGTATCCTCAGCGGCTACCAGATGGAGATGAACATGTAGAATCCATTAAGCAGCTCTTCCAACAATCAACAGAGTTCAGCCCTCCATGTGGTTGAAAGGGACAGCAGAGAACCACAACATCATCTCATCTGCTTCCCTAACAACTCACAAAAGGGTTCTTTTATCACCTTCCCTGAGACACCAAAGGAGAGCTGCATCCAAGGAAGCCCATTCCAAGAGACAAGCTCATCTCAAGCCTTTGTCTCTGCTAATGAAAGTTGTGACAACTTTCTCTTCACTCTTGAAGACTTGGATTGCATCCATCTAGATGATCTGGAATACATGGAGATAGTCCAGCAAATGGCTCTTCTCACTCATAGAGCCAAGAAGTTCTACAAGAGAACAGGAAGAAAGTTTCCCAGCAATGTGGCCAATGGAAAGTTTGGATTGGATAAAAGCAAGGTGAAGTGTTACAACTTTAACCAAATGGGACACTTTGCTAGGGAGTGCAAGGCACCAAGGACAAATGGTGGCTAAGCATAATCCAGACCAGACTACACTGATGCATCTCCCAGATCTGAGAAGCCAAGCCAACCAAAATAACAAGTTGTTATTGCTCTTGAAGAAGGAGGTTTTGACTGGAGCTTTCAGGTTGAAGATGTTTCTCCCAACCAAGCACTGATGGCTGACCATGAATAAGCCATGGTATTGGAACATCTTTGTACACCTAAATGCATTGCTAAAGTTAACATGTACAGGTTCTACAACTTGGAAGTGAGATCTGAGCTTGAGTCCTTGAATATTTTAAAAGCTGATTTCAAAAGAGTAGAAAATGATTATAAACTTAAAATAGTAGATTTAGAGAAAACAATTTCTACTTTTAAGCATGAGCACAAAAACTACAGGACTTAAATCAAAGATCTCATAACCAAGTTAACTGAATGCCAAGCTGAGCTTGTGATCAGTAAAGTCAAGGCAGAAAAATGTGTTCATGAAGAGGAAACCTTCAAGAACATAATATCCTCATCCTTGCATGCAAAGATTTGTTATCAGAACAGGCAGGGACTAGGTTCAAGTGAGATAGCTCCTCCACACACACTACTATCTGTAAGATCTCCAAGGTGTGGAACTTGTCAAGATGAGTTACCCCCTATTGATCCTATCCAAGAAGAGGATGAAGATGAAAATGAGATAGTGAAGGATAAACCTGAAGTGCGGCGAAAAGGTTATCCTAAGAAAGGTCACTGCTCTCCTAAAGCGAAGAAAGAATCTGGATTGACCAAGTTTGCAAGGAAGAACTTGATCAGGGCAGCCAAGAAAAAATCAAAGAAAACCCAAGAAATCAAGGCCACCTTTAATTCCAAGCAAAAACAATTATTCATCTCTGCTAGATTTGAAGTTATAAAGACTGAAGACCCAACTATGGACTCTAGTACCAGGAGTCCTAGTTCTTGTTCAAATCATCTTGGTCAAGTAAATAAAGTTTATAAAATGTGCACCACTGCTGCATAGCCTGAACCATCCAGTTTCAAGAGCAAGCCTCACCCTAAAAAGCCCACTACATCATCTGTGAAGGTGAAGAAGGAAGTGGAAAGAGAACTAGCTCAGGCTTCTACTCAAAAGAAGCCTCTTATAAGTATACAAGTTAAATGCATCATGTATGGTGGTACCTCTTACTTTGCCAAGGATTGCATCTATAATCCTAAGAGTACCATTCATAAGATCAAGAATAAAACTTCTGAGAAGAAGAAAAAGAAGAAGATAGCTTCGAAAGGAAAAACTTTTCCTCTCGAAAGCTCTAAAGTGAAAAAGAAGATAGGTCGAAAATTACCTTCGGAAGAAATTTTGGTCTTGGAAGAAAGGAATGCGTCCGAAGTACTAAAGTCTATTGCAGTGGATGCAAAAGCTTTCAAAGGTCGAGTCTCTAGAACTTCCAAAGTCATCAAAACTTCCGAAGTCTTGAAGGCCAAGTCTACTCTTCCAAAGATGGTGTGGAAGATGAAGGAAGGCCACGTGACTGAAAGTTCTTCATCTACAACAGAAAATGTTCCTCAGAGCTTGCATATAGGATCAATAACTATTGAACTATCTTCAACTCACTTTGACATGCCCAAGACCAATAAGGTTTGGATTTCCAAATGTAACTAACCATCTCTTTCTGTGCAGGAACAGGTGAAGACCAAGGGAAATATATAGATCATCTATTCCAGGAAAATTACAAACAATGGCTCTTTGCTTCAAAACTTTAAGAAAATTGACGGAGGGCTAGTTGCTTTTGGAGGAGAATCAGGTGGTTACATCACTGGAAGGGGCAGGCTCACAAATGGTAAGCTCAATATTAAGAAGGTAAACTATGTCAAGGAGCTTGGATATAATCTCTTGAATGTATCCTAAATTTATGATCAGAGTCATAACATGCTCTTCAATGACTATGAATGCATTGTTCTCAAGCCCGGGGTGGTCATTTCTTAAGAACATATCCTGCTCAGAGCACCCAAGAAAGAGAACATGTACAAGATGGATTTATAGGAAACCTCCCCATCTGGAGAAGTTTCTTGCTTTCTGTCTAAAGCCAATAGTGATGAGTATTTTCTTTGGCATAAAAGAATGTGCCATGTAAACTTTAAGAATATGAATATACTAATTAAGAATGATTTGGTAACTGGAATGAAAAAGAAAGAGTTTACAAGTGATGACCACTGTATTGCATGTCTGAAAGGAAAGCAACATAAAGTGTCTCACAAGCCAAAGGAAAAGAACTTCATCACTACTCCCTTACACTTATTACATATGGATCGCCCCACCAGTGTAATGAGTTTAGGAAGAACTTCATATTGCCTAGTGATCACAGATGATTTCATAAGATACACTAGGGTTTTCTTTCTTATAACTAAGAATAAGACCCTTGAGATCTTGAGGAAATTCATTCTAAAATTGAGAATCAATATGATCACAAGGTCAATAAGATGTGATCAAGGAACAAAATTTAAGAACCAAATTTTTGATACATTTTGTGATAAAAAAGGTATTATAAGACAATACAGTGCTCCCAGGACTCCTTAGCAAAATGGTGTTGCTGAGAGGAGAAACAGGACACTTATTAAGGTTGCAAGGACCATGCTCTCTGACTTTAAACTACCCATCATCTTCTGGGTAGAGGCAGTCAACACTACCTGTTATGTGCAGAATAGAGTTTTAGTAGTAAAAACTCATGGTAAGACTCCTTATAAGCTATGACAAAGGAGACCTTTTATTGGTTTCCTTATATCATTTGAATGTTCATGCACCATCTTGAATACCAAAGATCAAATAATAAATTTGCTGAGAAATTAGATGATAAACACTTTATTGGATACTCTTCCCAAGCTAAGTCTTATAGAGTATACAATATCAGAACTAGAGTAATTGCAGAGTTAGCCAATGTGACCTTTAACGAGCACACACCCAGTACGAAAGGTTCTAGTCCTGATTGGTTGTTTGATCTTGATTTAGTTACCAACTGTTTTAACAAATCTTGTGAAGTTGTTTCAGTATCTACAGGTAGCTTATCAACAGGAGATCTTGAGATCTTGACCCAAGATTTAAGCTGAGAAGACCAAGGCAGAAAACTACTTCAGCTCTAGTGGTAACAAACCCTGCAATTGGAAATCCTGTCAGCACAAATGACAAAATCTTCAGCTGACACATCTGAAGTGCCTACAAATTCCAGCACTGAGGCACAAAACTCAAATGAAGAGTTTCCAGTGTAGGAGGAGATGGAGGTAGTGATAGTGATAGAGAATTACTTGATGCTGATAACCACTCCATGGAAGACAACATCAATGAAGTCACATAACTCATTGGATCAAGCTTCACTTGATAAGTGTGTTGATATGGTGGGTGATACTCAATCACCAGATCTGAATTTCACCAATTTAGATCTGTCCAACCAACTTGCTATGATTCCTCAACTTAGAATCCATAAGTCACATCCCACCACAAACATTATTGGAGATGTTAAGACAGGGGTGAGAATAAGAGGATAAACCCATGACAAAAATGTTTGTCTATACTCTTGTTTCTTGTCCCAGATTAAGCCAAAGATGGTTGATGAGGCTCTAAAGGATGGAAGTTGGGTTGAAGCAATATAGGAGGAGCTGCTTTAAATCAGAAGATAAAAGGTTTGGAACCTATGCCCACTTCCTCATGGGAAGACACCAATAGGTACCAAGTGGGTTCAGGAATAAGAAAGAAGATAGAGGACTTGTCATCAAAAAAAAGGCAAGACTAGTTGTTCAAGGGTACACACAAGAATAAGGTATTGACTACACAAACGTTTTTGCTCCTGTGGCAAGACTTGAAGCTGTTAGGATATTCTTGCTTTTGCTGCATCCAAGGATTTCAAGGTCTACCAACATGATGTCAAGTGTGCCTTCTTATATGGTGTGATAGATGAGGAAGTGTACGTCAAACAACCACCTGGCTTTGCAGACCCAGATCATCCTGATTATGTTTGCAAGATTGACAAATCTATCTATGGGCTGTATCAAGCTCCAAGGAAGTGGTATGAGACACTGTCATAGTACCTTGTTCAGCATGGATACAAGAGGGGTACTATTGATAGCACACTCTTCAATAATGGAATAGGGAATGACTTGATGCTGGTTCAAGTTTATGTAGATGACATCATCTTTGGGTCACCCAATCCAAAGCTCTACAAAGACTTTAAGAAGCTGATGAAGAATAGATTTCAAATGATTTTCATGGGGGAACTTAATTTCTTTCTAAGAATTCAAGTGAAGTAGGTTGACAATAGCAACTTCATAAACAAATGAAAGTATGTACAAGACATACTCACCAGATTTCATCGGAATGAGTGTAAGGTTGCTAAGACACCTATAGCCATAAACCACACTCTAGGGCCTGATCTTGGGGGGGAGTGTGTTAATGAACTTCTCTACAGGGCTATGATTGGGTCTCTTATGTACCTCACAACCAGCAGGCCTGATATCATATTTGCCACATGTATTTGTGCAAGATATCAAGCCAACCCCAAGATGTCACACCTGGTTGCTATCAAAAGAATTCTCAGATATCTCAAAGGTGCTCCCAAACTAGGCCTTTGGTGTCCAAAGAATTCTGAATTTAATCTGTATACTTATACAGATATTGACTATGGTGGCTGCAACATGACTGCTAAGTCTATATCTGGGGGTTGTCAATTCCTTGGTGGAAGGATAGTCTTATAGCAATGCAAGAAACAATCCTGTGTGTCTGCATCAACTGCTGAAGCTAAATACATTACTGCTACAAGCTGCTGTGCTCAAGTGCTTTGGATTTAGAATCAGATGCTGGACTATGGATTCAACTTCAAAAAGACTCCCATCCACATAGACAACAACAGTGCTATGTCCATCACAGAGAATCATGTATAACACTCAAAGACAAAGCACATCAATATTAGGTATCATTTGATAAGAGATAATTTTAAAAAGGGGTTGATAAAACTAGTCAAAGTTAACTCAAATGAATAATATATTGATCTGTTCATAAAAGCTTTTGATGAATAGAGATTTAAGTATCTTGTATCAGCTATTGGGATGATTAACTTTGAGTAGATTTTTCTTAAGATAATTTCAAGATTATTTTCAAACATGTGTGTCTTAAGTTGTCTATACTATCACCTATTTTTCTTCACCTGAGATACTATAAGTGCTTCTCTCTAGTTAATCTGACACTTGCCAATCCAAGTCAAAGCAGGCAAGCTACAAGGTTAGCTGAGAGAATTTAAGAAAGGCGCTTGATGAGTTCAAGAAGAGGTCCAGACTATATAGACAGAGGCTAGCAGGCAAGACTGTTGGTCAACTGGATACTGAGGCAGACCCTAAGATTAGCTTCGAAAGGGTAACCTTATTTGAAGGCCCAGTAGTTGAACTTGTGAACCTTGAGACAGGAACTACTTCAGCACCTAATACCCTCAGTGAGGCACCAGCTGGTGAAGGTGTCTCACAACCTCTCCCTGGCCAGAGCTTAATTCTACACCAAGCAATGAAGGCCAAAGCTCTCTCCATCCTGAGTCATACAGGCTAATGACTGACAAAAGGAAGAGGAAGATGACCTCAGAGGAGATTGAGTAGGAGAAAAGGGAGAGGAAGAGGAAGTCAAGGGGAGAGAGTTCAAATGAGACCCTTGGTTTTATGCAAGCTGCAATCAGGGCTGCCCCCAGGCCAAACACTCAAGAGGATGAGTTGAGGGCAGCCAGATTGAACTACTTGGGGTTTAGGAACTACAACATAGATTAAATCAGTCCTTCTCTTGGAGGAACTTAATGAACTGGTTGACACTAAGGTGTTAAAAAATAGAAAGGAAACTGAGGCTTCAAAGCTGCTCCTCAAGATCAAAGAAGAAAGAAGAAGAAAAAGACTTTACAAAGCTCCCACCCTCTCTCCAGTTCAAGAAAGCCCTGAGGCAGAGACTGTGACAATTGAACAAGAAACACAGGTAGGTAGGGAACAAGATAGGCAGAAAACATGATAACCTACCTGAGTGCCACAGGCCTCTATCAGGCAGCAGACCTACTTCCTTTGTCTTATGAGTATATAGAATTTGAATACCTCAAGCAGCTTGAGCAAGAAGTGCTGAAAGAACAAAAGGCTGCTAAGAGGAAGATGAGGGAAGAGGCTGCAAAGTCAAGAGCCACCATTCGAGCCAATTAGAAGAAGTCTGTAGATGAACTGAAGATGGCGAGCTTCTTGAAGCTGTATGGGTTTTCCGGAAGGAGACATGGTCCAATGTCTCTATCCATAATAGATGAGCACATTAGGGTGATCAAGCAGAAGATCAAGAGGGATGAGCTGGTTGACTTGTATTCTCCACCAAGTTAGGCTGCACCTGAAGCAAAGGTCAAGGTTGAACCATAAGAGACAACACAACCTGTACCTAGTGCTGCATCTCAGCCAGCTTCATTTTCTGACCCATAGTAGGGAACTGATCCCTCTTTTTGAATCTATGAAGGAAAAAAACCCAACTGAGGAGGAGAAACTAAATAAATCTGGTACTCAAGTCTAACCTCCTGAGTAAAAATACAAAAAGAGGAAGAGGATGGCCATCAGAAGGGACAAGAAGAAGAAAAAGTCCAAGGCATCTACCTCTGCATCTTAGGATGGGTCAGAACATCCTGAGGAATCCTAACCAACTGATGATGAAAGGAATGGTCTTGATTCTGATGAGGACTGTCAACAGATGAAGATCAAGATTCAAAGGTCTCCTTCAGTTTTGGTAGCATCAGCCTAAAGGACTTTGTAAGGATTACACTTAGAGGCTGATGCAACCAAAGAGCTCTCAGCATACACATATGAAGTACAAAGAAGTTGCTTCGAAAGATTTGACACAACTCAATGAAATACACTAAGTATCAAATCTTTTGAACCCAAATGACCATTTCTTCCGAAGCCAAAGATGGAGTCTTTTGAAGCTTCAAGACAAAGTCTTCCGAACCCAAGAGACTGATTTCTTCCGAAGACAGAAAAGACATGCTTTATCTGACTTACTTTTGAAAAAAGCTGAACCACTTTTTGTTGCCATCTGAGAAGACTCACCAACTTATATGAGTTGGTAAAAAGTCCAAACATTTGTCAACTGTAGAACATGGTAATAGTGTCTATAACTTTCCTCCTATGTAATTTTATCCTTTTTGTAACATATTAGGATATGAGCTATGACATGTTATAGTCACCGGTCAAAAGGCAATCTGCTTTTTGACTTTACATTGATCTTGTTGTATAGATTAGTGTTTCCAGCTGGCCTTCAAAGTATGGCCGGTTGTAGGATGTAGTATAAAGTATCTCAAGTACTAGTCATTTGATACTAAGCTTGGTAACACTTTGTAGAAGCAACTTGAGAGCAATATACAACATTCTTGAAAACCATCTTATTGTGTTCTTGTTCTTTTACTTGTGTTATTAGTTTCATCTTTAAGTCGGTTCCCTATTTGATCTGCTAAATGTTCTAAGTCTCTCCAAATATTGTGAAACTGTTCTATTGACCTCCCTGCCTCGGTCCTACAGTAAATATATCATGTTGTTATGTATTGGACTAGTATATTTGATATTATTGTTTATATATGTATCAAACATATTTATGTTTCAACTTCAATATATTATAAATAATTATATAATTTGAGTAATCAACATGTAAATAATAAAATAATAAATAGTTACATTATTTTCAAAAATTTCACAAATAACCTGATTTGTATATGATAATAATGCCCCTAATAAGTAACTAGTACCTATGACACATGACATAATTATATTGGTTCCTATAATTTTTAGGCTACAATATGTTTGTATTTGAACCATATATATATATATATATATATATATATATATATATATATATATATATATGTGTGTGTGTTGTGTGTGTGTGTGTGTGTGTGTGTGTGTGTGTGTGTGTGTGTGTGTGTAAGAGATCAAATAAAAACCATGTTTATAATTGAAAACCGTAAAAACCATCACTATCCAATCACATAATTTATAATTGATTCATAGTTTTAACTTTTTAACTATTTAAATTATATTTAAGTAAAATTCAACTTTATTTTTTGATGTGATTATATATTTTTAATTTAAACACCAAGGAACCACGATGATGACAAAACAACTTACGTATACGTAACTCGTATGAGTTACATGCACGTAACTCTTAGTTGTACATTTGGTAATATGTTCTTATATATACATAACCCCTACATATACGTAACTCTTAGTTGTTTTGTAACACGTACTTACATAAACGCAACCCCTAGTTTTCTTGGTTTTTAATTATAACATGGTTTTTAAGGGATCCCTCCCATATGTGTGTGTGTGTGTGTGTGTATATATATATATGTATATATATATATATGTATATATATATATGTATATATATGTATATATATATATATATGTATATATATATATGTATATATATATGTATGTAGATATATATGTATGTATATGTATGTATATATATATATATATGTATGTATATATATATCTATGTATGTATATATATATCTATGTATGTATGTATATATATGTATATATATATACATATATACACACACACACACACACATATATATATATATGTATATATATGTATGTATATATATATATATGTATATATATGTATGTATATATATATGTATATGTATATATATATATATATATATATATATATATATATGTATATATATATATGTATATATATATATATGTATGTATATATATATATATGTATATATATATATATGTATATATATATATGTGTGTGTATATATATGTTTGTATATGTATATATATATATATATATATATATATATATATACATATATATATGTATACATATATATATATATGCACATATATATATACATATATATAAACATATATATATACATATATATATACACACACATTCCATGAGTAATGTATGTGATTGATGGTTTTAAACTTTCAAATAACATGTGTATTATGTGTATGAAATAGTAACATTTGAAAGTATAGGGTTAAAAATAAAAAATAATAAAGAATTAGGGTTTCGACCCTAGTTGTGGATTGCGACCAAAAGGCTTGGTGGACTGCCATGTGGTAACCTAGGGATTCTAGGATTTGGGTTGCATAACAGACCACTATGCTACCCTATAACGGTTTGCTATGTGTTGTCCAAGCAAAAATTCTCGCATGCTGACACGTTGCATGTTAACGAGGATCAAAAGGATGATATGTGTCATCCTAGAGTGACCTGTGTCTGACGACAATTCTTATAATGTGACACGTGTTGCCAAGTGTCAAAGTCTGATTGGCAATATATCCCCTGCCGCAAGGGTTACATCACAGACCGTGATCACCCTACTCAATGATCAACAACCCCACAAACAGACTATATAAGCCTACATTCGATAGATGAATTTCGGCACAGTAAACACGTGCCTACTTTACCGCTTGTACTCGTATACCCGTATAATACCCCGTGTTAACTCGTATATAATACCCCCAAATATTTATACTATTATAAAACTAGAATGTCGTTATATTAACATTTATTAACAAAGGGTTTCAGTGATCATGATACAATATACGCATATTGATCGAGTATAGACGCATTAATGGATGACTAAGTGTCATGCCATAATACAGCTGAAATCATTTCAACATATATAAGACATGTGTTTGCTAGTATTTTACCCCATTAAGCTTAAGTATCTACTATGAAGTTGTTATTAAGGGTTTAGGAGATTATAAGTTGTGACTCTAGCCAGCTACTAAAGTGAACATGTGCTCTAAACTTCAATGCATGCTATTTGCAAAATGTTTATAAAATGATTTTAAGCATGTTTATAAAATATCCATTTAAAAATGTTTATACTATTATAAAACCAGAACGTGGCTATATTAACTTTTATTAAGCAAGGGTTAAAGCAACCATGAAACAATATATGTATATCGATCGAGGATACATGCATTAGTGGGTAATAGAGTGTCATGCCATAATACGGCTGAAATCATTTCAACATATATGAACCGGATGATATCAGTATATAACAACTACCTAGTATGGGGCCTATCAATAAAATAGAAGAACTATAAAACAAGTTGTCTTAATAAATATTGATATCGAATGTGTTGTTTTTATTATATTAAAAACATCCGGTAACATGATTCACCAGTATTATGTTGATGCATTTTCAAAACCATTTTTTCCAGGAAAATGATGCACACATGATAATTTAAATAACGTTTATGAACCCAGCATCATGGGAACTCCACAAGAACTTGTGAAGACTGGACTATTATACTTTGTGGCTCAACCTTTAGCTTGTTTTATTCGCAATCTAATGTTTTAAAACAATGTAAGTTTGAAGGATTTGGAAAATACTTACTTTGAAACTTATGAATGACTTTAAACTTAACCCCTAGTGTTGAAATACTTTCCTAGGAGAGAATTTGGTTGTTTTGTCAATTGTATGAATTGATTGCCCCAAAAACATCACCTATTAATAGTTCCATTCAACTCTTAATTGTTAAGAGACAGGAAGATGATGTTAAATGGAAAAGTTTACATGTTTACCCTTTCCCTTAAATCAAAACCCTCCCATCTTGATCTTCATCCCCATCGTGAACCCCACAACATTTTGACTCAAATCTCACCCATCATCGGCAGCCCCCCTCGTCGGCAGCCTCCTCCCTACATCTTCTCGCTGGTGCTACCCCTTCATTAGTAGCCTCCCCATAATATCCATCACCATCGACCCTCTCATTATAGCCTCTTCTCCCCTATACGGCGCCTCCCCTATCATCCTCTCCCTACAGCCCCACCTCTTCGCTGGCAGTTGCCGCTGTAGCTCGCCTACGTTGTTGTTGGATTTGGCTCCAACGGCGGATCCCTTACGGTTCTTGCACGACGAAAGGTAGTTTTAGATTTCGTTTTTTTATCATCAAAGCTTCTCGCATGGTGCAGTCTTGTCATTCTATAGTTGCACCACCACGTGACATCGCTGGATCCATCACAATTCCGTCATGACATCAATGGTAGTGGAAATGTGGGACTACCAATAATGATAATAGACATTGCAACAATAAAGTCAACAATTCGAGGCATTTAAATGAACAATAACAAAGAGTGTTTTTTCTAATACTTTTATAGAACATATTTGATTAATTATGAGTTTATACAACTTTTTCAAATGTATTAATATTATTTTATAATGTTGCTTGTATTGGATTTTAGTATGTTTTTATAGATTTTAAAGGGTTAATGTATAATTTTGATTTTATATAACGTTTTGTATTTAGTTCAGAAATCTAATAAAATAAATAAATTTCATGCAGCATAAAATAATTTAAAGGGGTAAAATAGTTATTATTCGTAGTTATTCAGAGATTCAACCAAATAACACTTACTTACTGGCTCAAAGTCTCTTACCCACTCTATATCTAACTGAACGGGAGCTAAACCATGTGGTATCTTTCAATACTATAGGTATTGCCCGATGTAAGACATGCTAAACGATGTTTAGTGCTCTAACTATTGTCTGATAGTAGGTTTCTTGTAGCTCCTTTATTAATTTATATATATTTGGGATAGAAACATTTTAATTAAACTTTCTAAATCATATTGCTTTCTATGTATACACACTTCCATTTTATCATGTAAGTTAACCGATGATCACATCAAAGTCCCCGACTAAACAAAACACAACCACTTAATTACCGGAGGTAGCCTATGGACTAATATAAATAGTACGTGTTATCAGAGTCTGACAACCCTCGGGCTCGCTCTCTACCGCAGGTTATATTTGCACGTGTTGGAATGCGTCTATCCACAGTTAAATTTTTTTTTTTTATCTAATACTAAAAGTTATGCTTGCATGTACTTGTGATAGTATTTACGTGGGGTACTAAACAACTGTCAGTTAGTCTATGGTTTGTAGGCTCAATGTAGTTACATATTAACTAAACTATATGATGCTTATACATAATACAATAATTATTCACTGATTACTGATTTCCTATTGTTTATAACTTATGCAACTAAAGGTTTCATCAAGTCTCGAAAACTTACGAGCTCACCAATATTATGTTGATTGGTTTTCTAACAAGTTTTTCAGGTAACTATACAATTATGATAATCTCCAATTTTAGAATGACATGACTAAGACGCATATTAAACTTAAGAGTGCTTAGGCCGACATATTATAATTTTTTGTCATATGTACCTGAATGTCTAATGAACATTATTAACAACTTAATTTGATTTAGTGTTCTTTATTTATGTC
This sequence comes from Flaveria sonorensis, assembly GCA_025506505.1. Taxonomy (NCBI): domain Eukaryota; kingdom Viridiplantae; phylum Streptophyta; class Magnoliopsida; order Asterales; family Asteraceae; genus Flaveria; species Flaveria sonorensis. Next base: position 38,181,349 of record CM046432.1, read on the forward strand.
ATGTGTTGATAATGTTTCACCGGTTATCCTTCCGTTATTCCGTCATCGCTAGAGGTGTGAATTGTCAATTCGAGTTAGTTTTTTCAAGTTTTTTTTGGAAGAAGTTATTTGATTAGATCTGAAACCCATCTTAAACATCTGAAAAATGAAGTCAAGCGGTCACATATGCTTTCATGAAGGCGACCGCTTCCTACCAAAATTTACAACACACTCTCACTGTACTTCCTTCACTCTCTCTCTCATCACATCGTTGTTTCATTCTCACTATCTATATATATCACACACACACAAAAACATACACACAGATGCATACATACATACATGCATTGTCAGTGAAATCAAAACCCTAGAAAACATGATGAGATCGTGTTATGAGAATCCCTCAATTCTTATCTATGAATCGCCGGTTTGAGTAGCGAAGGTGATCGGATTTGAGTTCGACAGAGATGTATAAGAACCAGTTGCAAGAATTGGCGCAGAGGAGCTGCTTCAATCTGCCATCGTACACTTGCATAAGAGAAGGTCCAGATCACGCCCCAAGGTTCAAGGCCACGGTTAACTTCAACGGTGAGACGTATGAGTGCCCTAATCACTGCACAACATTGAGCCATTGAGGCAGGCAGAACACTCTGCAGCTGAGGTCGCTCTTAGTCAACTTGCATCCCAAGGTTCCTCTAATTCTCTCGCTGCTAGGATACTCGTGAGTCTTCAAATTCTCTCATTTTGAAAGTGATGATTTTTAGTCTTAATTGCTGGGATTTGTTCAAATTTAGCTGAAGAGATGAAGTGTTGCTATGATTGTTCATTAGAATTCCTTTCATGGCTTCTTAAAGCTTGGATTAGTTTTGGATTTGGGTATCATCAGATGGGTTATGTAATATATATGAATACCCCTCCTCTGTTCACCACTGTTGATCCTTGATGTTATGATGTTAATGTAGTAGGATGCTGGGCTGTATTTACGATCATATGTTGTAAGGTTTAGATGCTATGAGTGATGTATGCGACTGATGGTTTTAAACTTTAATTTGACATATGTCTATTATATATGTAGTCTTCTAAAACTGGGAGTATGTTAAAGATGAATATATGATTATATTTCCTTTTAGTTCTTTAAAATTACTCTTAAGTTAAATGTTGCTACAATGGAAATCAGATTGGGTCCTGTTGTCGGTGGTGGGGAAGGGACCCCTTCATCAAGTGCCTGCGCCTTCTTTATTAAGGAGGTGAGTGTGTCCCGGGTCACGCTTAACCGGTCAATCCAACTTGGACCCGGGCTCAAGATTAAGCCCAATTCAGAGGTCATGTGATATCTTTAAAATGATATTATGATGCCATAATTGAGGATTGTCCACAGTAGCAATGTGGGTTCTAGTTTTATTACTGAATCTGTAATGGCATTCTAGTTTATCTTGCATGTGTAACTTTCTTAACTGAACTTTGGGATCGACAGGACGAGACAGTGGTGCACAAGAACCTTTTGCAGGAGGTTTCTCAAAGAGTAGGGGAGTCTTTACCAACATACACAACTTTTAGATCGGGCCTTGGGCATATGCCTGTTTTCACCTGCACTGTAGAATTAGCTGGCTGTACATTTACAGGAGAACCCGCCAAAAATAAGAAACAAGCAGAAAAGTGCCATGTCAGCATGGTCATCTCTAAAACATTGTAAGTCACGCAATTTGTATTGTTGTCTGATGCAGGATTTACTGTGTTTGGTTTGCATTTTTGTGTGTGGATGCGTCTTTAGTCTGTTGGAATGCAGAAGCCACACTTTGAACAATTAGTATTAAATAGACGGTTCAGTGAAGTAAGTATGTGGTTGGGGCTGGGTCTACCCAAAACCCTTTGTCAAAAAGAATTTTCATAAATATATAAGCAAATCTCATATTATTTCAGTAGGTATCCAATTTTTGAAATAAGATCTAGCAGGTGCTACCTTTAAGTTGTTTCATCCTCAAAGCCTCGACCCATTTTGACCCGTTTTCTTGTACGCCAACTTTTTAAGTATATGGGTTAAAACTGCTACTTCTAAATTTAGATATTCTCTTGCATATTATATATTTGTTCACATAAACAATTAATACAGATGAATGACATTTATATCCTCTATTTGTTCAGTAACACAGCAATCTGAAAGCTTGTCATCGCAAAAAGGAAACATTGAGGAGCAGGAACATGTTATAGTGGCCCGGGCTTTACAGAAATTTAGGTTAAAGGCAAGAATGTCTAATATGCCCATTCCGATACGTTTTCCAGTGCCAAAATCAAAAACACTTACTGGCCAACCGCCACCAACCACATCAAAAATCCTTCCATTAATATGCCCCAAAACGAATCCCAGTGTGCGTCATCCAACTGCGATATCTAATACACCCCAAACATGCATAAAAACACCTCAAAAGCAATTTCCGGTCAACACTGCCAATGAGCCACCGCAACCCCCCTGTCAGTCAGCGGAAAACCCCTCCATACCATGCCAGCACAAGTTTGCTGCGGTTGGAGCAGCACCGTACATCCCTGTTCAGCACTTCAGGGCTCACCATGGAATGGCTCCTCCAGTGACTATATGCAACCGTACATGGGTGCACCACCATCGCCTAATCACCTTTCTTCTCAGTGTGGGTTGCCTCCACCTATGTGCATTGGTGTAACACCTTCAGTCACTGTTAGACAGGTGGTTCCGGTTTTTTCTGCTGTTACAAAGCCTGTGACAAGCTCCACAACACCAAATGAAGTATAGAAGAATACAAATTCTCATGAGGACCCCAAATCTCCAATCATGCTGCTCGCCACATCGTCAACAACAGAAGATAAAGAGAGCAATGTTGCAACAATATCTATCAGCCCACCAACGGAAGATGAAGAGGCTACCAAATTGGTAGAGTTCAAACTAAAGAGGCTAGAAATTTGATGAGAAAAAACAAGAGAGAGGAAGATGGTGTTTAAGGATTTTGTAGGGTAACTTGTGTTGTGCAACTTAAAATGTAGGTGTTTGTTTGGTGTATTCTTGTCTGATATTTTCATGTTCGAAGCTGAAATTGAGCTCCAGTTGGTACAAAGAGTAAATTGGAATTTGTAGGGGTGGTTTTTTGAAACATAAACACTGTGAGCAAGCCATTTATATAATCATCTGCTTAACTACCTGCAATTGATGTCACCTTCGTCAGCGATGATTATAAAACTACACCTGACAGAAAAACCTGAAAAATACAAGATGGCATGGTAATAATAATAATAATTTCATGAATACAGGAGATGGATCAATAATTATCTGCTTAACTAGCTGCAATTTTTGTCATCTTTGTAAGGGATGATAATAAAACTGGACCTAACGGGAAACCTGAAAAATACAAAATGGGTATGGGACTGCGGTTACCAAAACTTGTTTCATATGTGCCAATTGTCATACTAGTAATTAGGAAGAATGATTATACTTTCAATACAAAATGGGTAGGGGCCAGGTTCTTTATGAATATGAATTATTGTTTGATGTAGTATCTGTCAAACTACTCCCTCAAGAAGTGCCTTTTGCCTATCTGAAGAGTGAAGAACCTCTATCAAGTGAATCTGGTTTTGGTGCAACCGAAGAAATCCAAGATCTGATGGAAGCACAATCTGTGCATAAATTCATATTTGACACAAGATGCAATCATGTACTTCAAAAATGGAGCATCCCTCTACACTGTTTGAACATACATCAATCCTCAATCTTAAAGCTGTTTAGAAATACATCGTATGGACTGATGTTAGGTGACACGAAGTGATAGTCGAGGATTGGGTTTCCCCGGTTTTCCATTCCCCAAAATTGGGGGGGGGGGGGGGGGGGGGGTTGTTTCGTGATGAAGGCCCTACCGATCAGATGATGCTACTGACAGAGTTGCTACCAAGAAGAGGAAAATAAACATAAGACTTAATTACACATATAGTCCATGTGGTTTGACGAAAATAACAAGTTTGGTGTTAACCTTTATGAGTAATAAGTTAGAGTCTTATGATTTAGAGTTTGTAACAAGTTTGGATTCTAAAGCTAACGACCGTTAACTTTTCTGTTAAATTGAAAGATAAATTACTAAAGTACCCTACATAACTACTAGTATGGGTCTATGGTATAAGGAATGCCCTTAACTGTAGGTATACCAAAAGTCAACAAGTCATAATATGTTTGACTTACAAAAGTCAGAAGGTGATGACATAAGAGTCAAGAAGCCAATGCATTAGATTAATCATGGTCAAAATAGTGAACCCAATTCGTGGATTACCAAGCAAAAACCATAGTAAGTACACAGAGTAAAGATCTTTAACACAAAGTACAAATACAACACTCCTTAGACAACACCCAGCCTATATACTAAATCTTAGGGGTATCATCCGGATGCTAAATACCAGAAATTCAAGAAAAAAGACGGCGAAACAGCGAACCAACTAACAAAAGCCATAGCCGTTGAGGTCTCAAACCTGGTGCAATGGTTCTGTGAACAGTTATTGAAGTCGTTACTGATTAGAACTGTTATACCAGCTGACGCACATGCTGCAGCAAATGTAAGAGTTGATGTAATCTGCATGCTCAAAAACACAATGTAAGGAAAAAATCATCATCAAGATTTTGATTTAAAGTGTGTCAAAACGAACATTAGATCGTTCGACAAAATTTAAAGCAATATAGCACCGGAAAGCTTTCAAATTTGTGGTAGAAACCCAAATAGTTATAACAAATATGATTGGTTTATGGTTCCAGATCAAGATATTTAAGCCAAAAGAGAATCAGAAGTAAAAATATTACCCCGTCTCCAATGGTGAAGAAGGAAACAATTCTCGGGTTTCTAAGACAACGCTTCACTAAAAGAGCATAAACATCGATGATCGCAAGTGAAAGACTCCAAAGGCATTGCAAGCTTAGAGCTGCAACAAGGTATCTGGTACAAAACAGCAATTCATACAATCATATTCAGATCATTCAAAAGAACCCCTTTCATTGTAACTAAACCAACAATCAACTTTTCATATCTTTGGCAGTAAATATGAACATAGCCCTCCAGTCACCAACTAAAATGTTAACTTTCACTCAAATTGGTTTTCCCTAAACATCCAAATTTAATGGTCTTTAGTGTAAGGAAAAGATATATACAACAGCACCCAAATGAAGGTGTTGAAGAAAAATGCATTAGAGTTAGGGTTTGAGTGACATAAGAAGTACCGGAAGGCGGTGACGGAGGGGAAGTCATTGGTGGCGGCCATGACGGCGACGGCGACGGCAGCGAAGCCGAACTGAAGTAAACGCAGGGCAAGGTTGGCCGTGGTTCCGGGCATGCCTTGAATGTCCTTCATTCTCACTCTATCATCAGGTATGCCCCCATTTTCAGCAGCAGCTCCTCCAGTCAATTGGGGGATTTCAATGTCTAACGGGTGCACCGCAGGGTGGCTTCTACTGCTCATAGTTCTATTGGCTTCAAAGCTTCATCACCTTGGCACCAATTGACGAAATTGAGACAAAAAACTGACGATCTGCTAGAATTTTGGAAGAATTTGACCCTTTTGGAGTCGTTTCAAGACACCCAAATGGAAATTATTGGAAATTGTTGATAGGGTTTTAGGGAAGTGATTGTGAGATGACGAGTAGCGGTGTTTAGGGGAAGTAGAGTGATTGGAGGCCGTCAAATTGACGCCGGTGACGACGACCACAGGATGAGTGTGAGAGAATAAGGCTGAGGATGTCGTATGCGTGTTTCAACCTCTTGTTGCCCTACATTACATCGGATCCTTTTCCGTTTCTGGTTTCATACCACTCTTTGCGTCTCGGTAATACAGCGCAATACGTAGAGTTTGTGAGTTCAGCTTTGTAAGAAAATATTTTATTAGCGGATTAGTAGATGTTTTAGATATTGAAATGTACACGTAGTGATGGAAATTTTTAAAAACTTAATATAAAAATCGTATCATTGTAAAAAACTTTCATGTTACGGTACAATAAACCAAAACTTTACATTTTGTGACTCATAAAAAAACTTGATAGAATTTTTTCCTTAAATATGTTAATGTTGGTGGAAGGGAGGCGATGCGACATGCCTGTCTAGTTTGTTAGCGGGTTAAGTGATGTGTTAAATATTGAAGAATACATGTAGCGATGGTACGTTAAAAAGTCAAATTAGCAAAAGAAAACACATTGTAACAAACCCAAACATTGTGGAGTTAAGTCAAATCTTTGCACATTATGGTTACTTAAAAAGTTTTAAGTATTATGCTTAAGTCAGAGCTAAATGCTTAGCTCTACAGGTGAAACCTGCATGTTGCAACGGATGTTTTAAAATTTGTAATACTTGATCTTGAAGTCCTGCATATTAATATTTAAATCAAGAAAAATTTCACGTTGAAACATTGATATTTTTGAAGAATGTTGCCGGTGTTGTAAAAATTGATCCTAGTCGGGGATTAATCGGAAATCGACTACCAATCTTGGTGATTTTACATAGGGTTGACATAACAGGTCAGACACGACATAATAAGACACAATCATCTGACATACTATGTCACACCCTCAAATTCCACGTGCAGGGTTTTACCGCGAGGCGTGTGAACAAACTAGGATCTAAGTCATTAATCACTCAGAATGACACTATATGAAACATTAAAAAAACAATCCAGAGTTTAGAAACTTATGCGGAAGCGTTTTGTAAATAAGCCAAACCCAAGGTAATGAAATGTAAAATGCGCAAACACGCACCAACCCATTATTTAAAACAAGATGTATATTAACTCCCAAATGCAAAACAATGTTTATTCCAATGCATGCTGACCCGTGAGTGCTCCTAGGTGCTGCTGCTAACCTCGACATGAGAATAGCATACTAAAAGAGTCAACACAACGGTTGGTGAGTTCAAGAGTTTGCGTTTAGCATAAGCAGTAACAGTTGTAAAACATAAGAAGTGCATTGAAATAGATAGCTAGTCTATGTTCATAAGTAATAACCATAGCGGTTTCGCGATCGAAGCTGACTGTGTTTCATTTGTTTGCCTCCCGTCACGACTTACCAGGTCGTGACGATGTTTGTGTTTAGGACAATATTGCACCCGTTTGACCTCGAGTCGTATGGGTAGGGCTTATCAGACCCAGTAGTACTACCCAAAATTCTTCACCAGTTACCATTATTAATGATCCGAAAGTGTGAGGACTTTCAAGGTATATCACACTATGTTACACCATACACAACTTATAAAGGTAAAGCGTTTGAAAAACAAGAGTATGATATCTCCCCCAAAAAGAGAGTGTTTAAAAGTGGGGCATGAACTCACCTGGTGCGCCAACAAATAGAATAATGCAAAGCTACGGTGAACGGAAAGACAACCCGTCAAAGGTTACCTAGAACACGAGAGTACATAAGTACGTGTACCCAGAAAGTTTAACAACCCTAAGTGCTTAATAAACACGCTGACCCAAGGGTTTTGGAAAAACAAATACTCATTTGACCTAGTTGACCCGTTTGACCCGTTGGTAACATGTTAATTAAAATCTTGTTTGATCAAGTATAGCAACTCATTACACATGATTATCATACAAGTTATCCACATATGCCACATCATCAGTCATAAGTTCTACCAAAATCATCATACCAACATAGATTATCGTACAACACATGGGAATCTAAATCAAATATCATGCTCAACTTAAATATAATTACATAACAACTAATAAATCATACATTGAGTTTATTCATGCACTACATGCCATGTGAAGCCACTCACGACTTCACACCCTAAACCCTACCAATACTACTAACTAGGGGCCTCAGATTCGTGCGCATGTATGACGATCATTATCACATTACTCAATAAGATTCATACCAACTAACATACACAATAATGATATATTATAATCCCAAACATGATTCCATAACCTCCTAACATAAACTCAATACTTTTGCAAATTTCCATAAAACCTAGATTTCCAAGTAAACCATCAAGTATCCACATGATCCAATTAACACATTCTAACACATTAGACATCATCAACAACCATTCTAGCATGATCCTAACATCAAAAACATGCCCAATTCACAATATCAAATGATTCACATCAATAAAGTTTCTCTTTCGGGAAAGTAACACTCAAAATCAATCTATTATCCAATTCATTCATGAATTCATCAGCTTATATCTAATCTAGTTCATAGAAATCATCTAGACATGATAAACATCATCAATTCATCATAATTCCCAATTCTCATGCACAAAAGTTACTACTTATAGTAAGGTATGAACAACACATCAATTCTATGAATTTCTTGCATAATCCACGTAAACTAACATCAATGCAATAGAACTAATATCAAAATATCATCCAATATTAACAATTTCGACATTAACCATGTTAATTGATCTAGGGTTCTTCTTGAATCAAAAACTATGAAAAACTTGTTAAAACTCACCTCAAATCATGTAATAGGTCAAGAATTGAACTTGCTACAATGTTGTAATGATCAAAGCCATGCAAAATCGAATGTTCTTGATGCTAGAAGCTTGAAATCGCAAGGGATGGGTGCTTGGGAGGTTTTCGGCCGAATGAAAGGGGTATGGGGGCTAGGGTTGGTTTTTACTAAAATTAAGTTTAGTAGTTTTACAAATAAACCCTTCCTTGATCACCTTTTGTAAAAATTAAATCTTTTAACACTTTTAAATACTTTTAACTACAAAACTCATATAATATTATTCAAAAATAATAATCATATATTTTTAACTAGCAACAAAACACATGAATCAAATATCACATGCTGTCTTGTTATCAAGAAAAATTGACAAATAACATTTAAAATTCATGAACCACATAACCACAAATTAATAATCAAAATTATTATCTGTTAACCATAGTTAGTTATTATTAGGTCACCAACTTTCAACGACAACTAGTGCGTGATCATAACACGTGTATGCAAGACCTAACGATGCAAGACCTAACGAAACTAACGAAGTTTGGTAACGGAAAATTACTAGATGTCACATTATCCCCATGTTGAAAGAATTTTCGTCCCAAAAATTGCATTACATTGTTGTGCTACATCACTGATCTCTGATCTACTGCATTAGCACAACGAAATCAAGTGAGTTGTCATATCATCCCCATGTTGAAAGAAATTTTGTCCTGAAATTTAATCAATACCTTCGCTATTTGTCTTCGTTGTCTCAAACAAATGAGGATACTTAAGCTTCATCTGGTCCTCACGTTCCCACATGAACTATGGTCCACATCTTGAGTTCCAACAGACCTTAACCATTTCATTCTTGCTCTGTTTAAGAGTCTTGACCTCACAATCGATCACCTCAACTGGTTCTTTAATGAATCATAATTGTTCATCTACTTGCACCTCCTCGAGTAGTACAACCAAAGTCTCGTCAGATAAACACTTCTTTAGATTGGAGATGTGAAACACATTGTGAACTCCACTCAACGAGTCAGGCAGATCTAATCGATAGGCCACTGGACCAATTCTTTCCAGAATCTCAAATGGTCCAACATATCTCGGACTAAGCTTGCCTCTTTTTCCAAATCTAATCACGTCTTTCCACGGTGAGACTTTCAGCAATACCTTATCTTCGACTTGAAACTCCAAAGGTTTTCGTCGCTTGTCTGCGTAGCTCTTCTATCGGTCTCGTGCCGCAGCCATACAATTTTGTATCTGTATGATCTTTTCAGTAGTTTCATGTACCAATTCAGGACCAGTCAATTGACTATCACCAATTTCCGCCCAACAAACCGGTGATATACATTTTCATCCATACAATGCCTCAAAAGGTGTTGCCTTAATGCTGGTGTGATAGCTATAGTTGTAAGAAAATTCCACCAAAGGCAGTTGGGATTCCAAATTGTTTCCGAAATCTATTACACAGGCCCGCAACATGTCCTCTAGAGTTTGAATAGTACGCTCGCTTTGTCCATCGGTCTGCGAATGATAGGCAGTGCTCATGTCCAAGCGCGTACCCAAAGATTTTTGCAATGATTGCCAGAAATAGGAGGTAAAGCGAGCATCACGATCCGAAATGATTGAAATTGGTACACCATGTCTAGATACCACTTCCTTCAAGGTAATTCAAGTTAGCTTATCCATTTTGTGTGTTTCTTTGATTGCTAGAAAGTGAGCAGACTTAGTCAATCGATCTATAATCACCCATATCGTGTCACAACCGCTAGGATTTCTGGGTAATTTGGTAATAAAATCCATGAAAATCTGCTCCCACTTCCACAAAGGAATTTTAGGTTGTTGCAGTAATCTAGATGGCATCTGGTACTCAAATTTCACTTTAGAGCATGTTAAACACTTGCTCAAATATGTAGCTACATCCGCCTTCATATTAGGCCACTAATAGTGCACCTTCAGATCATGGTATATCTTGTCAGAACCAAGATTTATTGAATATTTAGACTTGTGAGCCTTACTTATAACCAAGTCCTTGAGATTTCCATACAAAGGTACCCAAAGTCTATCCATGAAGTAACGAATTCCATCGGCTTTCACCTCAAATTGCTGTCCATCCCAAGTAATGATTTGGATTTAATATTTTCCGCTTTCAAAGCTTCGGTCTGAGTTTACTTGATTTGTTCGGGTAATCGTGTCGTAAGCTGTAGAGCTCACACTTCTCGGGGTTTAGTAGTTTCCTTTCTGCTTAAGGCATCAGCAACCACATTTGCCTTCCCCGGGTGGTACTTAATAGCATAATCATTCAATAATTCTACCGAGCGTCGCTGCCTCATATTCAGCTCTTTCTACTTGAATATATGCTGAAGGCTCTTGTGATCGGTGTAAATGGTGCATTTGGTACTGTACAAGTAATGTCTCCAGATCTTCAAGGCAAAGTCTACTACACCTAATTCCAAGTCATGAGTAGTGTAATTCTTCTCATGCACTTTTAGTTGTCTGGAGGCATAGGCTATTACTTTGTCTTGCTGCAATAGGACACCACCCAGTCCTTGGATAGAAGCATCACAGCAAACCACAAAATCATTAGTTCCTTTCGGTAATGCCAATATCGGTGCGTTCCAGAGTTTCTGTTTTAACAACTAAAAAGCTGCTTCTTGACTCTCTCCCTATTTATACGTTGCACCCTTATGTGTTAAAGCAGTGAGAGGTTGAGCTATCTTGGATAACCCTTCAATAATACGTCGATAATATCCTGCCAGTCCAAAGAATTGTCGTATCTCCCTAGGCATTTTGGGGACTGACCAATTCTTTATTGCTTCAACCTTTACTGGATCTACATGGATTCCTTTTCATTAACAATATGACCTAGAAATTACACCTCTTGAATCCAGAAGTCACACTTAGAGAATTTGGCATACAATTGTTCCCTTTTAAGTAGTTCTAAAATTAACCGCAGATGCTCCTCGTGCTCTTCTTTGGTCTTAGAATAGATCAACATGTCATCAATAAACACAATGACAAACTGATCGAAGTAGGGTTTGCACACACTGTTCATGAGATACATGAATACCGCTGGTGCATTAGTCAACCCAAATGGCATGGCCAAGAATTCATAATGGCCATAATGAGTACCGAATGCCATCTTTGAGATGTCTTCCTCTTGAACTCTTAATTGATGATAACCGGACCTCAAATCAATTTTGAAATAACAACTGGACCCCTAAAGTTGATCAAACGGGTCATCAATACAAGGTAAAGGGTATCGATTCTTGACCGTCACTTTGTTCAACTCTCTGTAATCAATACATATCCAGAATATGACATCCTTCTTAACAAAAAGGACAGGAGCTCCTTATGATGATGAGCTCGTCAGATAAATCCTTTATCCAATAGCTCTTGGAGCTGTGCTGACAGTTCTTGCAATTCGTTCGGTGCTAGCCGGTAAGGTGCTCTAGCAATTGGAGCTACTCCGGGAGTCAAATCGATTTGAAACTCAACTTGACAGTGATGTGGTAGTCTATGAAGGTCATCTGGAAACACCTTTGGGAAATTACAAACTACTGGGATATCCTTTATCTTCCTTTCCCATTGCTGCTTGTCTGGTACCAGGGCCAATATGGCTAGACGACCTTTACGCAGTAATTTCTACGCTTTAATAAATGATATGACGCCTATCACTGCACTACTCTTTTCACCATTAACTGGAAGGATTTCACCACCCTCGAGAGGAATACATATGATCTTCTCGCACCATACTACTTCTGCCTGCTTCTCGGATAACCAATCCATGCCTACTATCGCATCAAGCGTAATAGGCATAAGGTCAATGTCAAAAGTGTGTCGGCTAGTTCTATCTTACAATCTTTGTGAATATGCGTGATGTGAATTTGCTTACCATCAGCTAATTCTATAGTATATTTGGATTCCAACGCAGAAGGCCTATCATTCAATAGACTATCGAACTTGGTGAAAATAAAGCTCCTATTGGCTCCAGTATCAAATAGTACAGTAGCATATAGACTATTAATAGGAAATTTACCAGTAACAATAGTAGGATCGTTTAGAGCCTCACCTAAGCCAATGACAAAAGCTCTTCCCTTGGCTCCACCATTGTGCCCACCATTATTATCTCCATTGCCTGTGTTGTTGTTGTTATTTCGCCATTTCCATTACCATTGCCATTCTTCTTTAATTGAGGGTAGTTCCTCTTGTAATGCCCTTCCTTTCCACACTCAAAGCAGCTTTTTGGTGTTTCCTGCGTTTGTTGTGGCTTCCTCATCAATTCGTCATGACAGTCTTTTGATGCGTGCCCTGACTTCCCATAACGGTGACACTTAAAGTTGTCACACCTGTCGGTGTGATGATAGCGGTTGCACTTTAGATACTTCCCCACGTATCCACCTTGTCCTTGGGTTACCGAAGATGATTGGTTGAAGTTGTGATTATTGTCAAATTTCCTCTGCTGTTGCTACTGCTGAGATATGTTGTTTGATGTTGAACCTTTGCTGCTTGAACCATCCCACTTACGCTTGTTATAGGGTACACTTTCCACCACGCCTCGCTAAGGTAACTTTCCCTACTCCACCACCTGGTCCGTTAGCTTATGAGCTAACCGGATGGCTTGTTGTATGGTAGTAGGGTTAGAGGCTGTCACCATACTTTGAATCTCAGGCACCAAACCACGTAGATACAACTCGATCCTCTTATGCATCGGGTTAACCATCCCCGGGCACAGGGTTGCCAACTCGTGAGACCTGGTGGTATAGGCCTCGATCTCAGACCTTTGCATATTTAGTTGCCAAAGCTCAGCTTCTAATTTTTGCACCTCATCATGAGTGCAACATTCTTCTGTCATCATCATCTTGAATTCCTCCCACGGTAAATCATTGGCCATTGCCTAACCTAGCATCTGGACCTGGGCGTTCCACTATGAGAGTGCCATGCCCTCAAGGGTTCCGGTAGCATATTTCACCTGCTAAGCCAACGAGCAGGTTGCATTTCACGACGACTGACTCAGTCTTCTCAAACCACAGCACCAACCCTACAGCCCCTTTAGTTCCACAGTAGGTATGGGGCTTGCAATCCATAAAGGCTTTGTAGGTACAAGGTGGGGGTCCTGTGCCAACAAACCAAAACATTTAGTTCAACAACTTAAATTAACAACTACCGTATTTGTTATTGCCACTTGTATCATTACCTGTTGGCTGTGCGACTTGTACAACAGCCACTACCACCTGCACATGCTCATTTATTAAAGCAGCCAGTTCAACGGGGGTCATGTTAACTGCGCCCGCACCACGTCCGCGTCCTGCGCCACGTCCTCTTCCACCTCCTTCCATTTTCACTTTACATTCACAAACACTTTAATGAGTAACATCTAACATATTAATCTCATTGAAGCATAATAAATAGTAAGAAAATTATGAAGTTCATCAACCATAACATTTATAACCGAAATAATAACGAAGGATAATAAATTATAAGTAACTCATAAAATTTTAATCAATGTCAAAATTTCTAGTTTTTCAGTTGGGTGGGAAACAACCCTTCCCGTATTGGTTTTTCTTTTTTTTTTTTAAAAAAAAAACCATGCAGTCCAAGTCAGATGAATAAGAGAAATCAGTCTATCACTTCAGGCCCATCACCGTCCTCTTCCATATCTTCCGGTTCCTCCTTGGGCTCTTCCTCCGGATCCTCTTCTGCTTCCTCCTCGGGCTCCTCCTCTGGTACTACAGGACCGGGTAAGGGTGCCTAACACAATCAGTTTCACAATGAGGAGAGACTTAGAACCCTTAACAGTTCAAATAGGAAATCGGGTTTGATTATAAGGATACTAAGAACACAAGTAGGTAATGAGATAGAACAAGCAACAATAACATAGAAACATGATTTTCACGGAGTGTTGTATATTGCTCTCAAGTTCTATTACAAGTGTTACAAAGCATATCTCAATTTACAAGAACCTAAGACTCTTTATACTATATCCTACAACCGTCAATACTTAGAAAGACAGTTGGAAATGACTAATCTAGACAACAAGATCAATCTAAAATCAAAAGGCAGATTGCTTTTTGACTAGTGACTATGACATGGCATAGCTCACATCCTTTTCTATTACAAAAAGGTTTAGAGGTACAAAAGTAGGAAGTTACAGACAAGGACCTTAATCTACAGTTTACAAAACCATGAACTTTTCACCAACTCATACAAGTTGGTGAGTCTTTAGAGTTGCAGCGGAAAGTGTGTCAGCTTTATGTAAAGTAGATCAGAGAAAGCATGTCTTTCTCTGTCTTCGGAAGAAATCAGTCTTCAGAGCAAAATGGCTTCGGAAGACTTTTACTCTGAAGCTTCGGAAGACTTCATCTTTGGCTTCGGAAGACTTTACACTTAGAGTATTTTCTAATGTAGTGTGTAAAACTTCCGAAGCACTTCTACCTTTGTACGTCCAGTGCATGCATGCAGGAAGACCTTTGGTTGTTTTAGCTTCTTTGGTTGTATCAGCCTTATAATCTTCTAATATTACCTTACAAACTCCCCCTAGGCTGATGCTACCAAAATAGAGAAGTACTTCAGATGTTGATAGTCCTCATTAGGATCAAGACCAAGCCTCTCTTCATCATCTGGTCAGGATCCTTCAGACTTTCATAGTATCTTCTCATGTCATAGAGATCATGTAGAGGAAGATCAAGCATGTCTTGCCAGAAGTAGACATCTTGACCTCCTTGATCTCTGATGACATACCATTTATCCGGATTGGCAGCAAAACTCCAGGACAAGATGGGTCTTCCAATGGCATGAGGCTCTACTTGAATAGGAGTTGGTTGAGCAGCCTCTCCATGCACTTCCTCGGGATGCTCTGACTCATCTTGAGGTGTGGAGGTGGATGCCTTGGTTTTCTTCTTCTTTGAAACACTTTTCCTGGCCATCCTTTTCCTCCTCTTTGAAGTTTTCAACTGAGATGACTGGTCTTCAGCACCAGATTGTTCTGTTGTGTCCCTCTCAGTTGGGATCTTTTCTCTCACAGGTTTAGATGAAGAGAGAAGAGAACCCTACTATGGATCAGAAGATAAAGTTGGCTGAGATGCAGCTCTAGGATCAGGTTGTGTTGTCTCAGGGGGTTCAACCTTCACCTCAACTTCAGGTTGAGCTGGACTTGGTGGAGAATGCAAATCTAAAAGCTCTCCCCTTTTGATCTTCTGCTTGATCACTCTTATATGCTCATCCATGGTGGATAGAGACATAGGACCAAGCCTCCTTCTGGAGAATCCGTACGGCTTCAAGAAGCTCATCATCCTTTGTCTATCTTCAGACTTCTTTTGGCTTTTGTGGATGATGGCCCTTGACCTTGTAGCTTCTTCCTTTAACTTTCTCTTAGCAACTTTTCTTTCTTTTGTGGCTTGTTCCTCCAACTGCTTGAGATATTCAAACTCTATGTACTCAATGGATAAGGGAAGAAGTGCAACTGCCTGATAGAGTCCTATGGCACTCAGGTAGTTGGTCATATTCATTCGTTCAGCTTCCCTATCTAACTAAGGTTGTGCATCAGCCACAGTCTCTTTCTCAGGACTTTCTTGAACTGGGGAGAGGACAAGAGCATATTTGTAGTGCCTTTTCAGTCTCCTTTCTTCCTTAATCTTGAGGAGCAATGCTGCATCCTCTGCCTCCCTCCTCTCCTTTGACAGCTCAGTGTCAGCCAGCTCATTCAACTCTTCTAAGGGGAGAGATATGAGTTCATTAACATTATAGTTCCTGGTCCCCAGGTAGTTTAGCCTGGCTGCCCTCAACTTATCATCTTGAGTGATTGGCCTGGGGGCAGCTCGAATAGCAGCTTGCATGAAGCCTGAGGACCATTCTGAACTCTCTTCCCTTAGCTTCATCTTCCTCTCTCTCTTCTCATCCTCTAACTCCTTAGAGGTCATTTTCCTCTTCCCTTTGTCACGCACAGGCCTTGGTGACTCAGGGTAGAGAGAGCTTTGGCCTTCATTGCTTGGTTCAACAGTCAAGCTCTAGCCAGAGAGAGGTTGTGGAGCACCATCACTAGTTGGTGCTTCACTGAGGGTATTGGGTGTAGAAGGAGATCCTGTCTCAAGGTTCACAGTTTCAACCTCTGAGCCTTCAGTCAAGGTTTTCCCTTTGAAGCTAATCTTGGGGTCCACCTCAACATCCAGTTGACCAAAGATCTCACCTGTTATCCTCTATCTATATAATCTTGATCTTATCTTGAAATCTTCAAGTACCCTTTATTGTATCCAGTCTGCTAGTTTTCCAGCTTGTCTGTTTTGGCTTGGGTTGACAAGTGGAAGATCAACCAGATTTATGCACTCATAGAAACTCAGGTTTGAAAAGTTGAAAGTTTCTTATTAACCCTGAGTTCTAGAGATGATGAGAGCTCTTCTTTCTGTGTCATACCTTAATCCCATAATTGGGTTCTCAGAGTAAGGAGATGGGGTAGACATGGCTCTGGGTATACCCTCCTCAAATAGACTTTGAATGAGAGAGTCTACATCCATGTAGACTTGAGGAGGTTGCTGAGTATGGACTATTGCAAGAGAGGGTGGTGAATCCACTATGCCCATACTCTGAGAAGAACTCTTGGGTTCTGTGACTGTTTGGACTTTCTTCCCTTTTTGGAAGTATCACCTTCTTGCATAAGTGAGCTGGGGGTTGAGTCTGTCACATTCTCAGGTTCTTGTGGACCTGGTTGAGTTCGTCTTGATGGTCTCTCAGCTAGCTAGCCCTTGAGATCGGTGATCTCAAGTTGCTGGTCATTGACCCTTCTTTCTAAGACAGTCACCTGAGATTCTAGGTGACTTATCTTTGAGACTAAATAGGTGCATGTTTGAGTCAGTTTTTGCACCTTTAGTTTCAGACTCTCCACATCCTCATCAAAAGAATCACGGGGGATGAGAGAATTGGACCAAGATCCTCCTCCTCATCACCAGCATATTGTTCTTGGCTGCTGGATTTCCCTTGCCTTATGATAGCTTCAAGAGAAGTGTCAAAAGGCCGGGTTGCCATGGTTGAGGTCTTAAAGATGTAATCACTTGTTGAAGTGAGAGCCTCTTCCATATGGATCTCCTGAACAGGTTCAGGGAGATCTACCTCAATGATAGGTGAATGATGTGGGATAGACCTGGGTGAGACAGGAGTACTCATCTCTCCTTGAGTAGGTGTAGAGAAGAGAGACTCATGATACTCACTGATTGCCATGTCTTCTTCATCATAGAAGTCAAGGCTGTGAATTGGTTGGTTTAGATCCAGCGGCTGGGGATGGTAACTGTCCCTGGAAGGTTGTTCACTAGAGTGTTGAGACTTTGAGTGAAGGCTTAAGGTTGTTTGGGGTGTGAGCTTATTAGGCTAAGCATGAGGAACCTCAGCACTGATTATATGAGAGATGGGAGTGGTTTGCTCCTCAGGGGAAGTCTTCCTCCTGGAAGGTTGGTGATATGGGGGCCTGCATAAGCTGAATAGCATGTGCAGGGGTTTGTTTAGTTTTTCTCTGGTAGGTGATGGTTATTATGGGCTGTATGTGTGGTTGAAAGATAGAAGGTGCGGGTTCAATACTAGCTGGTGCTGCTAGGTTGCCACCTTGAGCAATGAGCTCAAACATTTTTGGGGCAAGGGCTGTTTCTACCCCAGAGAAGCCAACGGTTGGCTTCCTCATTTTTTTGAAGATGTCGGGCTTCATTTGTCCCAATTTAAGAATATTACATGTTCCCCTCAATTGTGAGCCCAGTTCACAGTTGAGAATATGCTGGACATATCTAGGGAACATATAATACTCTAGGGAGTCTAAGTAAGCAAGTAAATTGGTATATACAAATTGTGAATACCTAAACTTGACCCCCTAAACCATTCCATGGACTATGAAGGAGAGGTCTTTTGGAATCTGATCCCATCCTCCATGCTTGTTTGACAAGCTGTGTATGACAACATGGATGAGGTACTTCCATTGGGATGAGACCTTCCACTTCCTGAAGGTTTTGACTGAGAAGTCACCCTCATAGCCCATCTGCGCAAAGAAGTGGTTGACTACAGCTTTGGGGAAGGACAAGTCACCTTCTACATCATCTAGCTGAAGATGTGTGTTTATGGTGGCTGGTGTGATGAAGATTGTCCTCCCCTATCTGTCATAGGTCCACCAGAACTCCAACAAATGATCCTCATAGAGAGGAGGATCAATGGTTAGGGAGGTGAAGTAGTTGGTCAAAGAAAGGTAATGACAAACCTCTGAGAAACCTGGATCTTTCTCAGAGTCTAACAGAGCAACTTTATTATGTTGCTTGTGAAGATGCATGGAAAAATTGTGTTGATTTCTGCAGTCAAGGTTAGCCATTTGAAGTAGGTTTCCGGTGAAGAAAGATAAGAACAAAGGCGGTTTGTGGTTGAAATTAGGTTAGAGAACAATATAGATGAAGAGGAGAGTGAGAAGAGGGGGAACCGTTGAGAATATATATGAAATGGATTTGAAACAAAGTTAATGCAAAATGATAAACTTTGAAATCCGAAAGTAGGTCCCACCTCTGAAAAAGTGCCCAAAAAGGTAGTTATTTTGGAAGTTGAAAATCTTCCAAAGGTAATTTAGCTTCAGAAGTTTTAAGAAAAAGCTTCTGAAGTCAATTTGGCTTCGGAAGATATTCTTAAGAGTTGTGAAAATTTGGCTTCAGAAGAAAAATATTTAGAAATTTTTTTTTCTTCCGACACATATTTGGTTTCGGAAGATATTATGAATTTGGAGTTTTATTCTAAAGAGAATAAATCTTTCGAGACTTTATTGCTTTCGGAAGATATTTGTCCTTCAAATACATGTAAGTACCTAGAAGCATATTTAAGCTTCGGAAGATATTCTCAGAATTTCTTCCGAAGTTATATTTCTTATAAGTAGTTAGTTGATTTGAAGACATAAATTTCTTCAGAAGTCAACTTGAAATCTTCCGAAGGAAAACATGTTTAAAATTTTTCAAAAATCTATGGAATATCATAAAAAAAAATTCTTCCAAAATAAACTAGGCTTATGAAGATGATAAAATAGACAACTTAGGACACACAGGTTTTAGAAATAAAGTTGATTTAAGTTTTAAGAAAATCTACTCAATGTTAATCATCCTAATAGCTGATACAAGATATTTGAATCTCTGTTTATCAAAAGATTTAGTGAACAGATCAGCATATTGTTCACTTGTGTTAACTTTGATTAATTTGATTAATCTCTTCTTAAAATTTTCTCTAATCAAATGATACCTGATGTTGATGTGTTTGGTCCTTGAGTGCTGCACATGATTCTCTATAATGGAGATAGCATTGTTGTTGTCTATATGGATAGGAGTCTTTTTGAAGTTGAATCCATAGTCCAGCATCTGATTCTGAATCCAAAGCACTTAAGCATAACAACTTGCAGCAGTAATGTATTCAGCCTCAGCAGTTGATGTAGAGACATAGGATTATTTCTTGCATTGCCATAAGACAATCCTTCACCAAGGAATTGACATTCCACAGATGTAGACTTTGTAGTCATGTTGCAACCACCATAGTCACTATTTGTATAAGCATACAGATTGAAGTCAGAACTCTTTGGATACCAAAGGCCAAGCTTGGGAGCACCTTTGAGATATCTAAGAATCCTCTTGACAGCAACCAGGAGTGACATCTTGGGGTTGGCTTGATATCTTGCACAGATGCATGTGACAAACATGATATCAGGCCTACTGGCTGTTAGGTACATAAGAGACCCAATCATAGCCCTGTAAAGATGTTCATCCATACACTCCCCCTCAAGATCAGGTCCTAGGGAGTGGTTTCTGGCTATGGGTGTCTTAGCAACCTTACATTCAGTCATGTTGAATCTTGTAAGTATGTCTTGTACATACTTTGACTGACTTATGAAGATGCCATTGTCAACTTGCTTCACTTGAATTCCCCGAAAGAAATTTAGTTCCCCTATGGCACTTATTTCAAATCTATTCTTCATCAGCCTCTTAAAGTCTTTGCAGAGCTTTGAATTAGTTGACCCGAAGATAATTTCATCCACATATACTTGAACTAGCATTAAGTCATTCCCTGTTCCTTTGATGAAGAGAGTTCCATTTATAGTAACCCTCTTGTAACCATGTTGACAGAGATACTGAGATAGTGTTTCATTCCACTTGCTTGGAGCTTGGTGGAGCCCATAAAGAGCTTTATCAAGCTTGCAGACATAATCAGGATGATCTGGATCTACAAAGCCAGGTGGTTGTTTGACATACACCTCTTCATCAATCACCCCATATAGAAAATCACACTTGACATCAAGTTGATAGACCTTGAAATCCTTGGATGCAACAAAAGACAGGAATATTCTTACAGCTTCAAGTCTTGCCACAGGAGCAAAAACATCCAATTCCCTCTTCTTGTGTGTACCCTTGAATAACTAGGCTTGCCTTGTTCTTGATGACAAGTCCTCTATCATTCTTCTTGTTCCTAAAAACCCACTTGGTTCCTATGATAGTCTTCCCATGAGGAAGAGGACATAGGTTCCAAACCTTTTTTCTTTTAAATTGAAGCAGCTCCTCTTGCATTGCTTCAACCTAGCCTCCATCTTTAAAAGCCTCATTAACTTTCTTTGGCTCTACTTGGGACAAGAAGCAAGAATATAGACAAACATTTTTGTCATGGGTTTGTCCTCTTGTTCTCACCCCTGTATCAACATTTCCAATGATGTTTGTGGTGGGGTGTGACTTGTGGATCTTAAGTTAAGGGATCACAGCAAGTTGATTTGAAAGATCTAGATTAGAGAAATTCAGATCTGGCAATGGAGTGTTACCCACCATATTAGCACACTTATCAAGTGAGACTTGATCCAATGAGTGTATGACATCATTTATGTTTTCTTCTATGGAGTGGTTATCAACATCAAGAAATTTTTGATCACTATAACCACCTCCATTTCCTCCTACATTTGAAGCTCCTTTACTTGATTTTTGAACCTCTGAGCTAGAATTTGAAGGCATCTTAGATGTATCAGCTGAATTTTCCATGTTTATGCTGATAGGATCTTCATTTGCAGGGTTAGTCACCAATGGAGCTAAGGTAGTAATCTTGCTTGGTCTTCTCAGCTCAAATATTGGGTCGGGATCTCCTGTTGATATGTTATATGTAGATCTTGAAACATTCTCACAAGACTTGTTAAAACAGTTGGTAACTAAGTCAATATCAAATAGCCAATCCGGACCAGAACCTTTCACACTAGGAGTGTGCTCATTGAAGGTCACATTGGCTGACTCCTCAACTACTCTTGTTTTGAGATTGTATACTCTATAAGCCTTAGCTTGGGAAGAATATCTAATAAAGTGTCCATCATCTGAATTTATCAAATTTGGCTACTTGAACTTTGGTATTCAAGATGGTGCAAGGACATCCAAATGACCTGACGAAACCAATAAATGGTCTTCTTTTGTGTCACAGCTCATAAGGAGTCTTACCATGAGTCTTAACCACTAAAACTCTATTCTGCACATAGCAGGCTGTGTTAACTACCTCTGCCCAGAAGGTGATGGGTAGTTTAGAGTCAGACAACATGGTTCTTGCAGCTTCAATAAGTGTCCTGTTTCTCCTTCCAGCAACACCATTTTACTGAGGAGTCCTGGGAGCACTATATTGTCTTGTAATACCCTTTTCATCACAAAATGTATCAAGGATTAGGTTCTTAAATTATGTTCCTTGATCACATCTTATAGTCTTAACCTTGTGATCAGATTGATTCTTAATTTTCAGAATGAAGTTCTTCAAGATCTCAGGAGTTTCATCCTTAGTTCTAAGGACAAAGACCCATGTGAATCTTGTGCAATCATCTGTGATCACTAAACAATATGAGGTCCTTCCTAAACACATTACATTGGTAGGGCCAAACATATCCATGTGTAATAAATGTAGTGGAGTAGTGATAGAGTTCTTTTTCTTGTTGTGAGACACTTTGTGTT
Source organism: Flaveria sonorensis (assembly GCA_025506505.1). NCBI lineage: Eukaryota > Viridiplantae > Streptophyta > Magnoliopsida > Asterales > Asteraceae > Flaveria > Flaveria sonorensis. The sequence continues at coordinate 38,203,711 of CM046432.1, forward strand.
GCTTCCCTTTTAGGCATGCAACACAATGATCATCACTTGTAAACTCTTTCTTTGGCCTTCCAGTTGCCAAATTATTCTTAATTAATTTATTCATGTTTTTAAAGTTTACATGGCACATTCTTTTATGCCATAGGAAAGACTCATCACTATTTTCTTTGGATAGAAAGCAAGAAACCTCTCATGAGGGAGATGTTTTCTGCAAGTCCATCTTGTACATGTTCCCTTTCCTGAGGGCTCTAATCAGGATATGCTCTTGAGGAATGACCACCCCGGGCTTAAGAACAATGCACTCATGATCAGTAAAGAGCATGTTGTGTCTCTGATCATAAAATTAGGATACACTCAGTAGATTATATCCAAGCTCCTTAACAAAATATACCTTCTCAATGGTGAGCTTACCATTTATGACCATATCCCTTCCAGTGATGTAACCACCAGCATCTCCTCCAAAAGCAACTGGTCCTCCATCAATTTTCTCAAAATTGTGAAGCAAAGTACCATTGCTAGTCATATGTTTGGAATAGCCACTATCAATGATCCACACATTTCCCTTGGTCTTTAGTTGTTCCTATACAAAAAGAAGTGGTTAGTTACACTTGGAAACCTAAGCCTCATTGGTCTTGGGCATTTCAAAGTGATATGAAGACAATGTAACAGTAATAGATCCTATATTCAAGCTTTGAGGATCATTAGTTGATGTTGATGAAGAACTCTCAATCACCAGGTCTTTCTTCATCTTCCACTCCATCTTTGGAAGATTTGACTTGACCTTCAACACCTTGGAAGTTTCAATAACTTTTGAAGTTTTGGATACTGGACCTTCGGAAGATCTTGCTTTCAAGCATTCTTTAGTACTTCGGAAGTGTTCCTTTCTTCCGAGACCAAAGTTTCTTTCGATGGCAAGTTTTCACTTGTCTTCTTCTTCACTTTGAAGCTTCCGAAGAAAATAGATTTTCCTTTCGAAGCTTGCTTTTCCTTCTTCCCAAAAGCTTTCTCTTTTACCATGTGGATAGTGCTTTTAGGATTGTAGATGCAATCCTTAGCCAAATAAGAAGTACTACCACACATGATACAGTCCATTTGCTTCCTTCTAGGAGTCTTCTTTTGAGAGCAAGACTGAGTTTGATCACTTACCTTCTCCATCTTCATCTTCATAGATGATGAAGCAAGCTTCTTAGGGAGAGGCTTGCTCTTGGAGCTGGATGGTTCAGGCTGTGTAGCAGTGGTACACAGAAGTCAGTCTTCTTCTTCTTGCTGGAATGGTTTGGAACTAAACTAGAACTCCTGGTACTAGAGTTCATAGTTGAGTCTTCAGCCTTTACCACTTCAAATCCTGCAGAGATGAACACTTGTTTCAGCTTGGAGTCAAAAGTGGCCTTGATCACTTGAGCCTTCTTTGATCTTCTCTTAGCTCTTCTGATCAAGTTCTTCCTCATTGATTTGGTCATTCTAGACTTTTTCCTCTCCTCAGGAGAATAGTGACCCTTCTTAGGATGATCTTCTTCACTCTTCTCAAAGTCATCCTTTACTATCTCCTCTTCATCCTCTTTAACAATGGGGTCTATGAGGGGAAGCTCATCTTCACAAGTTCCACACCTTGGAGATATTATAGACAATAGGGTGTGTGGAGGAGCCATCTCAGTAGATCCCAGTCCCTGCTTATTCTGATAACAAATGTTTGCATGTAGGGATGAGGATATTATGTTATTGAAGGTCTCTTCTTCAAGAACACATTTTTCTACCCTGGCTTTGCTGATCACAAGCTCAGCCTGGCATTCAGTTAACTTTGTAATGAGATCTTTGATTTGAGTCCTGTAGTTAGTGTGCTCATGCTTAAGAGTTAAAATGGTTTTCTCTAGATCTTCTATATTAAGTTTATAATCATTTTCAGCTCTTTCAAAATCAGCTTTTAAGATATTTAAGGAATCAAGATCAGATCTCATCTCTAAGTTATAGGACCTGTATCTATTAACTTTAGCAATACATTTAGGTGTGAAGAGATGTTCCAATTCCTTGGCTTTATCATGATCTGCCATCAATGCTTGGTTTGGAGATGCATCTTCCACCTGAAAAGCTCCAATTAAAGCCTCCTTCTTCAATAGCAACTGCGGCTTGCTGTCTTGGCTTCTCATTCTGGTGAGCTCCTTCAGTGTAGTTTGGCCTAGTTTATGCTTGCCCACCATTTGACCTTGGTGCCTTGCACTCTCTGGCAAAGTGTCCCATTTGGTTACAGTTGTAACACTTCACTTTGCTTTTATCAAGCCAAACTTTAGGAAACTTCCTTCCAGTCCTCTTATAGAACTCGTTGGCCTTGTGAGTGAGAAGAGCCATCTGCTGGACTATTTCCATATACTCCAGATCATCTAGACGGATACACTCTAGATCTTCAAGGGTGAAGAGAAAGTTACCTAGAACTTTCATCAGAAGACACAAAAGCTTGAAGAGCTTGTCTCCTGGAATGGGCTTCCAGGGATATAGCCTTCCCTTGGTGTCTCTGAAAAGGTAATGAAAGGACCCTTTTGTGATTTGTCAGGGTAGCAGATAAGATGGTGCTGTGGTTCTCTACAGTCCCTTTCAACCACATGAAGGGCTGAACTCTGTTGGTTGTTGGAGTTACCAGATGGATTTTGCATGTTCATCTCCATCTTGTAGCCACTGAGGATACCATACAACTCTATAAGAGTAAGGGTCTTGAGGTTCTTAATCCTCTTGATGACTACACAATAGTGTGTCCATTGTCTGGGAAGAGAGAACATGAACATCCTCATAATGTCCCTGTTCTCAAGAGTTACTCCATCATGCGCCAGAGTATCCATAACCTCAACATACCTGAAGTATTGTTGAGTCATGGTTTCACCTGTCTTGAAGGTGAAGTTCTCAAACTGCTACTTCAAGAGGTCTTTCTTGTTTTCTTTTGCTTCATTAGACCCCTCATACATCAGCTTTAGTGCATCCCAAAGTTGCTTGGCAGTCTTGCACTTCTTGAAGCCTCTATAGATAGAGTTTGGAAGAGCAGTTTGGAGGGCGTTCATGGCTTTCTGATTAGTATCAATCTTCTTCCAGTCTTCTTCAGAATAGTCAGCCACTTCCTTTGGTATCATACCACCACTAGCAGTAGCTGAAGAGGTGGATGGTACATGAGGTCCATTGACAACAGACTCCCACATCCTGGAGTCTTGAGACTTGATAATGCCTTCCATTCTTTGACACCAAGTATCAAAGTCTTCAGGAGTGATCAGTGGGGAATTTGTCATTGTACCGGTTTTCATATCAGCCTTTGTGATAGCTGCTATTTGAGATGTTAAGTGAACTGTGAAACTGAGAGGATTAAAGATGGTGAGATCTTACAATCAAGAGCCTGAAATGCTCTGATACCAATTGCAGGACCGGGTAAGGGTGCCTAACATAATCAGTTTCACAATGAGGAGAGACTTGGAACACTTAACAGTTCAAATAGGGAACCAGGTTTGATTATGAGGATTCTAAGAACACAAGTATGTAATGAGACAGGACAAGCAACAATAACACAGAAATATGATTTTCAAGGAGTGTTGTATATTGCTCTCAAGTTCTATTACAAGTGTTATAAAGCATATCTCAATTTATAAGAACCTGAGACTCTTTATACTACATCCTACAACCATCAATACTTAGAAAGACAGTTGGAATTAACTAATCTATACAAAAAGATCAATCTAAATTCAAAAGGCAGATTGCCTTTTGACTAGTTACTATGACATGCCATAGTTCACATCCTTTTCTATTACAAAAAGGTTTACAGGTACAAAAGTAGGAAGTTACAAACAAAGACCTTAATCTACAGTTTACAAAAGCATGGACTTTTCACCAACTCATACAAGTTGGTGAGTCTTCAGAGTTGCAGCGGAAAGTGTGTCAGCTTTATGTAAAGTAGATTAGAGAAAGCATGTCTTTCTCCGTCTTCGAAAGAAATCAGTTTTCATAGCAAAATGGCTTTGGAAGACTTTGTCTCTGAAGCTTCGGAAGACTTCATCTTTGGCTTCAGATGATTTGGACTTTGGCTTCGGAAGATTTTACACTTAGAGAATTTTCTGATGTAGTGTGTAAAACTTCCGATGCACTTCTACCTTTGTATGTCCAGTGAATGCATGCAGGAAGACCTTTGGTTGTTTTGGCTTCTTTGGTTGCATCAGCCTTATAATCTTTTGATATTAGCTTACAGGTACCTCCTGAGGCTCCTCTATCGGGGCCTCCTAAGGTTCAAGCTGATTTTCCAGCTCATGTACACGAACTATAGCCTCGTGAAGCTGATCGCGCGTCACGTTCCGGGTAGCCATCAACTCAGCTACCTATCCACGTAGTGCCTAGATCTCTCCTGTCTGACCATTCTTGCATCCTTGCATATCGAGCTACGAGTCCTCCATCTCCTCATACATTTTGCTGTCGTGCTCCTGGTGCGCGTCCAACCTTTTAAATCTTGTCTCGACATTCCGTTACAGTCGATCATGTGAGGCCACCACAGCGGCGATAGCCCTGTAAAGGGTGCAAGGTAGAAGGTATAATATGGAATCTCTAGTCACGGTAGGGATCAGGAATGGAACACACTCCTCTTCCAGTATCCTGATCAGTGTAGTACGATACGAGTCCCAATTGTCAGGATTAGCCATGTCCCGCTGAATCATAGGCTCGCCCATAAGATACGCATCAGATATAAAAACAGGGGCTCGATAACCATAACTCGTAGATGACGAAGGAATATTAGGAATCTCAGGTTCCTTTCCCGGCGTGTGTCGAACAGGGGATGAAGATGATGATGATGCCATACGGCAGTATGTGTGATGTGTATGCCAATGAGCAACAGTAAGGGAATAAGTAACGAGTAACTAACTAACTTTGTGCGTTTATGGAATAGTGTGTATGCAACCTAGTTCCCTATAACCAATGGATCTAATACCAATCTGTCACACCCTCAAATTCCACGTGCAGGGTTTTACCACGGGGCATGTGAACAAATCAGGATCTAACTCATTAATTACTCAGAATGACACTATATGAAACATTTAAAAACAACCCAGAGTTTAGAAACTTTAAAACTATACGGAAGCGTTTTGTAAATAAGACAAACCTAAGGTAATAAAATGTAAAATGCACAAACACGCGCCAACCCATTGTTTAAAACAAGATGTATATTAACTGCCAAATGAAAAACAATGTTTATTCCAATGCATGCTAACCCGTGAGTGCTCCTAGGTGCTGCTGCTAACCTCGACCTGAGAATAGCATACTAAAAGAGTCAACACAACAGTTGGTGAATTCAAGAGTTTTCGTTTAACATAAGTAGTAACAGTTGTAAAACATAAGAAGTGCAATGAAATAGATAGCTAGTCTATGTTCATAAGTAATAACCATAGCGATTTCACGATCGAAGCTGACTGTGTTTTGTTTGTTTGCCTCCGTCACGACTTACCAGGTCGCGATGATGTTTGTGTTTAGGACAATATTGCACCCATTTGACCTCGAGTCATTTGGGTGGGGCTTGTCAGACCTAGTAGTACTACCCAAAATTCCCCGCTAGTTACTATTATTAACAATCCAAAAGTGTGAGGACTTTCAAGGTATATCACACTATGTTACATCATACACAACTTATAAAGATAAAGTGTTTGAAAAAAAAGAGTATGATATCTCCCCCAAAAAGAAAGTGTTTAAAAGTGGGGCATAAACTCACCTAGTGCGCCAAGAAATAGAATAATGCAAAGCTATGGTGAATGAAAAGACAACCCGTCAAAGGTTACCTAAAACACGAGAGTACATAAGTACGTGTAACCAGAAAGTTTAACAACCCAAAGTGCTCAATAAACACGTTGACCCAAGGGTTTTGAAAAATAAAGTCTCATTTGACCTAGTTGACCCGTTTGACCTGTTGGTAACATGTTAATTAAAATCTTGTTTGATCAAGTATAGCAACTTATTACACATGATTATCATACAAGTTATTCACGTATGCCACATCATCAGTCATAAGTTCTATCAAAATCATTATACCAGCATAGATTATCGTACAGCACATGCGAATCTAAATCAAATATCATGCTCAACACAAATATAATTACATCATAACTAATAAATCATACATTGAGTTTAATCATGCACTACATGCCATGTGAAGCCACTCACGACTTCACACCCTAAACCCTACCAATCCTACTAAGTAGGGGCCTCAGATTCATGCGCATGTATGACGATCATTATCACGTTACTCAACAAGATTCATACCAACTAACATACACGACAATGATATTTTATAATCCCAAACATGATTGCATAACCTCCTAACATAAACTTAACACTTTTGCAAATTTCCATAAAACCTAAATTTCCAAGTAATCCATCAAGTATCCACATAATCCAATTAACACATTCTAACACATTAGACCTCATCAACAAGCATTCTAGTATGATCCTAACATCATAAACATGCCCAATTCATAATATCAAATGATCACATCAATAAGTTTCCCTTTCAAGAAAGTAACACCCAAAATCAATCTATCATCCAATTCATTCATTAATTCATCAAATTATATCTAATATAGTTCATAGAAATCATCTATGATAAACATCATCAATTCATCATAATTTCCAAATCTCATGCACAAAAGTTACTACTTATAGTAAGGTATGAACAACACTTCAATTCTATGAATTTCTTGCATAATGCACGTAAACTAACATCAATGCAATAGAACTAATATCAAAATATCATCCAACATTAACAATTTCGACATTAACCATGTTAATTGATCTAGGGTTCTTCTTGAATAAAAAACTATGAAAAACTTGTTAAAACTCACCTCAAATCATGTAATAGGTCAAGAATTAAACTTGCTACAATGTTGTAATGATCAAAGCCAAGCAAAATCGAATTTTCTTGATGCTAGAAGCTTGAAATCACAAGGGATGGGTGCTTAGGAGGGTTTCGGCCAAATGAAAGGGGTATGGGGGCTAGGGTTGGTTTTTACTAAAATTAAGTTTAGTAGTTTTACAAATAAACCCTTCCTTGATCACCTTTTGTAAAATTTAAATCGTTTAACACTTTTAAATACTTTTAACTACAAAACTCATATATTATTATTCAAAAATAATAATCATATATTTTTAACTAGCAACATAACACATGAATCAAATATCACACGCTGTCTCGTTATCAAGAAAAATTGACAAATAACATTTAAAAAACATGAACCACATAACCATTAATTAATAATAAAAATTATTAATTAAATTATTATCTGTTAACTGTAGATAGTTATTATTAGGTCACCAACGTTCAACGACAACTAGTGCGTGATCACGACACGTGTATGCAAGACCTAATGATGCAAGACCTAACGAAACTAATAGAGTTTGGCAACAGAAAATTACCAGATGTCACATGCTAGACATGAACACGACACGGTAACTTATCGTGCCATATTTTCCAAACACAAACCTATTATGAAACAGGTTACACACAATGATCTGTTTAGAAACCTGTTTAGGAAAACATGTAATGTTACATGTTTAAAATTTACACCGAACGAGTAGTGGATGCGAAGATGGTGGTTGTCGATTCAAAAACCGAGCGAACAGTGGATTCAAACAACTATGCGAGCAGTCGAGCAAGTCTCAAAGGCATTAGGTTCGTACAACCGAGTGACCAGTCGAGCAAGTCCCTAACACTCAAGCAACGAATTCAAAGAGATATCGATTGATGGAGGACGCCGAAGGTTAGAAGATTATCGATGCCGATTGTCGGATGCCAATGATTAGAAGTCTAGCAATTGATTGAAGTGATTAGATATTAAGGAGCCATGGAGGTTTCTTGCTTTGTATGTGAGCAGCGACGGTGAGTGTAAGGCCGTAAAGGATGATTGTGGGTATTAGGGTAGGGTTTGTTTTAATAATAAGTATATTTATTATTTTAAATAATTATTATAAACAAGTTTTTTTATCTGATCTTAACAGGTTAACAAGTATTTAACCTGTTTAGACATGAATTTTATCGTGTCTTAACATGTCAATCTGTTTAAAACACAAAACTTATTAACCTCAAACACGAAACCTGTTAATTTCGTGTCGTGTAATGCCCTGTTAATAGGTTCGTGTTAGAAATTGCCATCCCTAAAAAAATTTACATAATCGGAGGGTTAATCAGTAATCGGTCCTAGTCGGATAATATCCGACCTATCTGACCTAATCGGTTAAAATCAGTCAAAATTGATCAAATTTCTTTTAAAATAGTTAAAATTTCCCGGATTTTAGTCAAAATCAGTCAAATCTGGTAAAAATCTATCAATGTTTAAATTATTACGTATAAAATTTCAATTTATTAATCCTGACTAATCTTAATTAATCCCTAGGTGGTACCCCACCTCCCTACTAGAGTCTAGCAATTTTTAAAACCATGAATGTTGTAGTGCTAAATTCAAAATTTTATAGAAAATAATGTTTAAATGTTGCATAAGGAAAACATAAGCAATCTAAGAAAACGAAACCTTAAACAACTTTGATGATGTCCGTGCATTAATAACGTACAGATTATGACGAACAACATGATTTTAAATAGTATTCATATTAATACGTAAACATAAGGGTGTAGAGACCACATAAAAGAATGATGTAACAATCAAACTAACATATTAGAAGGGAGTGGTTAAACAAAAGACAAAGACAATGGAAATCAAGCTGTCTTCTTTTTCTTTATACTCCATGACCATCGGGCCAAATCTTATTATTCATGATATCACAACCCTTGTCCCCTAAGTTGTAGTCCACCTTCAAAGGCCCATTAAAGACTTCCTTGTTCCTCGGCCCACTATCCCCATTTGAATTTGCATGGTTTTCAATCTTCTTAATTAATAGTTGAGATCAAATTTTAATTACTAAATGAGATCAAATTGTAAAAAAACAAGTTTCTTATGGAGGTATGGCATAGGCACTTTGTTGATTTTTTTCAAATCCATTCATTTTTTAAATGTTCATGACTTTTATATACGACATCAATTTTTATAAAAATTACACAGTAAAAACAAGGGGCTTCTTTATCTTTAAAATGAGTACAATATCGTTATATAAAAAATCGTAATTTTTTTTACGTTTTAAGCTCACATGATTTCTGTTTTTCGTTGTGTTTTTAGTGCATTTCATTTTGTTATTTTGTTAGTTACTGTGTTTTTTAAAAGTGATGAATTCTAAAAAATAATGGTAAAATAATACTGTTGTGTAATTTTAGTATGTAAAATATAATGATAAATTAATAATGAATTAATCTAATACATTTAAACAATGACAAAATAACACAAAATAATATGAAACATAAAACACAATGATATAATCTCTCGTTGTTTATTGTTTTGCTTGATCGTCATTGTGTTATTTTAAACACTAGAGTTTTGAAAAGTACACTGATGAAACAATATGATTGTGTACTTCTAATTATAAAACATAATCATAGATAAAAAAAAGTTTATATAACTATAAAAAAGACAAGAATAAAACATTATGTTATCTTGAACACTTTAAACTTAGTAAAATACATTGATGATATATTATGATTGTCTACTTTTAATTGTAAAATGCAATGATTGTTAACAACAAATTTATATAATCTATAAAAAAGAATAACAAAAATAACACATTGTGTTATATTGAACACTATAAGTTTTGAAAACAACATTGATAAAATAATATTATTGGGTACTTCTAATTTTAAACACAATGATTAATAACAAGTTCATAAATTCTATAAAATCAATGATAAAATTAACATAAAATAATCTAAAATGTAAAACACAATGATGAATACATATAACAAATGATAAAAAATATATAACATGTTGATCTATGAAGAGGATGAAGCTACCGAAAACTCTAGATTTTAGCACTGGCTACCAACTGCCAATTGCTGCCAAGTACTGAATCAACTTGTTAATCGACATCTATTGATCAACACTAAACTCCATGAGCTGCTGATCAACTATTACACAAGACAAGACCATCTATACTGACGACTGATGTGTTCTCCCTTTTGGTGACAACATAGTACTAAAGTTGCCTAACTCTGATGTGCATATTGTTTGTCTTGCTATACATTCTGAACATAGAATAGTTTTTCCTTATTGTTTAGATTGCATAGTGTAAAGTCCTCACACTTGTATAGTCGAGGCAGGCTTTTATTAAGCCACTTATGTATCTGCTAATTTACTCTTTTTATTTAGTTTTGATTAAATCAAGTGAATACTTTGAAAGACTGGCTTGTTCATTTATCTGTACTCAAAGTATTTGTGATTGTTAGTAAGTTGTAACTTAGATTGTGTATTTGTTAAATTCTAATAAAATAGAAAAGTGTTGTCCATAACACCGATCCAATAAGTGGTATTAGAGCTTAGGCTCTTAATTTTCTTGAAATTTACACTCAACAAATCACTTGTTTTCTTTTTATCACACTAACAAACACCACACTCCTTCATACCCATTTATCCTTTCAAAATGACTATTGTAGCCACTTCAAGTAAGCATGACTTGGATAATAGAACTCAGGCCAAACCTCCTATGTTCACAACATATGACTATGATACTCGGAAAATCCAAATGGAATATTTTCTAAGGAATCAAGATATGAGATTATGGCTTTATTTTCTGAATGGAACATATGTCCCCATGGCTCAAGCAGCCGGTGAAGGTGGAGTCATGATTCCAAAGACCCTATAAAGTACTCAGATGAACATCTAAAGAAGATGGACGTGGATTCAAAGGCTCTATGGTTGATCAGAATGAGCATACCAAATAATGTCATTCATGGCTTCAAGAAATTCACAACTGCATAGAAGTTATGGGAAGCATGGAAGGCCAGATTTGTGTCCATAAGAAGAACTTAGAATCTAAATACAATGACTCTTGAGGAGTTATATGGCATCCTGAGTGCTTATCAAATGGAGATGGATGCAGATGAAGAATCACTTGGAAGATCTTCAAACCCCTCAAAGTCATTAGTTCTCATGGCATCTATTCATGAACATTTTAACTCAGACTCTCACTCCCAAGCCTACCAAATTCCCATGGTGAATCATCAAATACCAATGATCACCTACACTGATTCTCTAACTACTAAAACTTAACCATCACCATCTTTTAGCAGACGGATTCAACATAAATGTATAAATAATCCAAAGATGGGATTACACACACTTGAAGGCTCCCTTCCCCATATATCTTAGTTATGTCAAACTGCTAGACTCTCTGGATGAAACTTGAGTGAAGATGGAGAATAGTGATGTTCTTAGAAACTTATTAAAGTCTCTACATAAGACATGGACAGTTTACATTGTGTCTATTAGAAGAACTTAGAATCTAAATACAATGACTCTTGAGGAGTTATATGGCATCCTGAGTGCTTATCAGATGGAGATGGATGCAGATGAAGAATCATTTGGAAGATCTTCAAACCCCTCAAAGTCATCAGTTCTCATGGCATCTATTCATGAACATTTTCACTCAGACTCTCACTCCCAAGCCTACCAAATTCCCATGGTGAATCATCAAATACCAATGGTCACCTACACTGAATCTCTAACTGCTAAAACTCAACCATTACCATCTTTTAGCAGATGGATTCAGCATAAATGTATAAATAATCCAAGGATGGGATGACACACACTTGAAGGCTCCCTTCCCCATATATCTTAAATATGTCAAACTGCTAGACTCTCTGGATGAAATTTGAGTGAAGATGGAGAATAGTGATGTTCTTAGAAAGTTATTAAAGTCTCTACCTAAGACATGGACAGTTTACATTGTGTCCATCAGAAGAACTTAGAATCTAAATACAATGACTCTTGAGGAGTTATATGGCATCCTGAGTGCTTATCAGATGGAGATGGATGCAGATGAAGAATCACTTGGAAGATCTTCAAACCCCTCAAATTCATCAATTCTCATGGAATCTATTCATGAACATTTTCACTCAGACTCTCACTCCTAAGCCTACCAAATTCCCATGGTGAATCATCAAATACCAATGATCACCTACATTGAATCTCTAACTGCTAAAACTCAACCATCACCATCTTTTAGCAGATGGATTCAGCATAAATGTATAAATAATCCAAAGATGGGATTACACACACTTGAAGGTTCCCTTCCCCATAAAAAATAAAAGGTTAAACATAATATATAAAATGAAAGTCTTACACACACTTGAAGGCTCCCTTCCCCAGCCATTCATTATAATGAAGAAAGAAAATAGGTAAACTTATGAATCTAGTAAATATTCTCATCAGGGCAGGAAACCAAATAGTAATAAGAAAATTGAGATGGTGTAAAATTAATTCAAAACTTTTATTAGATTACTATGAAATGGGTCAGTCCAGGTTGTTTTTTGTTGATAACAAAAGTTAAATTAATCATAAGTCATCTGAAAGCATCGTATCTGAAGAAAGCTATCTTATTATTTGAATAAATATATGTACTACATTAAATATTTAAAGAACACTAAAAACTGAGCTAAGTCAAAAGTTGAAGCAATCTGGGGATGGAGTTGAACAAAATCAGTTAATCATCAAAATGACTTATATCCTTGCATGTGGTCATAGAGCATGTCAAGCCAACAATGTATACTACGTGACCAATGTTTATTCCCTAGTGACCTGAATATATATAAAACATCACATTAAACATATGTCTTCTATTAAACCATCTATTCATTGCAGTCTTCTTGACGGGAACTTTAAAGCATAGAAAACAATACCAAGCTTTGAGAAAATGTAGCTTGGTCCAAATTCGTCCTGTTAAATCTTCAATTCTCAAGGAGAAGGTGGATTCTTGATTATTTGGTTTCTTAATATCTGTAACAACACCGTAGATGCTTATGTTACTCATTTTGTCTCAATGATTGGTTGTTTAAAGTATAAACTACAAAATACTAATGTTATCACAGAAGTTACAAAACTAAATAACTTCACTTCAATTAACTTAAAGTGGACCTAGCATTGTAATGGGAAATTATAAACTAAAATATAACATAAAGAATGAGCTATTGAGACAAACTTGCATTTTTCAACATGAATATTAAAATAAAGCATGATACATGTACGAGTTTAATCTATTTAAACAATTGATGGTATCCTTGAACTAACCTAAAATTCAAAAAGATGATAGTTTCAAAAGGTCTTTGAAAGAAGCTAACCTGCAACTCATTTTGAGAACCATCAATGGGTCTTGCAGTTCCTTTAGCAAAATAAAAAAAAGAAAGTATCAAATCAATCTCTAAGTCAATGAGAGGTTCTGGAATGGATCGTAAAGCAGCAAACAATAACATCAAACAAACAATATAATCTATCAAAAAAGGAGTTAGAATAACCGTCCATCATCGTTCTTGTGTATTTGCAGTTGCTTCACAAAAAGAATAAATGAAAATTATCAACCAGAAGTAGAAGGTCAACACTTATCAAAGTTATTTTCCACTCACTAATAAAAAACAAAGAAAGAAATTGAGAATCATTTCGGCACTGCTCTCTTTATTTTCTTAAACAGCGTAAGCTAATTACTAACCTAATATGCAATCCCTTTCAACGGCTTAATGAAATGGAGACTTATTTTGTCTAGATCCACACCTGACACATAGCACATATGTACACACAATTAGTGAAATTTGATGAAGAAAAAGAGAGGTTTACCTATTTGCGAATTGGGATTGTGAAGGAGAAGAAGATCAGTGATTATTTCTAGGGCCGGAGGTGGAGTTACCAACAACATGGGAGAAAAAAATGGGAATAATCTATTCCTTTCATAGGAACCGCCTGAGAGTGTGAAACTGCCATCAACCGCTACTAAAAAAACTCAACTGCTCAATTTATACGGCCCAGATTAAATCCATCTAGTTTTCAACGGTTAAGTTTTTTCGAAATTTTATAACCGTTATGCAGCAACCATTTATATACAACGATAGGGTTGTTAACCCGTTAGTACTAACAATACCTCTCCATGACAGTCAAGCACAAGAACAAGCCCAAGAACAAGCACAAGTACAAGCACAAGCACAAGTACACACTCATGAATGAACATCTAGACTCAAACCATGACCCAAACCACATACAACATTCCAAAATATATTTTAAGACATGGCATAGTCCAAAACCATGAGCATACTATTCCCCCAAGTAAACTTTATTAAAAAGGGGCCGTGAAACTCACCTCGAAATAGTAAAGTCCCAAAGTCAACGGTAAGAATGCCAAATCACTATAGAACACAAAACAACAAACAGATTACTAAAGGCAAAGTTGACCTAGTTTGGGGTAGTCCTCGAAGTCCAGTCATTAATGTTCATTCCGATTATTGTTTTTAGTAAAACTCTATTTTTATGTCCATTGCTAATATTAGCGTCCCAAGTCCCTATGATTCATTCTACATGTGGGTACTTAGGATATAGTCTAGGTTGACTAATCCACCTAATTCTCTATAACCAATGGCTCTGATACTAATCTGTCACACCCTCGCTAGAAGCGGAAACACGAGGATGCGACGGATGGGATCGTCATAACACATTGGGGGTCTAAGAGAATCACTAAAGGTATTCTTCGTAAATGGGTCATGACATCACCCGAAACATAGGAACATGTGTCAAGTACAGTCAATTCCAAAACGTCATACCATAAATGCATAAATAATCCAAAGTTCCATTCAGGAACAAAGAAGCACAAGTACAAAAACAAATCCAAGTACAAATTCAACAATTATAGTTCAATAAAACAACAAGTCCAAAACAAGTCCAAAAGTCCCATGAATTGTCTATTGCTCCCAAAGGAGCGGTCTTATCTAAAGTCCACAGCCAAGCACCTAAGCCTCATTACCTGAAAAGACATGCTCGAAAGAGTCAACATACGCTGGTGAGTTCACAGGTTTAAAAGTACAAATAGTTTGCCGTGTATAACATGTACGGAAAGTTGTATGTGAGAAAGTGTACATAGCAGTCCAGATATAAACACAAGTTTAAGATCAGTCCAAGTCCAATTACCCGGATTATATTCAACTAAGGGCACGCACAGGCCAAGTCAGTCTCAACTAGCATACCGACGACAGGGGTTGGGGTGTCAACCCGTTAGTACTAACAATACCTCTCCATGAAAATCAAACACAAGAACAAGCCCAATAACAAGCACAAGCACAAGTACACA
Source organism: Flaveria sonorensis (assembly GCA_025506505.1). Lineage (NCBI taxonomy): Eukaryota > Viridiplantae > Streptophyta > Magnoliopsida > Asterales > Asteraceae > Flaveria > Flaveria sonorensis. The sequence continues at coordinate 38,218,903 of CM046432.1, forward strand.
CTCATGAATGAACATCTAGACTCAAACCATGACCCAAACCACATACAATGTTCTAAAATAATTTTTAAGACACGGCATAGTCCAAAACGATGAGCATGCTTTTCCCCCAAGTAAAATATATTATAAAGGGGCCGTGAAACTCACATCAAAATAGCAAAGTCCCAAAGTCCATGGTAAGAATGTCAAATCACTATAGAACACAAAACACCAAACAGATTACTAAAGGCCAAGTTGACCTAGTTGGGTGTAGTCCTTGAAGTCCAGTCCTTAATGTTCATTCCTATTATTGTTTTTTGTAAAACTCCATTTTTATGTCCATTGCTAATATTAGCGTCCCAAGTCCCGCCTCATATTTTAGTCCAATAATTATGTATTAGATTGTTAATGTCCCTCAATGAACCTTTACCAAACCATTATTAATAAGTTGTAAAATTTTATTTTTTAAAACTTTATACACCTTACATTTACTTGTTTAAATCACTCATTGTTTTTATTTAATAATATACCCGCAAATTCTTATCACTTAAACTTGTAAAATAAACTCAGCTTGAATAGCTGATCGCGCACTAGTCTTGCGTAGACTATTTGGAGGTCAAAACAGTAACAAAACATCACATAATAGATGTCAGATGAAAGCTAAGGCATAAAATTAACTTCTAGAAGAAGAATAAACTCAGGTCACGAGTGAAAAAGATACGACGCGATGAACACAGCCTAACATTCTGCTCGGATTTGACAGAATTGACCCTTGAACTTGGTTGCTGACTTTGAAGGACCAAACGATATCGAAAAGGTACGAGACCACTTGGGTTAGATAGAGGACTCATTGAAATTAACTTTTCACGAAAATTTTGACTAAATTAGAATTTTTATGACAACAATAGACCTGCACAAGAAGACCCATTTTTCTGACAGTAAATTGTCCAAATTCTCTGCATTGTCTATTGGATTCAAAAACTTGGTTTTCGACCTTTATTGACCCGAATCCTGTAAGAACGTTTCATATAAGACCCCAATGACCAAAAAAAAGAATTAGATCATGCATTAACACAATATTACTGTCCCAACTCAGATTCATCCACTTTTACTCTCCCGGTTCTAATTTATATACGATTATCATTTAGATCAACTATTCTATTGCCCCAATCGATCCCATAAAAATAAATTAATGATTTTTAATAATTAATTATGATCCAAAAATGTCCATTAAGTCCAGATTTCAAGAGGTTACAATCCCAAATCAAAAGATCAATGAACAATCAAGACTAAATGCACTAGGGTTATACCGATTTCTAAATCCGACACTTGAACGCCCAGATCTTACAAGAGTTACCACCCCAAACAATGAAAAAGAAGAAGAACAAGTGAAGAATCTTAGTATAGGATGACGAATGTCATCAAATACAATGATAAAATCAAGATAATATTGAATTTTCTTATCGTAGAATGAAGGGATGAACGATTCGAATCAAGATTTGATCTTGAATGAAACAATACACCAAAAATTGATGTTTTGTTGAATGTGGATGATGTTTTTTGATGGATCAAGGTGAAGAACAAGGAGAATTGGTTGTGGTGCCTAGGGTTTCCAAGGAGAGAGCTTTTTGGTGAATTAGGATTGCAAGAATGAAGAGAACAAGGGGGAAAGGCCCCCTTGTTGATTCTTGGCCAATTAAGGGGAGGGACTAGGGCCTTTAGGCCCTTGACCCGTCACGTCCATTCTCGTGTCGTCTCGTTCCACATGTTGTTCAATTTTACGCTTTTAAATTCTAAGCAATTAAACGATTCCAACGAACTAGTATATGTCATAAAAATTACTAATTTTGATGTTTTTGAATTAATTTTAAGCTTATTCCTTAGTCCATAGACAAAGTCCATTAAGGCCCAATTTCTAATGTACGAAAAAGTAAACTCTAAGGTTTCACATTTTATCAGTTCATGATCAAATCCAATGCCCACGACCATCAACCTAAGTCAAATTTAGTGTTCATCCCTTAACACCAATCCCAGGCCCATTAACACATGTTAGGCCCATTAGCACACATTTAGCACAGAATGTACAAATTTTAGCACTTAGCGTGACTACAAGCATCTAGCACACCATTCACAAATCAAGTTAACATTAGGTTAACCTTCAAGTCAAAGCCCACATTAAACAAAGTCAAGGTGAAATAGTCCAAGTCAATAGTCAACACACCTATTTTGGTGACGGATGTCACAGCCTTTGTTAGTGAACATGCAAACTTGTTTTAACTCTCTGAAAAAGATCTGGAATGCATTCATCCAGATGATCTTGAGGAAATGGATATAAAATATCAGATAGACATGATTTCCTTCACAGCCAGGCAAATTCAACAGAGAACAGGAAGAAAGTTCTTGAGGCAGAAAAGATCAGGTTTTGGATTTGACAAGAGCAAAGTCAAGTGTTTTAACTATAACCAGCTGGGACACTTTGTCAAAGAATGCAAAGCACCTAAGTCAAACCCATCTCCCCCAAGTTCATCAAACTTCAAACAACCCCTAAACTATCAAAGTCCCTCTACCTCTACCAGCCAAAGACATACATCAGCAGTAGCCTTAGAAGATGAGGTGATTGACTGGAGCTTCCAAGTAGAATATGTTAGTCCCATCAATAATGCACTAATGGTTAGAAGATCAACCTCTTTACCTCAGGTAAACTTTGAACCATGCTGTACCTCTAAATTCACTGCTAAGGTAAACTTGTATAGAAATCACAATTTGGATCTCATGAAGAATGTTGAATCAATCAATCTTCTTGAAACAAATTTTAAGAAAAATGATCAAGCTCAAAAGTAAAAGAAAATAGAGCTAGAAAAGATTATTTCAAACTTAAAACATGAACAAACCAACTTGTAGACCCAAATTGAGATTCTCTTGAGTAGATTGAAATCAACATAATGTGACTTAGCTATAGCTAAAACATATACTGATAAATATAATGTTCAACATGAGAAGTTTGAAAAATTGCTTGCTTTTACTAAAAACTCCCTAAAGTTGTACCAAACAAAGACAGGTTTAGGATATAATATTATGGAACCACCAATGACATAAACTCCCACATATATCCCTAAGTGCAACCTAGAGGTAAAGAAGCAAGTATCTACCATACCAACTTGTACAAGGGCATCTATTGAAAAGGCTGAGACAGTAGTGAAAGAAGAGAAAGAAGGAGTAGTTAAAGAACTAGATGAAGAAGAAGAGAAAAGAGAAAAGGAAGAGAAAGAAAGGGAGAAGATGAGGGAAGAAGTCAAAGCCAAAGCAAAGAAGGATGCGATTCGGAAGATGGAATTTGTCAAAAAAAGTCATCCTTCATAGTCAACTGGCTGCCTGTTGAGTCAAACCCCTCCATCAAGATAATGGTTTAATAAAAGCACTACTATAACAAGAATACTCACTACAAAACTTGCTATGCAGGAAACTCAAACTCTTCAGAAATGAAACCCTAACCGTATACTTAAAAGTCCATTTCTGATGCATTAGAAATTCACAACAAGAGGTTTCCAAAGAATACGATAGATCTAACCACCCATGCTGATCACAAGATAAACAAAAAGAATGATGGAAATGAGGGAAGTTAGCTTATGAAATCTTTAGGAAAGAAGATGAAAATTGAAGACTTCATTAATCATGAGCTGATAAGAAGAGGTAAGTGCAGGACCGGGTTAGGGTATTAACTACAACTAGTTTCACAAGAGGAGTGATCTTAGATCACTTAACAGCTCAAATAAGAAACATGATACTTTGAAGATACAAAGAACACAAGTAACAATAAGACAGAACTTAGAACAATAACACAGGTATAGTTTTCAAGGATGTTGTATATTGATCTCAAGTTCTATTACAAGTGTTCAAAGCATAATCTAAAATACAAGGACCTGAGACTCTTTATACTACAACCTACAACCGTCAATACTTGGAAGGATAGTTGGAATTGACTGATCTAGACAACAAGATCAATCTAGAGTCAAAAGGCAGATTGCCTTTTGACTAGTGACTATGACATGCCATAGCTCACTGACTTTTCCTTTTACAAAAAGTCTAAAGGAACGAAAGAAAAAAATTACAGACACAAACTTTATCTACTATTCACTAAAGCATGGAAGTTTTACCAACTTATACAAGTTGGCGAGTTATCAGAGTTGCAACAGAAAGTTGGTCAGTTTTATCAAAAGTAGATCAGAGAAAGCATCTTTTCTTTGTCTTCCAAAGAAGTCAGTCTTCATAGCAAAATGGCTTCAGAAGACTTTGTCTTTGAAGCTTCGGAAGACTTCATCTTTGGCTTCGGAAGAACTTGGCCTCTGGCTTCGGAAGTTTTTACGCTCGGAATATTTTTTGTTAAGTGTAAAGCTTCCGAAGTAATTTCTTCTGAACTTTTGGCTTCGGAAGACTTTACAATTAGAGTTTTAGAGTGTAAAGCTTCCGCAGTAAGTTCATCCTTGTTTCTTAGTGCATGTTGAAAGATCTTTGGTTGCATAAGCCTCATAATCTTCAAATAGATCCCTACAAACTCCCCCTAGGCTTATGCTACCAAAATAGAGAGATTCTTCAGATGTTGATAGTCCTTATTAGGATCAGCAGCAAACCTCTCTTAATCAAATGGTCAGGATCCTTCAGACACTCATAGAATCTTCTCATGTCATAGAGATCATGCAGAGGAAGGGCAAGCATGTCTTGCTGAAAGTAGACATCTTGACCTTTTTAATCTCTAGTGACATACCATCTGTCTAGATTGTCAGCAAAACTCTAGGACACGATGGGGCTTCCAACTTCAAGAGGCTCCACTCTGATGGGAGTTTGTTGAGCAGCCTCTTCATACACTTCATCAGGATGTTCTGACTCATCCTGAGGTGTAAAGGTGGATGCCTTAGTTTTCCTTTTCTTTGTAGGGGTTCTTCTGGCCATCCTTTTTCTCCTCTTTGATGATTTCAACTGAGAGGACTGGTCTTCAGCACTAGGTTGTTCAGTAGTGTCCCTCTTAGTTGGGTTCTCTTTTCTCATAGGTTCAGAAGAAGAGAGAAGAGGACCCTACTATGGATCAGAAGATGAAGTTGGCTGAGATGCAATTCTAGGTTCTAGTTGTGTTATCTTAATAGGTTCAACCTTTACCTTAACTTTACGCTGAGCTGGACTTGGTGGAGAATGTATGTCCACAAGCTCTCCCCTTTTGATTGTTTGCTTGATCACCCTTGTATGCTCATCCATTGTGGATAGAGACATAGGACCAAGCCTCCTTCTGGAGAATCCATACAGCTTCAAGAAGCTCATCATCCTTTGTCTGTCAGCAGACTTCTTTTGGCTTTTGTGGATGATGGCTCTTGACTTTGCAGCTTCTTCCCTGAGCTTTCTCTTAGTAACCTTTTTTCTTTCATGACTTCTTGCTATAGCAGCTTGAGATATTCAAACTCTACATACTCATAGGATAGGGGAAGAAGTACAGACACCTGATAGAGGCCTGTGGCACTCAGGTAGTTGATCATGTTGATTTTATCAGATTCCTTGTCTACCTGAGGTGGTGTAGTTGCCACATCCTCTGTCTTAGGGCTTTCTTGAGCTGGGGAGAGGATAGGAGCCTGATTATAGAGCCTTTTCAGTCTCTTTTCTTCCTTAGCCTTAAGGAGCAATGCTACATCCTCTGCCTCCCTCCTCTCCTTTGACAACTCAGTGTCAGCCAACTTATTGAACTCTTCTAAGGGGAGAGAGATGAGTTCATCTATGTTATAGTTTCGGGTCCCCAGGTAGTTTAGCCTGGCTGCCCTTAATTCATCTTCTTGAGTATTTGTCCTAGGGGCAGCCTGGATTGTAGCTTCCATGAAGCCTGGGGACCTACTTGAAATCTCTCCCATCAGCTTCCTCTTCCTCTCTCTCTTCTCCTCCTCCATCTTCTCAGGAGTTAATTTCCTTTTCCCTTTGTCAACCACAGGCCTTGGTGACTCAGGGTGGAGAGAACTTTGGCCTTCATTTCTTGGTTCAGCAGTCAAGCTCTGGCCAGAGAGAAGTTATGAGACACCTTCACCAGCTGGTGCCTCATTGAGGGTACTAGGTGCAGAGGGAGATCCTATCTCAAGGCTCACAGGCTCAACCTCTGGGCCTTCAGTCAAGGTTTTCCCTTCAAAGCTAATCTTAGGGTCCACCTCAACATCCAGTTGACCAAAGATCTCACCTGCTAGCCTCTATCTATATAACTTTGATCTCAATTTGAATTCTTCTAACACCCTATCTTGAATCTGATTTGCTAATCTCTCAGCTTGTCTGTTATGGATTGGGTTGAAAAGTGGAAGATTCATCAGATTGATGCACTCATAGAAACTCAGGTGTAAGAAGTTGAAGAGTTCTAGTTGACCCTGAGATCTAGAGATCACAAGAGCTCTTCTGTTGGTGTCATACCCCCATCCCATAATAGGATTCTTAGAGGGAGCAGACATTGCTCTTGGAATTCCCTCCTTAAACAAGTGTTGAATGAGTAAGTCTATGTTCATGACTTGAGGAGGTTGCTGAGTCTTGACAATTGCAAGAGAGGTTGGTGACTCCTCTATGTCCATACTCTGGGAGGAACTCCCAGGTTTTGTGGTTATGAGGACTTTCTCCCCCTTTTTAGTAGCATCGCCTTCTTGCATAGGTGAGCTGGGGGTGTCATCCATCACTTCCATAGGTTCTTGTGGACCTGGTTGAGTCCTCCTTAAGGGTCTCTCAGCTAACTGGTCCTTGAGATTGGTGATCTCAAGTTGTTGGTCATTGACCCTCTTCTGCAAGATAGTCACCTGAGATTCCAGGTGAACTATCTTTGAAACTAGATAGGTGCATGTGTTTGTTAGTTTGTGCACCCTATGTTTCAGACTCCCCTCATCTTTAGTTGAAAAATCACTAGGGGATGAGAGAATTGGACCAAAGTCTTCTTCCTCATCACCAACATAGTATTCTTGGCTGCTGGATTTCTCCTGCATCATGACAACTTCCAAAGAAGTGTTAAGAGGCTAGGTTTCCATGGTTGAGGTCTTACTGATGTAATCACTCTCTAAAGTGAGATCCTCTTCCATATGGATCTCCTGAACATTTTCAGGAAGACCCACCTCAGTTGTGGGTAGATGATGTGGGCTAGACTTGGGTGAGTCAGGAGTACTCATTTATCCTTGAGTGTAGGAAGAGAGGAGAGACTCATGGTACTCACTGAAACCCAAGTTCTCATCATTATAGAAATCAAGGCTGGGAATTAGGTGGTTTAAGTCCAGCGGTTGAGGGTGGTAACTATCCCCTAAAGGCTGATCACTGGAGTGTTGAGACTCAGAGTGATGCTTAAGGCTGTTGGGGATGTGAGCTCAACAGGCTAAGAATGAGGAACCTCAGCAGTGATCATTTGAGAGATGGGAGTGGTCTGCTCCTCAGGGGAAGTGGAAGCTCGAGATTCCACTTCCTCCTGTATGGGTTGTGATATGGGGACCTGCACATGCTCAGTAGCAGGTGTAGGGGTTTGTTTGGTTTTTTGTTTCTAGGTTATGGTAATTTGAAGCTATAGGGGTGGAGTTGAGGTGGAGGGTGTGGGTTCAACACTAGCTGGTGCTGCTAGGTTGCCACCTTGAGCAATGAGCTCAAACATTTTTAGAACCAGGGCTGTTTCTACCCCAGAGAAGCCAACAGTAGGCTTTCTTAGTATTTTAAAGATGTTGGGCTTCATCTGTCCCAATTTAAGAATATTACCTGTTCCCCTCAACTGTGAGCCCAGTTCACAGTTGAGAATGTGCTGGACATATCGCCTGGAATATGTAGTATTCTAAGGAGTCTAAATTAGCAAGTAAATTTGTATCGACAAATTGAGAGTACCTGAATTTGACCCCCTGAACCATTCCATGGACTATGAAGGAAAGGTCCCCTGGAACTTGATCCCATCCTCCATGCTTGTTGGAGAGACTGTGTATGATGACATGGATGAGGTATTTCCACTTGGATGAGACCTTCCCCTTCTTGAAGGTTTTGACTGAGAAGTCACCCTCATAGCCCATCTGCTGAAAAGAATGGTTGACAACATCTTTTGGAAAGGACAACTCACCTTCTTCATCATCCAGCTGAAGGTTTGAGCTTATGATGGCCGGAGTGATGAAGATTGTCCTCCCCTGCACTATAGCAGATAGTGCCTTCTCCCCATCCATGGTGACCTCTTGGCAGGTCCTCCAGAATGCAAGTAACTAATCCTCATAAAGAGGAGGATCAATGGTAAAGGAGGTGAAGTAGTGAGATGCAGAAAGGTATCGACAGACCTCTAAGAAATGAGGATCTTTCTTAGAGTCTAACAGAGCAACCTGATTGTGTTGTTTGTGAAGGTGCATGGTGAAGCCCGGTTGGTTTCGTCAATCAATGTTTGCCATGAAGGATGTTTGTCGGTGAAGAAGAAGGTTAATTTGGGAGAATTTAGGTCAAGAATTTGTGGAAGAAGAAGAGAGTGAGAAGAAGGGGAACCGTTAAAAATATATTTGAAATGGATTTAAGACAAAGTTAATGCAAAAGGATAAACTTTAAAATCCAAAAGTAGGTCCCACTTCAGAAAAAGCGCCCAAAAAGGTAGTTTTTTTGGAAGTTGAAAAACTTCTGAAGGTAATTTTTTTTCTTCGGAAGTTTTGAGAAAAAGCTTCTGAAGCCAATTTGGCTTCGGAAGATATTCTTGAGAATTGTGAAAATTTGTCTTCGGAAGAAAAAATACTTAGTGATTTTTCTTCTGACACATATTTGGTTTAGGAAGATATTAAGTCTTGGGAGTTTTATTCTAAAGAGAATAAATCTTTCGAGACTTAATTGCTTTCAAAAGATATTTGTCCTTCAAATACATGCAAGTACTTAGAAGCATATTTAAGCTTCAGAAGATATTCTCAGAATTTCTTCCGAAGGTAAATTTCTTATAGGTAGTTCTTGATTTGAAGACATAAATTTCTTCAGAAGGCAACTTGAAATCTTCCGAAGGAAAATATGTTTTGAAAAATTTTCAAAAATCTAAGGAATATCATTAAAATTTTTCTTCTAAAATAAACTAGGCTTATGAAGGTGATAAAATAGACAACTTAGGACACACAGGTTTTAGAAATAAAGTTGAAAAAATTACTCAAAGTTAATCATCCCAATAGCTGATACAAGATATTTGAATCTCTGTTCATCAAAAGCTTTAGTGAACAGATCAGCATATTGTTCATTTGTGTTAACTTTGACTAATTTGATTAATCCCTTCTCAAAATTATCTCTAATCAAATGATACCTGATGTTGATGTGTTTGGTCCTTCAGTGTTGCACAGGATTCTCTGTAATGGAGATAGCACTGTTGTTGTCTATATGGATGGGAGTCTCTTTGAAGTTGAATCCATAGTCCAGCATCTGATTCTGAATTCAAAGCACTTGAGCATAGCAACTTGCAGCAGCAATTTATTCAGCCTCAGCAGTTGATGCAGAGACACAGGATTGTTTCTTGCATTGCCATGAGACAATCTTTCCAACAAGGAATTGACATCCCCCAGATGTAGATTTTGCAGTCATGTTGCAACCACTATAGTCACTATCTGTATAAGCATACAGATTGAAGTCAGAACTCTTTGGATACGAAAGGCCAAGATTGGGAGCACCTTTGAGATATCTAAGAATCCTCTTGACAACAACCAGGTGTGATATCTTGGGGTTGGCTTGATATCTTGCACAAATGCATGTGGCAAACATGATATCAGGCCTGCTGGCTATTAGCTACATAAGAGACCCAATCATAGCCCTGTAAAGATGTTCATCCACACACTCCCCCTCAAGATGAGGTCCTAGGGAGTGGTTTCTGGCTATGGGTGTCTTAGCAACCTTACATTCAGTGATGTTGAATCATGTAAGTATGTCTTGTACATACTTTGACTGACTTATGAAGATGCCATTTTCAACTTGCTTCACTTGAATTCCCAAAAAGAAATTTAGTTCCCCCATGGCAGTCATTTCAAATCTGTTCTTCATCAGCCTCTCAAAGTCTTTGTAGAGCTTTGAATTAGTTGACCCGAAGATAATGTCATCCACATATACTTGAACCAGCATTAAGTCATTCCCTGTCCCTTTGATGAAGAGATTTCCATCTATAGTACCCCTCTTATAACCATGTTGACAGAGATACTGAGATAGTGTCTCATACCACTTCCTTGGAGCTTGGTGCATCCCATAAAGAGCTTTGTCAAGCTTGCAGATATAATTAGGATGATCTGGGTCTGCAAAGTCAGGGGGTTGTTTGACATATACCTCTTTATCAATCACCCCATACAAGAAAGCACACTTGACATCAAGTTGGTAGACCTTGAAATCCTTGGATGCAACAAAAGCCAGGAATATTCTTACAGCTTCAAGTCTTGCCACAGGAGCAAAAACATCTGTCTAATTAATTTTCTCTTCTTGTATGTACCCTTGAACAACTAGTCTTGCCTTGTTCTTGCTGACAAGTCCTCTATCATCCTTCTTGTTCCTAAAAACCCATTTGGTTCCTATGACAGTCTTCCCTTGAGGAAGAGGACATAGGTTCCAAACCTTTTGTCTTTTGATTTGAAGTAGTTCTTCTTGCATACCTTCAACCCAGCTTCCATCCTTCAGAGCCTCATCAACTTTCTTTGGCTCAATCTAGGACAAGAAACAAGAGTGCAGACAAACATTTTGGTTATGGGTTTGTCCTCTTGTTCTTACCCCAGTCTCAACATTTTTAATGATGTTTGTGGTGGGGTGTGACTTGTGGATCCTTAGTTGAGGGATCACAGCAAGTTGATTGGACAGATCAAAATTAAAGAATTTTAGATCTGGCAATGGAGTGTCACCCACCACATCAGCACACTTATCAAGTGAGACTTGATCCAATGAATGTGTGACATCATTTATGTTCTATGGAGTGGTTATCAGCATCAAGAAATTCTTGATCACTATCACCACCTCCATTTCCTCCTACATTTGAAGCTCCTTCACCTGAGTTTTGAACTTTTGAGCTGGAATTTGAAGGCACCTCAGATGTATCAGCTGAATTGTCATGTTTGTGTTGATAGGATCTTCATTTGCTGGGTTAGTCACCAAAGGAGCTGAAGTAGCAATCTTGCTTGGTCTTCTCAGCTCAAATCTTGGGACAGGATCTCCTGTTGTTATATTATTTGTGGATCCTAAAACATTCTCACAAGACTTGTTAAAACAGTTGGTAATTAAGTCAAGATCAAATAGCCAATCCGGACCAGAACTTTTCATACTAGGAGTGTGCTCATTGAAGATCACATTGGCTGACTCCTCAACTACTCTAGTTCTGAGATTGTATACTCTATAAGCCTTAGCTTGGGAAGAATATCCAATAAAGTGTCCATCATCTGACTTCTTATCAAATTTGGCTACTTGATCTTTGTATTCAAGATGGTGCAAGGACATCCAAATGACCTGAGAAAACCAATAAATGGTCTCCTTTTGTGCCACAGCTCATAAAGGGTCTTACCATGAGTCTTAACCACTAAAACTCTGTTCTATACATAGCAGGCTATGTTAACTGCCTCTACCCAGAAGGTGATGGGTAGTTTAGAGTTAGACAACATGGTTATTGCAGCTTTAATAAGTGTTCTGTTTCTCCTCTCAGCAACACCATTTTACTGAGGAGTCCTGGGAGCACTATATTGTTGTAAGGCCCCGTTCCCGGGACGCTTATAGCTGGTCAATCATTGCACACAAAGCATAAAACATACATTAACTTTACCAAAATATTGCAGCAGAATTCTTTTAAACAAACAATTTCATTATAATTGCTTTTGCAAAATAATACATTGCAGTTAACTGTTACAAAATATCACTCGTTGCATTACATCAGAAAAACATTATAATTCAATCAACGGATGCCATCCAAAAATGCCAAGTAGCTGCCCCGTGCCATCCTTAGCAACATTACCAGCCAACTGGAAATTACATAAAAGTCAGCGTTGCTGAGTGAGTTCTAGTTTTATAAATAAAATATTTTTCTTTCGTTTAAAACCGTACTTTACTTTCGTAAGCGATAATACATCATACGTACAAATAGATAATCTCATTATTATCTTTCATCAACGTCAACTTACATTCATTCATTCTCTTTCTTATCGTACATTTCATTCGTCCATTATTACTTTCACTTCTCTATGCTCTAGGCTAATGCCTCGAGCTATACCCCAAACATCATGCCCAAGGTGGGTACTGGGCCGAAGACTATAAATAGACTTCAAACATCATGCACTAGGCGGGCCCAGCATCGGGGTATCATCATTTGGACCAATGCCATGTGCTATACCCCAAACATCATGCACACGGCGGGTACTAGGCCGAAGACTATAAATAGACTTCAAACATCATGCACTAGGCGGGCCCAGCATCGGGGTAAGCGACAATGGTCCCATACGTATGGTCAGTCACAAAGACTAGACCCCAGTGTGCATCCTTCTGGGGTAGCTAACCCGTACACCGTTGAGCTAACACCCTTCATTGGGTGTGAACCTCCTTACAGTGCTTGCAAGACTTTTCTTACTTCCGTTCGTTCATTAATGCATGCATTCATTCTTTCTTACTTCTCTTTAGTTATCTTCCACTTTCGTTAAGTACTACTTTACATAAGCATATTCATACGTCACACCACGTAAGGTCACGAAATAAACATAACATGGAACATCATCATCACAACAACATATGAAGCATGCAAATCGTAAACAAGCACAGTCCCCCATAAAACCTCCTTTCTTAACACTTAAACTCTACATCCCAAAATCTCAGAAAATTCTGTCTCCTTAAAGAAATGTGGATGAGCAAACAAATGTGGATGAACAGACAAATGCGGATGAATAAACAAAGGCGGATGAATAGGCAATTGTGCATGGGCAAAACAAATGCGGATGAGCATACAACAAATGCGGATGAACACCTTAGAGAATATTCTAAGTGTCCCAAAGAAATGCGTATGAACCAAATGCGGATGACTGAAGCAAATGCGCATGGGCAAAACAAATGCGGATGAACATACAACAAATGCGGATGAATGACTTAACTAATGCGGATGAACAACACTTATACAAATATTCGAACTTAATGCGGATGATCAACTAACCTGAAACCACATCTTACACTATAATCAGTTCCCAATCCTCATTCTTATACATTCATCGCACCGATCTAGCATGCTAATCTCTTAGAACAAGCATACAACCACATAAACCGACCAAAACATGCAGGCCCTAACACACCCACTAAAAGAACAGGGCCAAACTTACAGTACAAAATACTGGACATATTAAAAAGGTTAGTTACTTGCATTTCCAGCCCCAAAACAGGTTTAAAACATAGAAACCGGGGATCTAGAACTCACCTTATGCAATCTTTCGGGCAAGACTTCCTTCAAACCCGAATGCAATGAGTTCACACACCTAAAACCCAACAAAACACAACCCAAACACAAACAAACACACATAAGCATGCAACCGAGGCATAGGCCGGCCAAGAACAACTTAAAATGATGAATTCTTACCTGGAATTCGGTCTCCTTGTTCTTCTTCTCCAAAACCCGAGAGCTCTGCTCTTTCTCTCTCTAAAAATCCGGTTGAAGTGAAATATGCAGGAAGGTGTGGGCGGCCATCACCTTTTGCACCCACTTTTTATACTTTTTGTCCTTTTGACACATTTAGCCCCCCAACTTAGGTTAAATTGTGTTTTCTCTCTTTTATACACATTAATTCTTCTTTCTTGTCTTTTAAAATTTTCCGGGTGTTACAATTGTCTTGTAATACCCTTTTTATCACAAAATGTATCAAGGATTTGGTTCTTAAATTATGTTCCTTGATCACATCTTATGGTCTTGACCTTGTGATCAGATTGATTCTCAATTTTCAGAATGAAGTTCTTCAAGATCTCAGGGGTCTCATCCTTAGTTCTAAGGAAAAAGACCCAAGTGAATCTTGTGAAATCATCTGTGATCACTAAACTCTTTCTTTGAGGAGCAGTGATGGAGTTCATTTCCTTTGGCTTGTGAGACACTTTGTGTTGCTTCCCTTTCAAGCATGTAACACAGTGGTCATCACTTGTAAACTCTTTCTTTGGCATTCCAATTACCAAATCATTCTTAATCAATTTATTCATGTTCTTAAAGTTTACATGGCACATTCTTTTATGCCAAAGAAAAGACTCATCACTATTTGCTTTAGACAGAAAGCAAGAAACTTCTCCTAAGGGAGATGTTTCATGCAAATCCATATTGTACAAGTTCCCTCTCCTGGGGGCTCTGAGTAGGATATGCTCCTAAGGAATGGCCATCCCGAGTTTGAGAATAACGCACTCATGCTTAGTGAAGAGCATATGGTGTTTCTGATCATAAAATTGGGATACACTCAGAAGATTGTATCCAAGCTCCTTGACAAAGTTTACCTTCTCAATGCTGAGCTTACCATTTGTGACTCTGCCCCTTCCAGAAATGTAACCACCAGTATCTCCTTCAAAAGCAACTGGTCCTCCATCCATTTTCTCAAAATTTTGAAGCAGAGAACCATTGCCAGTCATATGCCTGGAACAGCCACTATCAATAATCCAAACATTCTTCTTGGTATTTAACTGTCCCTGCACAAAAAGAGGTGATTAGTTACACTTTGAAATCCAATCCTCATTGGTCTTGGGCTTATTAAAATAAGTTGAAGAAAATGTAACAGTAAGTGATCCTATATTCAACCTTTGAGGATCATTTGCTGTTGTTGATAAACAACTTTTAGTCATATGGTCTTCCTTCATCTTCCACACCACCTTTGGAAGATTGGGCCTGACCTTTAAAGCTTCAGAAGTGTTAACAACTTCAAAAGTTTTGGAAATGGGACCATTAGAAGATCTTGCTTTCATTGCACCGAGCTTTATTACTTTGGAAGCATTCCTTTCTTCTGAGACTAACTTTTCTTCTGAAGGCAAGTTTTCACTTGTCTTCTTCTTCATTTTGGAGCTTTCGAAGGAAATAAATTTTCCTTCCGAAGCTTTTTGTTCCTTCTTTTTCTCAGAAATGTTCTTCTTGGTCATGTGGATGGTACTTTTGGGGTTACACTTGCAATCCTTAGCCAGATGAGAAGTATTACCACACATGACACAGTCGAGTTCCTTCATTCAGAGAGTCTTCTTTAGAGAGCAAGACTGATTTTGATCACTTTCCTTCTCCATCTTCAGCTTTACAGATGATGCAACAAGCTTCTTAGGGAGAGGCTTGCTCTTGGAGCTGGATGGTTCAGGTTGTGTAGCAGTGGTACACGGCTGGTCAGTCTTCTTCTTCTTGCTGGAATGATTTGGAACTAAACTAGAACTCCTGGTACTTGAGTTCATAGTTGAGTCTTCAGTCTTTACCACTTCAAAACCTGCAGAAATGAAGACTTGTTTATGCTTTGAGTCAAAAGTGGCCTTGATTTCTTGAGCCTTCTTTGATCTTCTCTTAGCTCTTCTAATCAAGTTCTTCCTCTTTGACTTGGTCATTCCAGACTCTTTCCTCTCCTTAAGAGAATAGTGACCCTTCTTAGGATGATCCTCTTTACTCTTCTTAGAGTCATCCTTCACTATCTCCTCTTCATCCCATTCAACAATAGGGCCTATGAGGGGAAGCTCATCTTCATAAGTTGCACACCTTGGAGATCTTACAGACAATAGAGTGTGTGGAGGAGCTATCTCATTAGATCCCAATCCCTGCTTATTCTGATAACAAACTTTTGCAAGTAGGGATGAGGATATTATGTTCTTGAAGGTCTCTTCTTTAAGAACACATTTTTCTGCCCTGGCTTTGCTGATCACAAGCTCAGCCTGGCATTCAGTTAACTTTGAGATGAGATCTTTGATTTGAGTCTTGTAGTTAGTGTGCTCATGCTTAAGATTTGAAATGGTTTTCTCTAAATCTTCTATCTTAAGTTCATAATCATTTTTAGCTCTTTTAAAGTCAGCTTTTAAGATATTTAAGGACTCAAGATCAGATCTCATCTCTATGTTATAGGACCTGTATCTATTAACTTTAGCAATCCATTCAGGAGTACAAAGATGTTCCAATACCTTGGCTTCATCATGGCCTGCCATTAGTGCTTGGTTTGGGGAAGCATCCTCAACCTGAAAGCTCCAGTCAAAGCCTTCTTCTTCAATAACAAATGCAGCTTGCTGTCTTGGCTTCTTATTCTGGTGAGCTCCCTCAGTGTAGTTTGGCCTAAATTGTGCTTAGCTACCATTTGACTTTGGTTCCTTGCACTCTCTGGCAAAGTGTCCCATTTGGTTACAGTTGTAACACTTAACCTAGCCCAAACTTTCCATTGGCTGCATTGCTGGGAAACCTTCTCCCAGTCCTTTTGTAGAACTTTTGTGCTCTATGAGTGAGTAGAGCCATCTGCTTGACTATTTCCATATATTCCAGATCATCTGGATGGATACAGTCTAGGTCTTCAAGTGTGAGAAAGAGTTGCCTGAACTTTCATCAGAAGACACAAAAGCTTGTGAAGAACTTGCCTCCTGGAATGGGCTTCCAGGGATGTAGCCTTCCCTTGGTGTCTCCGAAAAGGTGATGAAAGGACCCTTTTGTGACTCTTCCGGGTAGCAAATGAGATGGTGTTGTGGTTCTCTGCAATCCCTTTCAACCACATAAAGGGCTGAACTCTGATGAGTGTTGGGAGTTACCAGATGAGTTCGGCATGTTCATCTCCATTTGGTATCCACTGAGTATTCCATATAACTCAGTGAAAGTAAGAGTCTTGAGGTTTTTAGTCCCCTTAATGACCACACAGTAGTATGTCCATTGTCAAGAAAGAGAGGACATGAACTTCCTAACAATATCTCTATTCTCAATGGTTAGCCCAACATCAGCTAGAGTATCCACAATCTCAACGTACCTGAAGTACTGTTGAGTCATGGTTTCACCTGTCTTGAAGGTGAAATTTTCAAACTGCTGCTTCAAGAGGTCCTTCTTGTTCTCTTTGGCTTCATTGGACCCCTCATACATCAGCTTCAGTGCATCCCATAGCTGGTTGGCGGTCTTGCACTTCTTGAAATCTTTGTAAATGGAGTTATGAAGAGCAATTTGAAGGACTGTCATAGCTTTCTGATCAATATCAATTTTCTTCCAATCTTCTTCAGAAAAATCAGCCCTTTCCTTTGGTATCATACCACCACCAGCAGCAGCTGAAGTGGTGTATGGTACATGAGGTACATTGACAACAGACTCCCACATCCTAGAATCTTGAGACTTGATGAAGCCTTCCATTCTTTGGCACCAATTATCAAAATCCTCAGGAGTGATCAGTGGGGACTTTGTCATAGTTCTAGTTTCCATATCAGCCTTTGAGATAGCTGCCATTTGAAAAGTTAAGTGAAGTGTGAAACTAAAAGGATTTAAGATGGTGAGATCATACAATCAAGAGCCTGGAAAGTTCTGATACCAATTACAGGACCGGGTTAGGGTGTTAACTACAATTAGTTTCACAAGAGGAGTGATCTTAGAGCACTTAACAGCTCAAATAGGGAACATGATGCTTTGAAGATACAAAGAACACAAGTAACAATAAGATAGAACTTAAAACAATAACACATGTATAGTTTTCAAGGATGTTGTATATTGATCTCAAGTTCTATTACAAGTGTTCAAAGCATATCTAAAATACAAGGACCTGGGACTCTTTTATACTACAACCTACAACCGTCAATACTTGGAAGGACAGTTGGAATTGACTGATCTAGACAACAAGATCAATCTAGAGTAAAAAGGCAGATTGCCTTTTGACTAGTGACTATGACATGCCATAGCTCACTGACTTTTCCTATTAGAAAAAGTCTAAAGGAACGAAAGAAGAAAATTACAGACAAAGACTTTATCTACTATTCACTAAAGCATGGAAGTTTCACAAACTCATACAAGTTGGTGAGTTATCAGAGTTGCAGCAGAAAGTTGATCAGCTTTATCAAAAGTAGATAAGAGAAAGCATCTTTTCTCTGTCTTTCGAAGACATTAGTCTTCACAGCAAAATGGGTTTGGATGACTTTCTCTTTGAAGCTTCGAAAGACTTCGTCTTTGGCTTCGGAAGAACTTGGCCTCTGGCTTCGGATGTTTTTACACTTGGAATATTTTCTGTTAAGTGTAAAGCTTCCAAAGTAATTTCTTCTGAACTTTTGGCTTCGGAAGACTTTACACTTAGAGTTTTAGATTGTAAAGCTTCCGCAACAAGTTCATCCTTGTTCCTTAGTGCATGTTGAAAGATCTTTGGTTGCATCAGCCTCATAATCTTTAGATAGATCCCTACAGTAAGAAAGTGGAGATGAAAAAGGAGCTACAAGAGATCAGAAAAAAAGATCAAGTTAGCTAAAAAACAAATGAAGATCAGAGGCCTAATATATGGGGAAGATAATCACTTTGCAAAAGATTGCCAATACAATCCCCTAGCACACTCCACTAAACATTCCAACAAGCCTAAACCCTCAAAGAAGTCTACAGCTATCAAACAACCATAAAAAAGGCAAAGATGGTGTTCACAAAACTTTTCGGAAGCCAAGTCCCTCAAGTGCTAATTCCAAGGCAAAGTCAGCACTTTTGAAGAATCTGTTGAACAAATCAATAGTTGCAAACTTGAAGAAAAAGAAGTCTTTTTCACGACTTTCAATATCATCAAAAGCTTCGGGAGTTCATCACAAGAAAGATGATGTCAAAGCATCAGGCCAACTCAAAAGAAAAGCATGGAAACCAAATATATTTGTCGAATCCTTAGATGAATCAAAACCATAAACCACCTATTCAGCACTTACCATTGAAAAAAAACTACTAAAGACTGGAAGACCAAAGACTAACAAGCTTGGGTCCCCATCCATTACCAACTAATTTGATTATTTGCAGGATCATCCACAAACCAAAACAAACTTGTGGATTGTAGATAATGTATGCTCTCGGCACATGACAGGTGACAGATCATGCTTGCTGAACTTAGAACGATACAATAGTGGATCTATTGTCTTCGAAAATGATACAAAAGGAGGATACATTACTAGTTAGGGAACAGTCAACAATGGAAACGTAAGCTTTGACAAGGTGAACTACGTGAAAGAGCTAAACTATAATCTACTGAGTGTGTCTCAGTTGTGTGACAAAAAATATAAAACTCTTTTCACAGAGCATAAATGTATTATTCTATCTCCTGGATTTGAAATTCTAAATGAAAAAAATTCTTTTAAGAGCTTCCAGGAAGGACAATATGTACATGCTCAATATGCAGAATGCATCACCTTCAAAAAATGTATCATGTTTCATTTCCAAAGCTTATCTAAATGAAACCTCCCTTTGGCATAAAAGATTCACACATGTAAACCTTAAAAACAAGAACAAACTAGTTCGTAATGTGTTAGTCACAAGAATGCCAAGGAGTTTGCATGTGCTGACCACTGTGTTGTCTGTCAAAAAGGAAAGCAACACATGTCTTCTCATAAGTTCAAAGAATCGAATTCAGTCATAATTCCTTTAAATCTATTACCCGTGGACTTGTTTGGGCCAACAGGTGTAAAGAGTTTAGGAAGAAAATCATATTGCTTGGTAATAATAGTTGATTTTACAAGATTCACTTGGGTTTTCGTTTTAGAAACTAAGGATGAAACTGCAATATTTTAAAATCATTTATTATCAAAACTGAGAACCAAATTAATCATAAGATTAAAATAATTACATGTGATTAGGGAAAAGATTTCAAAAACCACACCCTTGATTCCTTTTGTGAATCTAAATGTACTGCATGTTAGTATAGTGCTACTAGAACCTCACAAGAAAACGGAGTTGCTAAAAGGAGAAATAGGACACTTATTGAGAGAATAAGCTTGAGGACATCTTATTTCCCTATATGGGGGTGATTCAAATTCGAAAAATATTTGAAATTCAGATATCTGAAAATTTCGGATAGTGGTTCGAATTAAAAAAGTTGTTTTATTTAATATGTTTTATAAATATATAATAATTTTTTATTGAATTTTGTTGGGTTCAACAATTGAATAAAGTGAAGCTTCCCAAATGATAATTAGAGCCAACTAAAGATCTCATTGTATGAGTTTAGCGACAAAGTTGATAAACAGAAAAAAACAAATACAAGACAAAGTCAATAACACAAAGTCAACATCAAGACAAAAAGAAAAGTCCAAATTAGGTCATGATATAAAAATAGTATAAATAGACCCACTAGTGTATTTTTGCAAGTGTGGTTTTTGTGTGTGTGTTTCTGATGGTGTGAATCACCACCCAAGGTGAAATCCTCTCCTTTGGGTGGGTTTGATCTTCATCCATCTTTGTATTTGATTTTTTATTGTATCTTATTCATCAACATCAATGAAATCATCTACTTATTATCATCTTCTTCTTGTATTCTTTGATTCACACACATCCACTCATCTTAATTTTGAATTTCAAGGTCAAGAACATGATAAATCCTAAGATCCAAGCTCATTGAATCTGAAATATTGATTTAGCAAAATGGTATCAGAGCTGTTGGTTGCTGGATTCATCTAAGTTTCAGATCTAGTATCAACTTTATGATATCAAGAACAAAGAAGAAAATTAGAAAAATGAAGAACAAAGTCACTATTCTTCAAAAAGAAGAAAACGCATCTGTTCATCTCAAAATCAAGAAGAAATCAAAACATCTAGTCAATATGGTACAATTTGAAGCTGATAAATCATTCCATAGATTATCACTTCAAAATGTAATACAATTGAACCAGATCCAAATAAGATACAAGAAGAAAATGAGTTCGAACATGTTGTTCATCGAAGATAATCAACAGTTCAATCGGCTTGCAAGATAAGATCAATCTACGTGCTTTTAAAGATGATTCATGAATTATTCTCACATTAAATTGAATGTGTTGAATGATTCAGATCGAAGCTCAGATTGATACATTTAGATCGAAGAATAACAAGTACAACAAACACTGGTACTCGTATTTGTTTAAGTATGAAATGTTGATGAATGTGTATACAAATGAGGATTCATCAACTTTGTATACTAATGTGGTTGCTTGGCATACAAATACAGATGTTGTGCAAACAAATGCTGATGTTGTGCAAACAAATGCTGATTTTGTGCAAACAAATGCTCATGTTTTGCATACAAATGCATATGTTCTCCATACAAATGTGGATGATCATCATACAAATGCAGATGATCATCATACAAATACAGATGATCATCATACAAATGTGGATGGTAACTATTCAAATGCGGATGGTTGTACACTAATGCGGATTCATTAAAATATACATGTGTAACAAATGCGGCTCCTTTAGTGTAACAAGTGCGGATGAGTTACTCACCTAATGCCGCTGAGTTAAATTCAAATGCAATTCATCCAACAACATAAGATGATCAACAATTGACAACAACATACAAGAACAAGACATTATCATGAATATGGATGATTGCAACCAACAGGCACATCCATTTTGAGCATTCAAACCAAAATAAGAAATCAACTTTGGTCATATAATCATTGATTTAATCAGGGATTTGTACAACTATCAGATACTCCTTCTAAAGTACTTGGATTCATCTTTTGTGTTGACTTTTTGCACCCGTGTCTATCTACTGAGCCGAACAGTTGGACAAACATTAATCAAGGGAAATGACAGTCAACTAAAGAATGATATTATCAAGTTATTTCCGAGTTTCAAATAGTGGAAGTGTTTTCAAGATTGATTTATTTTCTTGATGCTATTTATTAAAGTTCAAAGCCTTATCATATGCCTAATACATTCAAATCCTTTGAGTATGATATGAACAGTAATCTAAAAGTGATACGACCCATATCCAATGCACTAAATATTCTTAAAAAGATTCTATCCTTTGTTGGAAATATATTAGGAGAAGCTTAATCTGAGGGGGAGAACTACAGTGAACTGTGTCAGAACAACTACTGATCAAGAAAACATGTGACAGAGAAGATCTTTGAAGTTAGAGTTTGGCAAGCATCAGTTTAGGGGAAGTATTATTGGGTTCAACAATTAAATAAACTGAAGCTTACCAAATAATAATCAGAGCCAACTGAAGATCTCATTGTACGAGTTCAGAGACCAAGTTGATAACCAGAAGAAAAACAAACAAAAGATAAAGTCAACAAGACAAAGTCAACATCAAGACAAGAAGAAAAGTCAAAATTAGGTCATGATGTAAAATAGTATAAATAGACCCACTAGTGCATTTTTGCAAGTGTGGTTCTTGTGTGTGTGTTTCTAATGGTGTGAATCACCACCCAAGGAGAAATCCTCTCATTTGTGTGGGTTTGATCTTCATCCAACTTTTTATTTGATTTTTTTATTGTAACTCGTTCATCAACATCAATGAAATCATCTACTTATTTTCATCTGCTTCTTGTATTCTTTGATTCACACACATCCACCCATCTTAATTTTGAATTTCTAGGTCAAGAACATGATGAATCCTAAGATCCAAGCTCATTGAATCTGAAATATTGATTTAGCAAAATGGTATCAGAGCTGGTGACTCAATTCCAATTACCAGGATACATAAGAATCATCCAGTGTCAAGCATCATTGGTATTATAGATGAGCGGATGACTAGAAGCAAGTCAAGTATTGCAAACATCTGTTTGTTTTCTTTCATTCTGTGTCAAACTATACCTAAGAATATTAAAGAGACTCTTTAAGAAAATAGCTGGATCGAGACAGTGCAAGAAGAATTGCTCCAGTTCAAGAAACAAGAATTATGGCAGCTGGTAGACCTTCCAAAAGGACAATACCCTATCAGTACCAGATGGCTATGCAGGAACAAGACTGATGACAGGGGCATTGTCATCAGAAACAAAGCAAGATTAATTGCATAGGCTACACTCAAGAAGAAGGAATAGACTATGATGAGGTGTTTGCTCCTGTTGCCAGATTAGAAGCCATAAGACTCTTTCTTGCTTAGTCTGCATCTATGAAATTCACTGGGTATCAAATGGATGTAAAGTATGCATTTCTTTATGGAAAAATCTCAAAAGAAGTCTATGTGAGTCAACCACTAGGTTTTGAGGACCCAGATTTCCCTCACAGGGTGTACAAGCTTGACAAAGTTTTGTATGGTTTGCATCAAGCCCCTCAAAAGTGGTACGGGACTCTATCATCTTTCCTTCTTGCTCACGGATACGAAAGAGGACAGATTGATCAGACCTTATTTAGAAAGAGAAAAGGACATGAACTTTTGGTTGTCCAGATCTATATGGACAATATCATTTTTGGCTCAATAAACAAACAACTTTGTAAAGATTTTGAAAACCTTATGCACTAGAAGTTCCAGATGAGTGCTATGGGAGAGCTCACTTTTTTCTTAGGATTGCAAGTATAACAGACAACAGATGGAATCTTCATCAATCAATCAAATTTTGTGGAAACCATGTTAAAGAAATTTCATTTTGTAGACTGTCAGTCTATCAGAACTCCTGTGGATACAAAAATAAAGATTGGTCCAGACTCAGATGGCAAATCAGTGGATCAGACTCTCTATCGATCAATGATAGGGTCACTTATGTATCTAACAGCTAGTAGACCTGACACTATGTTTGGTGTATGTGTTTGTGCTAGATATCAAGCAGATCCCAAGGAATCTTATGTGAATACATTGAAGAGGATATTCAGATATCTCAAGGGCAAGCTTGCACTTGGATTATGGTATCCAAAGGAAGGGGATTTCAACCTCTATGCATACACAGACAGTGACTACGGGGGATGCAATTTCAATCGAAAGTTTACTTTTGGAGGTTGTTAATTTCTTGGTCCCAGACTGGTCTCCTGGCAGTGCAAGAAGTAGACAAATGTATCTGTTTCAATAGCAGAAGCTGAGTACATAGCAATATCAGCTTGTTGCTATCAAGTTCTCTGGATTCAAAACTAGATGCTTGATTATGGTTATAACTTCTTGCACACTCCAATTCACATTGACAACAGAACAGCCATATTCATAACAAACAATCTAGTTCAGCACTAAAAAACCAAACACATTGAAATTAGATATTGAGAGACTATGCTGAAAAAGGGTTAAACAAGTTGATTCAGGTTCATACGGACAATCAGTTGACTGATTTGTTCACTAAGGCATTTGACCCTAGTCGGTTTGAATTCTTAGTCGAATCAATTGGCATGATTAACCTTGAGTAAAAATCAAAATTTGCAAAAAACATTCAAAAATTATAAAAATACAAAAAGAAGTTAATTTTGTTGAAGTATATGAAATGTACTCCAAAAAGGAAAATGATATAATTTCAGTCGTTATATCATTCACAGTGCTTATTTCAAAATCTTGAAAGACTGACATGACTTATCTGATATGCGGGTAGGCTCATCTTGGAAAAGAAGATACATGTTATGATAAACTAAAGATCATATTCAACTGTGAGGCTATCATCTCAGGGTGTGTGTAAGAATTTAGCTTATCCAAGTGTCTGTGTGTGTGTAGTAATCTAAACACACCAGGTAATGATACCTTTTGAATCTCATTCACCCACATCAGTTTCTCCTCTATTTTCTTGAGCAAAGATCTAGAGAAACAGGCACATAGTACTGATGTCATGATCCAAAAGGATTCCAATATGGAACACATCCAACCTGGATGAATTAATAAAAAAATTTCATTCCTTGTGAATGAACAAAAAGAATCCCAAAGCGGATCACCTTCCAAAGTGAAGTGCAAAAAGAATCCCAATACGGATCAAATAAATATAAGGATCAAAGTAAAAGAATCCCAATGAGGATCCCCCTTACCCAAAACCAAATGAGATTTCATAATTTAAATGACCTGGTCATGTAACTTGTGAAAAAGTTCTACCATACATTTCATGCGGGTGGTTGATCTTGCCATGCTTTTTGAGTGTGAGGTACATGTTGAATATTTAATTCACTCAAAACATGATAATGATCACATGCATTAAAACATTAACCATGAATGAGTTTAAGAGAACAAACATACCTACAATCAATATGTTTATGATTATGTCTATTTTACTAACAATTGCTTGCACTTGTGAAAGGTAAAATTGATATCATCCCAAGTGAGATATACTTCCTCTTCATGTATAGATAAGAGAATCAAAAATTACAAAAATATTTTCCTTTCAAATTTTTAAAAATCTTTAAAGTTTTTATCCCATATGGATATAAACTTTAGGGAGAGAAATTAAAATTCAAAAGAAAATATTCACAAAAACATAAAAATTTGCAACATCTTTTCTTCGATATAAAATCAAAAAAAAAATGACTGTGTTGGTGTGGAAGTTATACCATAATATCTCAGTGTATGCAGATGTTTGGAAGCACAAAAGTCCAAGATTAGTCAAATCTGGGAAATTTCTATAACACCAGATATACAATTCAATCCAAGCAACTGTCAAAACTTCATAAAAGTCAAAGCAACAGTCTCATCTTCATAAAAATAAGAACATCAGTGCAGAAATAGTCAAAACTATCCTCTGCAAAAACATTAATTTTTGACAAGTTCAAATTTTAATGCGGGTAAGAGTATTGGTTAATGCCGGTGAAGGTAACCCTAGCATATAACCAATGCGGGTATCAGTTTTGTGCATGAAAAATTAATGTAACTAAATGCGAACAACTAATTGTTCATCCGCATTTGTTACAGAAAATGTGGTCAAGTTCAAATGTTCTTACGCATTTGCTACATGATCAAATGCTGGCAAGTATTATACTTCCATATTTGGCATAGTAAACAAATGCGAACAAATTAAACATCTGCATTTGCTAAAGTATTAAAATTCAAACCTTCGTATTTGTTCACACACTTGCAAAGTTTGAGTAAGTCATTAAATGGATTATTTAAACACATTCATGAGAATCATTTAATACTTTTCAAATTTGAGTAAACCTACTGTGCGATGATCGTTTTTCTCACTGGTCTTCATCAATCATCCAAACCATCTTAAATATTGTGTGTCAATTATTCATCCAACTCCATTTCATCTTTATTTCGATTCTCAGCCAAAGTAGTATCGAAACAAGGTGATTCTCGATGATTTTGTTAACTTCAAACATCGAACCGGTGATGAACATATGACCCTAGGTTTAAGGAAATTCATGAAATTAACCAGGAACAATGGATTTCCAAGGCATTCTCGAGTTCGATAAAATGGTTGTTTATGTGAATAACAAAGAACAACCGATGAAACAAGGGAACCGAACCTTGAAAATGTTGAAGTCAAATCCAATGCTTAAGCGTAAAAAGATGTTTGAAACAGTAAAGATAATTGAAAATAAGCATAAAACATAACAAAAATGGTTTTTTCATCACAAAATCAAGATAGGTCAAATACCTATGCAACAGTAACCATTGAACTCTTAATTTTGATCTGAGAAAGTCAAACTAAGAAAAGTCAAACATGACCTCTGTTGTATGATCTGATAATTGTTAGAACATTACTAACACATGTGTCTCTATTGCAGAATCTATAGCAAACCTCACTTGGAGGAAGCTCCACAATTCAGTGGATATCTTGACCTAGATGTGCCTGAATCTGAAGGATTAAGAGATATGACCAGATTCATCTCGACAACAAGAGTAGCACATGCTATCACTGTCAAACCCATCATCTATGAGAATCTCATTAGATCATTCTGGGGAACAGCTGAATTAAATGAAGTTGATGGTGTGAGGACAATATCAGGAAGGATTACTAATGAACACACATTGGTCATCTCTGAACAAATTGTGAGGTAGTGTTTACAGTTTGGTGATGATGCCAACTCTCCCCAAGAGCTAGAAGAAGATGACATTATTACTTTCTTTGGCAATATTGGATATGAAGGAAGTTTTAAAGGAAAACAAATTGTCAAGGGGTTAGTTGACTTACAGTGGAGATTCCTGATACATTTATTCCAACAATGTTTCTCAAAGACGAAGACTGGTTGGAATGACATCCCCATCACTACATCATCAGCTATCTATGCCTTATGCATGAACAAACAATTCAACATGTCTGCTTATGTGTTTAATGGTCTAGTCTCAAACATTCAGGAAGGGAGAAGACATATGTTATTAATGTATCCACGGTTCATCCAATGCTTCATCAATGAAGCTTTTCTTGATCTTGTACCAGAAGGCCCTGTGATGGACATTCCTCACTACAATGCCAAATCTTACTAGTATAGTAAGAAGAGAGATCCGAGGAACTATTGGGAACGCTCTTCCCAAGATACATATTGAATAGATGTGGCTAGTATGTTATGATCCATGTCGGGTCATACCCAATAACAAGCTAGACAAACACCTACAATATTTATTTTATGATATGATCATGTAAATAAATATTGACACTTAAAGTATTTAAAAATTGGGTTTCTAAATATTTGTAGTTGTGTTATGAATAAATTATATGGATAATTTATTCTAGAAAGAGAGTATTCTATATAGTTATTCAAATGGTTGAACAACAATATAAGTCTTTTGTCCGCATTTCTTAATTACTCATCCGCACTTACTAATGCGGATGTGCTTTTGAGGAAATGCGGATGAATGTTCCTCGTCCGTATTTACTAATGTGGATGTGGATTAGTGGAAATGCTGAAGCAATTTCTTCATCCGCATTTACTAATGCGGATGAGCATTTGATGAAATGCTGGTGAAGCTGATCGTCCGCATTTACTAATACAGATGTGCATTTGGGGAAATGCTGATGAAACTGTTCATCCGCATTGACTAATGCGGATGTGCATTTGTGGAAATGCTGATGGAACTACTCATCAACATTTACAAATGCGGATGTACATTTGGGAAATGCGGATGAAATTTCTTCATCCGCATTTACAAATGCGGTTGGAGGTTATTCATCCGCATTTACTAATGCATATGAATTTGTGAGAAATGCGGATGGGATAAGGGGTTGGGCCCCGCCCACTTTTCTCTCTCTCCTCATTTGACATTCAGTTTCACAGGACATGCAATATATGATTTCAATCAACCACTCTCTCTGATAACTTACAACACACTCAAAAAGTGGACGTTGGTTTTTCTGTTGCTTTTCTCTCGATCGGTCTAAGAAAAACAAAGAAAACAAAGATCGTTCAAGTGTAAAAATCCTAGCAATCGGGTGTTTGTTGGAAGCTTGGGGTAGACAAGCTTGAGGCCTCCTTCTTTGGAAGCTGCTATTCACAGATTATCTTCCTTTAACCCATTCGAGATGTAGTCTTCTAAACACGCTATGGTTGTTTGAAAGCATGTTTTTCATATAATGATCCATTACGGGTTTTTAACAGATATATATAATGGTTTATATATATATTAATTGAACAAGTTTTAATCTCCTAATTCCGCTGCATTTTTCATTTTATATGGATAAGACTCTGAATAACTTGTTCAAACCCCTACAATGGCATCAAGAGCTGGTTATATGGATACATGCTTCATCTGGACTGAAATCTTGGTGTCTTGCTGTTGATTCAACAACAGACCGAGAATTCTGGTCAATGTTTCCCCTGAATTTTTCAAGATCCTATTTTACATGCATATTGTAATCTTCAAAAATTAAACATTTGGATGATTTAGTTGTTTGGACAAGAATCATGATATTCGGTTTGTTTATACATTAACCAAAAATCAGTGGTTCAAGGGGAAGCTCTCGGGTTTTTGCTTACATATTTGGATATGTATTTTGATGTCCATAACCTAACCGATACCTTGTGTTTGTGTGTGTTTTGATTTGTATTTGATTATTCAAAGGGTTGTAATAATTAAATGTATTTGTTCTTCCTTTTGGGTATGTAATTTATTTATTTTTCATTTGGTATGTAAAATAAATAGATTAGTTGCATTTTACTTTTACTAGAAAAATGTATATAGGATATATTTTGTAAAAGAAGATGCAACAAGCATGTTTATGGGTTTGGGCCAATTTTGAGCTCAAAGGGCTTTATAGCTCTTAATGGGATTCAAGCCTAATAACTGAAAACATATTTCAAAGGCCCAAAGGAGTTTGTGCAGAAATTTAAGCCCATTTGGAAGCCCAAATCGAATGGGAGAATCCCAACACAAAGTGGATGCTTGAAGCATTTGGATGCGGGATCAAGTGGGAGTTCACCGACACAAGTGTTATGTCATTTTACCCTTAGGAAGGACCTAATTAACTCACTTGTTTCTGTCAACAAGTGATGTTAAATTAGTTAGCTATGGTTATGAACTTGTTGTTGTATGTGTTGCTTGTGTGTTTGATTTAATCTTATTGTTTATGTGATATTTGGATATGCACTGTTAAACACTTTAAAATCAATAACAAGCTTCAAATGGTCTTTTGGAAACATTAACATGGGTAATAAAATGGTTTTATTAAAGGTTAAAGTTTTCACAATAAAATTGGCTTTTATTAAAAAGCCTTGAAATTGGTTTCACTAATGTACCACACATTTGAATGCATGCAAATGTAAGGTACAAAGTGTTTTCATAACAAGAATTAATAGAAACAAAATCACTTTTAAACAAGTTTAAGACCATCCTTTTATACAACACTCAAATCACTTGGGTACTCTTTGTGGGATAAAGGTCACCGAACCACATTTAGGAAACTTGTGTGTTTGAGGTGGGGTTAACATATTTGTGGGATAAAGGTCACCTAACCACTTGTATGTGTAAACTCACACGTGTGTGTAAGTAGGATGACTTGAGTTGGAAACCATGTGAATAGGGTCACTGAAGCATAGCGTACAATGTTGTTGATGGGGTTAAACATGCTGACTAAACATAAAGATGTTTAACCGATCCCATAAAACTAGAAGTTGCAAAGGGTTGCAATTGTCAAATGTTGACTACCTTGTTAATTTAAATAATAGGATAAAGGTTACCTAACCATTATTTAAATGCAACGTTGGATTCTAGATTTTAATTATTAATTGTCTATGAGACATGAAAGTGTATTAATAATTAAAATTTCTTTTTGTAAATATTAAATTGAACTTTGTTAATATTGTAGAAATGGCCGCAAACAACAACGCTACCTCCCCGACAGTTGTAACACCCAAAATTTTTGTCAAAATAAAAGAGAAAAAAAAAGCAATTAGAAGAGAAAATAAATGTATCTTGAAAGAAAGGAAAATGAGCCAAAGTGGAGGGGGCCAAAGTGTAAAAGGTACAAACTCAAATATTTTAATATATTTTGAGTATGGCCGCCCCCAAAACACCTTTTTGAATCTGCTTTTCGACTGGAACAAGAAAGAAGAAAGAGAGCAGATTTTTCTCTCGGTTTTTCAAGGAAGAAGGGGTTGATTTTCGCAAATTGGTGAGTGTTCTTTGTGTTTTTGGTTCGCTTTTGTTGGGTTTCGACCTTAGAACCGATTTTTATGTGATCTTTGTGTTCGGTTGTTTGTTTTTGTGGTGTTTTTAGGTGTTTGAACTCTTGTGCACGCAAGTTTGGAGGAGTTTTACTTGTTGGCTGCATAGGTGAGTTCTAGACCCTGGTTTTTATGTGTTTTAAACGTCTTGGGGCTAAAAATGCATGTTTAAAAGGTTTTATAACTATTTTATGTTTACCCGTATGTATAGGTGTGTTTATGTTTGTGTTTAGGGTTGATTATATGTTGTTAATGCTTAGAATGATAGGAATAGGCTTCGAAAAGGTTAGAATGCAGATTGGGTTTGAATATATTTCTATAATATGCATAACTGTTGGTCATGCGCCCAAATAGGGCTCATGTGCCTGAAATTTTGACTTAGAAAACTTAAGTGAAGCTCATGCGCCTAAATAGTACCTCATGCCCCTGAAAAATTTCCTAGAACACCTGTGTTTAGTCATGCACCTAAACAATACCTCATGCGCCTACTGACCAAATGACTAAGTGCAGTTCATGTGCCCAAATAGTCTTCATGCGCCTAAGTTTCTCATGCGCCTAAGTTTCTCATACGCCTAAGTGTTGGTGCGCCCGCATAGTACTCATCATCCTACATAGTACTCATGCGCCAAGAACACTTAGAGAATTTTCTGAAATTTTGGGAATAAGAAATTTTAAGACTTAACCCTGGGATGTTTTGATAGTTATGTTTATTGATATTATGCATGTTTGTGGCCTATTGTTATGTTCCATATTATGTATTTATTATTGTGACTTTACGTGGTGTGTTTATGCTCGTAAACGTAAAGTATTATCATAATGAAAGTGATAGATTAATGATAATGAAAAGTGGAACATAAAGAACGAATGAAAAGCCTTGCAAGCAAAATGAAAGGAGGTTCAAAGCCATCGGGTTGTCAGCTCAACTGTGTGCGGGTTAGCTACCTCATGAGGATGCACGCAGGGTTAATCTTTGAGATTGATGGGGACCTTTGTTGCTTGCCTCAGGTGACTGGGCCAGCTTCATGCATCGGGGTCTATTTATAGACCTCAGACCCATCACCAGCTTCGTGCACAATGTCGGGGTATTGCACATTGGTCCGGTAGAAAGTGAAAGATAATAATGAAAGTACGGAACGAATGAGAAGAATGATGAATGATAATAATGAATATTATCTTGTTGTACGTATGACGTGTGAACACGTACGAAAGTAATGAATTTTATGAAAAGGAAGTAATTCAAAGAAAGGATACTTTCATATATATACACAAGGTATTTTAATGTTTTAAAACTAGAACTCACTCAGCAACCTTGACTTTTATGCATTTTCAGTTGGCAGGTAATTATTGCTGAGGATGGCACGCGGGGTAAGCTACTCGTCGGGGCAAGACTGGCATCCATTCATTCTTAATGATATTGTTGTTTTGTAATGCAATTAAAAGGTCTTTTGTAACTTAAGAAACAATGATGTATTGCTTAGCAACAGGAATTATTAATGAAATGAATGGTTTTGGTATAAATTTCGCTGTGTTATTTGATGAAATGTAAGTTGTATAATATATATTATGCTATGATTGACCAACTATGAGGTCTCCGGGAACGGGGCCTTACAAGTTGGTATCTGTTGGACCAAAAGAACCAATGAGCCTGATCAGAAAAACCTTTAAGTCCCACGGACATTACAACAACTGAAGTAGTCTGCAACAGCTGAAGACATCAACTGATAACAAGGTCTGAAGACAAAGTCTGAAGTGAAAAAGTTGAAGACAAAGTCTGAAGCTAAAGAACTGAAGACAAAGTCTGAAGACAAAAGCTAAAGACAAAGACTGAAGACCAAGTTTCAGATGTTGTCACAACAGCTGAAGAAGACCTCTTCAGTAGTTGTGATGGTTTCCTTTCAGTAGTTTTATGTTTCTTGTAATCAGTACTTGTAGTTTCAGTAGTTTTAGTTTCATCTTGTACTTAGCATACTCTGAGATGTTTTCAGTTGTTGTGAACATTCTCAGTAGTTTGCTTACTTTCAGTTGTTTGTAATAATTCTGTTAAATGTCACTATCAAGTGACATCAGCAGACGTCACATTCCTTTATATAAGGAATGTTGACCTAATTGTAAGGTGCGAAGCCCTGCGCAGCTTAGCGAAGCCTAGCGAAGCTTAGCGGCCGCCATACCGAAGCATTTGTGCATGAATGATATTATCCCTTTTGTAGAAAACCCTCTTTCTCTATAACCGTGTACTGTTCCATTGAATATCTATTGTGTTCTTGCTATATTTGTCTAATTCTTGTTCTAATTCCGCTGCGATTCAACTCTAATTGATCAAACTTAGATCGCTGATCCTGTCAAATGGTATCAGAGCAGGTTAATCATTGATCGGTTTAACAATTGATCATTGAAACTGCTATTTCGATATCTAAAGTTTGATCGAATTAGCATATTTGCAAGAATTGGTTATAGAGATTGATCTTCTGCTGCTTCTGGTTAGTCAATTTGAGTTTCTTCTTGGTTCATATTGAGTTTGTTGTGTTTTTGTGCTAAATCTGTTGAAACTTGATTGAATTGGTTTGAATCTGAGAATGACTACTCCATCTAATGACCCTCACAATACTGGCTCCTCAACCAAGCCTCCGATGCTGGTTAGGAGTGAGTATAACATATGGCAACGAAGAATGCTCCATCACCTGTCTGTTAACAGTTCAGGTTGTTGGACATCTGTGGTTCACGGTCCACACAAGCCTATGGTGAACAATCCGGAGACCAACCAAATGGTTCCGAAGAAGAAGGAGCAATACTCAGATGAAGATCGTAAACTGTTTGAGATTGATGCTAAAGCCCATGGAATTCTGGCCATGGCACTGCCTAATGAAATCTATTCTGGGCTTATGCATCATGAAACTGCTCATGACCTCTGGAATGCTTTGAAGGAACAATTCGGAGGAACTGATGAGGTCTTAGCAAACAACAGAGAAATCCTCGCCCAACAATATGAGACATTCTCTCATAGGAAGGGTGAGACACTGACTCAACAGTTTGAGCGTTTCTCCTGCTTGATCTCTGAGCTGAAAATGGTCAAGCATGAGTATACTAACAGCCAGATGAACAACAGATTCCTCAGATCACTGCCTGAGAGATGGGACACATACACCATTGTCCTACGCTCCAGTGCAAATCTGGATAGCCTATCTCTCACCCAACTCCATGGGAAACTGCTTACATTTGAAAGAGAGATAGAGCAGAAAAGGAAACTGGCATCATCAGGAAAGCTCACTGATGACTTTGTACCAGGGAACACTGCCTTGGTCGGTCATGAGTCAGAATATGCTGGATCAGAAAGCCATTATGATGAGCATATAGATTTCTCTTCAAACAGTTCTGATCATGCATTTGTTGGTGTTGACAGTCATTCTGGGTGTAATAGTGATAATTTATGCTTTATCATGGATGATTTGATGGGTATTGCTGATGATGATTTAGAAGAGATGGATATTTTGAGCCAAATGGCCTTGATCAATATCAGATCTCAAAAGTTCTACAAGAGAACTGGTAGGAAATTTCCAGGACTCTCTGGCAAAACCAAAGTTGGTTTTGACAAGAGTAAGTTGAGGTGTCACAAATGCCACAGGCTTGGGCACTTTGCAAGAGAGTGTAGATCAACTGGATCTAACTCCTCTGCACCCTTTGTGACCTTTCCAAGCAATAGTTCACAAAACAAAGGGCAACATCCTGCTAGTTCTGGTCATCACTCACAACCTCAATCTCCTGCATATTTTGTCCCTCAGGGTCCAATGCCATATCCATATCCCTGCTATTACATGCCACAGCCAAATCCAGTTCAAGTTCCTATAGCACAACAACCTCAAGCCCTACCTGAGCCTCAACCATCTCCATCACAATCTCAACCTCATCACAGCTTCTTCACACCAGGAGTTGTTGACTGGAGCAGCTTACCAGATGATCTTTCTGGTTTCAATGAGCAATTATTTGCTGGTGCTGGTCAACATGGTGGTGAACATCCTTTTGGGAATCTTGCTCTCATGGCCCTGGAGTCTACTGAGGGTTCCTGCTCCAATGCATCATCTTCACAGGTAACCCAGGTATCTTCTGAGGCTAAAGCCAAGTTATGTTCTGAATCATGCATAGCTGCCTTTGTCTCTATTAGAGAGGCAAATGTAGCTTTAATCAATCAAAATCTTGAGCTTGAGAAAACTATTTCCAAAAGAAAAGCTGAGTATGAGTCTGCTCTTAATGACAAAGATGATGAGATTTACAAGCTTAAATGCCAACTTAATGATGAAAAGGCTAAGGTAGAGGTCATACTTGAGAACCACAGAAGTCTCAAAGAGACACTTGCAGCTACCCAAGTTGAGTGTGACCGCTGGGTAACATCCTGCAAGGGATTTGAAATGCTTCTCAGCAAGCAAACAGCTTCAAATGTGAAGTTTGGAATAGGTTACAATCATACTACACCACCTACTGATTTTACTTCAAAATCAATAGTAAAATCTGAAGGTGAATGTAATTTCCAAACCACATCATCATGAGATTCATCCTCAAATGATAATACAAAATTAGAGGATGACGTCAGTGTTAAGATCTCAGCAAATCAATTGCCTGATGGTTTAAATGCTGATAAACACATGAAGCTGAGCAATTCAGATGTTGTTCCTCAAAGTACTCCAAGTACTGAAGGGCAAGTCACAACATCTGAAAAGCATTTCAAATCTGCTGAAATAAAAGGATTAACAACTGCTGAGGAATCTCATACGGTCTTTCAGGACGGATTGAGAACAGCTGAAGAACAAGTCTTCAGTTGTTACCGATTCTTCAGTACTTAACACAAGTACTGAAAGGAGGAAAGTACTGAAGATCACACCTTCAGTAGTTTCCACTTCAGCAGTTGATCAATCCAAGATGAAGAATAAGCCATGTGAAATATGTGGTAAATTCAATCATCTATCTGATGAATGCTGGTACAAAAAGGGTTCCAAACTCAACAGAGATAAGCTCATTAAAGAAGAGATTAATAAAATGAAAAATGAGTTTGAGACCAAGTTTGTACCACAGTCATCTCAAACTAATAAACCCAAGGCCTCACCAAAATCCAAAAAGAAGGATGGGGTTTATCAGAAAACAGCTGATAGTGTTCCTCATGATAAACATCAGACTAAGTCTGTGAATTTCAAGAAGGAGGAAATGGTGGGTCACAGGAACTCATCAAAAACAAGTACTGATGTGTCAAATGAGCTGAAGGCTTTAGCAACAAATCAGACACAACTTGTTATGATGGTTCAGCATTTGTTGGGGAGAGTTAACCAACTAGATGCACCTGTGATCAAACCACTGAAAAGGAAATCCAAGCCCAAATCTAAGAAATCCATTTCAGCACCATCTCCACCTTCATCAGCTGTTAATCATGAGAAACAAGTTATGGTTAAATCTGTTGATGAAAACAGACCCAAAACCAAAAAGGTTTGGGTCTCTAAAGCTAACTAGTTTCTTATGATAAATGCAGGGTTCTTCAGCATGCCAAAGAAGCATCTGGTATGTAGACAGTGGAGGATCTATGCATATGACTGGGAGCAGTTCTCTTCTTAATGACTACTCTCAAGGAAAGAAGGGATTTGTCTCATTTGGAAATGATGCTAAGGGTTACATCATCGGGAAAGGATTTGTGTCAAATGGAGAAATCAGATTTGATGATGTTAACCATGTGGAGAATCTCAAGTATAATCTACTGAGTGTCAGTCAGATGTGTGATAAAGGGCATGTTGCACTTTTCACAAGCCAGAACTGCCGGATTCTGTCTTCCAAAGTTCTGAGGCTGATTGACAAGGTATTGGATGAACATACTCTCCTGAAGGCCAACAGGATAGGAAGAGTATATGCCTTGGATTTGTCAAAGAAGATTGATTTAAAAGGTCATCCTTGCCTGTTCTCCAAGGCCTCTCCTCAGGAATCTAAACTGTGGCATAGAAGGCTGGGTCATGTTAATCTCAAAAACATGAATCAGCTGATCCACAATAGTTTAGTGAGAGGTCTACCAATAAAGGAGTTCCACTGTGATGAAACCTGCACTGCTTGTTTAAAAGGAAAACAACACAAAGTTTCATTCCCTCCTATAGAAGAACCAAAGTCCACTGCCTGCTTGCAATTACTGCACATGGATCTCTTTGGTCCTGTGAGAGTAATGAGCATGGCAAAGAAGAAATACTGTCTGGTAATTGTGGATGATTACTCCAGATTTGTATGGACCTTCTTCTTGCATTCAAAGGATGAGGCTGCTCAGACAATTATTAACTTTGTGTTGTATGTTGAGAAGCAGTATTCCCTATCAGTCAAGTGTATAAGAAGTGATAATGGAACTGAATTTAGAAACCATACACTTGATGATTTCTACCTTTCAAAAGGAATCAAGAGGCAGTATAGCATCCCAAGGACTCCAGAACAAAATGGAGTAGTGGAGAGAAAGAACAGGACCCTAATTGAAGCTGCAAGGTCCATGTTGGCTGACTCTGGTTTGCCACTGACCTTTTGGGCTGAAGCTGTCAACACAGCATGCTATGTGCAAAATAGAGCTTTAGTGAATCAGAGGTTGATGAAGACTCCTTATGAAGTTCTACATCATTTGGCTCCTCTAATTTCATTCTTCAGAGCATTTGGGTGTCCTTGTTACATTCTCAACACAAAGGATCAACTCCAAAAGTTTGATTCTAAGGTGGATGCAGGGTATTTTGTTGGGTATTCATCCACTTGCAAGGCTTACAGAGTGTTCAACTGCAGAACAAAGATGGTTGAAGAAACCTTGCATGTGAAGTTCAATGAATCTCCTAAGGACAAAATCCCACAAAACCCTGTGGAGTTGTTTGATCTGGACATACTGCAATATGTTCCTTATCAGCCTCCAGCTGTTGCAGATCATGTGAATTCATCACCTTCTGCAGCTAGTCATCCATCTGGTGGTACTGATGTTGATGATGATCCCAGTACTCACCTATTCAAGTTTAGTGATCAACTGCCTGAGTCTACTAAACTTGATGTTCCTGTAGCTTCAGTAGCACCATCCACAACAAATGCTGATGAGATTTCTGAATCCTCTACTTCATTTGACTTGCCATCTAATACTTGGTTTCAAGAATCTGGATCAACATCTGTTGCTGCTGAGCGTGCTACAAACACTTGCACAGATCTCATAGTGTACCAAGAGCTGAAGAATCACCCAATGTCTCAAATCATTGGTGATATCAATGCTGGTGTCTCAACTAGAAGTCAATGTCCAACTTCTGCTTCTATGCTCTCTTCATCAGTCAGCAAGAGCCAAAGAACTATCATATTGCATTAAGAGACAATGGATGGGTTGATGCCATGCAGCTTGAGCTTCTTCAGTTCAAAAAGCAGCAAGTGTGGGAACTGGTTCCTCTACCCCCAGGTAAGTGTGCAATAGGCACTAAATGGGTGTTTAGGAATAAAACAGATGAAAATGGGCAAATTGTCAAGAACAAGGCCAGACTGGTTGTCCAGGGGTTTTCACAAGAAGAAGGTATTGATTATGATGAAACCTTTGCCCCTGTAGCCAGACTGGAGGCAATTAGATTGTTCTTAGCCTATGCTGCATTCCACAATCTTAAAGTTTTTCAAATGGATGTCAAAAGTGCATTTTTATATGGTAAAATAAAAGAAGAGGTTTATGTGTGTCAACCACCAGGTTTTGAGGATAATAAACATCCTGATTGGGTGTATAAACTTGATAAGGCTCTTTATGGGTTGAAACAAGCTCCTAGAGCCTGGTATGAAACACTGTCAAATTTTCTTCTTCAGAATAATTTCACTAGAGGCTCCATAGATAAAACTTTGTTCATTAAGAAAGTGGGTCAGCATAAGCTCCTTGTTCAAATTTATGTTGATGATATTATTTTTGCATCCTCTGATCCACAGTTGTGTGATGCATTTACAAAGTTGATGCAACAAAAATTCGAAATGAGTGCCATGGGAGAATTACAGTTCTTTCTAGGTTTGCAAATCAAACAAAAGGCTGATGGAACTTTCATTCATCAGTCAAAATACACAAAGAGTCTTTTGGAAAAGTTTGATTTACAAAACTGTAAGCCCTGTTCTACTCCCATGTGCAGCACCACACAACTGGATGCAGATCAGAAAGGTAAAGCTGTTGATGAAACACTTTACAGATGTATGATTGGGTCCTTGATGTACTTAACAGCTTCTAGACCAGATATTATGTTTGCAACTTGTGTTTGTGCTAGATTTCAGGCTGCTCCTAAAGAGTCTCATTTGATTGCAGTCAAGAGGATCTTTAGATATCTGCAAGGTACTCAATCTCTAGGTCTTTGGTATTCCACTGGGCACTCTTGCAAATTAGTTGCTTTTTCTGATAGTGACTATGCAGGGTGTAAATTAACTAGAAAATCAACTTCTGGTGGATGTCAA
Source organism: Flaveria sonorensis (assembly GCA_025506505.1). Taxonomy (NCBI): domain Eukaryota; kingdom Viridiplantae; phylum Streptophyta; class Magnoliopsida; order Asterales; family Asteraceae; genus Flaveria; species Flaveria sonorensis. Next base: position 38,257,670 of record CM046432.1, read on the forward strand.
TTCCTAGGCAACTGTTTGGTTTCTTGGCAGAGTAAGAAACAAACATCTGTTGCTACATCCACTGCTGAAGCCGAGTACATTGCTGCTGCAAGTTGTACATCTCAGGTACTCTGGCTTCAGAATCAATTATTGGATTATGGCATTACAGAGACTAAGACTCCATTACTAATGGATAGTGCTTCAGCTCTTTGTATTGTCAAGAATCCAGTCCAGCACTCTAGGACCAAACATATTGAGATCAGACACCATTTTATTAGGGATTGTTTTGAAAAAGGTCTGATTGATCCAAAGTTTGTTCCTAGTGCTGATGAGCTTGCAGACATATTTACTAAGCCTTTGGACAGTTCAACTTTCCAAAACCTAGTGTTAAGGCTTGGTATGCTGCAGCTAGAATAAGTGACAACTACTGATGATCTCAGTCAACAAGTACTGATGAGCATTCGTATACTATTGTCACAAATAAGTACTGATAAGTTCTTTTATCCTCAGTAGTTTTCATAACTACTGAAGACTAAATTACTTAAAAGTACTGAAGTACTCTATCTGTTGAAAAGAACTGATGTGGTTACAACTACTGATGTAGTTACAACTACTGATGTCAGTATAACAGATAAGTACTGATGACCAATGAAACGTCTGAAAATCAGACAAAAAGTCTGATAAGTGTTGAGGTCAGAATGAAACAGCTGATGAGCTAAGAATTGACGACAACAGCTGATGAGAAACTTTTCTCTTCAGTTGTTTCTACAACTGCTGTTTCACTTCATACAACTGAAGCCAAAACCATGTCTTCAGTAGTTTTACAACTACTGATGACTAACACCAAATCTTCAGTTGTTTACAACACCTGAAGCCAAAACCATGTCTTTAGTAGTTTCACAACTACTGATGACTAATACCAAGTCTTCAGTTGTTACACCAACACTTTCAGTCGTTTTATATCAGCCTTTTCTTACCCTATAAATACCTAAACCTACTTTCAAACGTTTCATTAGCCGTTTTATGTCCTTCACTCTCTCAACAATGGCGACCATGAAACTCAAACCCAGACACAACTGTGTTGCCTACCTCTCGAAATCGGCCTTTTGGAACAAATTTGATAATGCCATCGATCTTATGGTAGATTCCCAGTACCGAACCGCTCTTCTTCTGAATCCTACCATATACCCCGATTCCCTAAGCCAATTCTGGACCAACGTCTCTGTGCAAACTGGTGAGAATGATAGCCAAATCACTCTCCAGTCGTTGGTTAACCAGAAACAGGTGGTCATCACTCCAGACATCATTCGACAAACCCTAAATCTACATGATGCCACCTGTGTCACAGAATACCCGAAAGGCACAACTGATATGTCTTTCATCAATAACGGGTATGAAGGAGACTTAAGTGCTACCACCATTCTGAAGAAGCACTTCCATGATGCTGAACGTCTTATATTCCACATGGTGAATGTCTGCCTTGCATCAAAAACCTCCTCATGGGATCAGATGTCCTCCCGATGGCAACAGGTATTATACTCTATCTTTGAACGACAAAATCTAAATTTTTCTGAGATAGTTTTCATGGAACTAAAGGATCTGGCTTTGAAACCTGTGGCAAACAGATGGATATTATATCCCAGGTTTCTCATGGCCATAATTTTAAATCAGCTAAAATCAGACGGCCTTGTTGGCCTTGGAGTCCCTGCTCCGGCTGTATTGCCTGAAGTATACTCCAGGCACAACTCTGACCCTACACTGAAAGGGGCTGCCCGGCTGCTAAAACCCAAGCAGCGGGAACCCACAGCCTCCACTTCCAGATCCAAAGTCCCCACCAAACCAACACCAAAAAGCCCAAAAAGGCTACTCAGGGAGATGAGTCCCCTGAGGATGCCCCTGTACCACCAATACAGGAAACACTTACTGGTTCTAACCCCCCAGTAGTGTCAAAGACTCCACCAGCCCTAGCCGCTCAGGCATCCTCTCAACAGGATCCTGATGCAACCATAATTGGGGATACCACAATGCTGGAACCTATCTCAATTGAGAAGGTTACCATTGAAGAGCACCAGTCACCCGGGTGCAATCTGCTTCAAACCTATCTCCAAATGCAACCGCCCCTCAAAGCCCAACCATTATAGTTGCACAAGTGCTGAGTCAGCTGCATTCCTCTCCTCCTCCCCAGAAACCAATTACAATGGGGAGAACCTCAACAGCTGAGGAAGAGGACCAAAATGCTGCTGATAACCCACAGCACAGGGGTTATAATGTTCAATCTCCCCGTGTAGAGGAGGAGGTTAGAACATCTGGTGAGGCTGCCACTTCTACTGATTCAGCAAATGAACAGGATGCAGTTGGTAACATCTCTAAGACCTCACCAGAGGCAACTGCCGATGAAGGACTCAGTCCTGAGGCAGGAAGTCCCCAGAACCAAGAACAAGGGGCACATGCTACAACTGATCTACACTCAGGGCATGTACATCCTGATTCAATCAGGAGGTCAGGTGATTCAGCAAAGACTGATGATGACCTGGGCTTTTTCTTCGATGTCTTAGCCCATAACACAATCCTTGAGGCTGAGGTGAGCAGACTCAAAGAACTGCTTGCCAAAATGTCTCAGGATCAAAGTCCATCTGCCCCAATAAACCCACAGATGGCACCTTCATCTGAAGGTTCACCAAACACTCAGCCACTACACTCAACTGAGCCACCAGCCACTGCTTTTGGCACCACCTCTCAGGGACAGAACCCCTCTGAGCAGATGGTTGCTACCTTTCAACATTCCTTACCTCTCATCACTCCCATCATCAATGAGATTGTGCATAAAGCCATTGATGAGAGGATCTCCTCAAATCTACAAACACTTGTTGATGATGCTGTGCAAAAGAAGCTTTCTGCCATTCAAACCCCTGAACCCAATGCACCCAAAAAGGGGGAGTCTAAGGCAGTGAAAGAAAGAAAAGAAAGAGAGTGGAAGATGAGAAACAACAAGAGAAAGAAAAGGAGTTAGAAAAGGAAAAACAGCTGATCACATACAAGAGAAAGAAAAGTGCTGAAACTCAAAAGCCTGATGAAGAGAAATCATTGGAAGATCTGGTTAAAGAAGCTGATGAAGCTCACAGCAGATCAATGGACAGAATAATAGACCAACTCTTCAGACAGGGCTTTGATACAGCTACATTAGACACTGAGATCAGAAGGCTGGAGATTAAAGAGATACAAGAGAGATGGGCCAGTTACAGTGTGATGGAAAGGGAGAGGTTGGAGATAATGATCAGGTTTATTGCAAAATACTTGGGAAGATCATTAATTGAGATTAAATCATGGACCAGAGACAGTATTCTGGCAATAACCACCAGAATCTGTGCTTCTGAAGCATTCAATAAGGGGTTGATTATCGAAGCCTTAGATGAAGCAGGTGCTGGGAAGAGAACTGATATGGCCAAGCTTTCCAAAGCCAAACTTACCACAAAAATGCTAGATCAGCCTTCCCAAACTCCCACTCAAAAACAACCAACCCCACAACTCTCCAAACCAATCCCTAAACCTAAACTTAAACCAACTCAACCCTCAAAACCAACTCCCTTACCCCAAAAACCACCTCAAACCACATCCAATGATGCACCCAGAAGGAGGAGAAGGGTGTTGAGGATGGAAGAAGAAGAAGAAGATGATGAAGAAGACAGTCTGCCAATCTCTGCTGTTCTAAAAATACCTGAGCCCAGAAGTCAACAAATGATCACACCAGACTTTCAGAGGCAAATGGTGAAAGTTAAGATTGAAGAAGAAGAACAGCAGAAACAGCACGATGAGCAACTTTTGAAGATGGTTGACAAAGAGTTTCCTCAGTCATCATCTATACAAGCCATGAAGAAACACGCTCAAAGGCTGTATGCTCTCAGGCATACCTTTCAATATCAAAAGGAGAGAGTAAGGATTTGGCCAGACCCCAGGGTTAGTTCTAGAATTCATAAGAAATCCATACCAAGTAGATACAATGGCCAAGTGAGGAAGACCATAGATGCTGTTATTATGTTGGCCATTGTAGTCTCACCCTGGGAGATACTTGAAGACTTCAAGAGAGCCTACAAGTCAAAGATGACCCCTCAAACTCTAATGGAGAACAAAATGGTCAAGAAGGGGTTGTTATACAAGAGGCTTGAAGAGATCAAGAAAAATGAACTCCAGTTGTTATTAGAAGGGACTCACCCAGATGAATTTGCTTACAGAGAGATAACAACTGTTGAGTTGAAAAATGGAAAGACAGTAAAGTACCTATCAGAGTACTATGGCCCAGAGTTCTTCTTCGAAGGAGAAGCAGAAGAACTCACTAAGGAGGAACAAGTTGTTCTCCTTGAGGCCTACGTCAGAGAGTCTTATAGACTCATCAATGGGAAGTAGGTTTCATGGTTGGGATAACAGCTCTGTGTCCAGTTCCCCAAGACAGAGTTCCCTTCCATCCTTTGACATTCACATCTACTGAAACCTGTTCCCTGGCCTGTGCTTATCTGATATCTCTGAAGCTGATCAAGAGAGTATTTCTGCCAAGAATAAGTGGGACCTCAATAAGCTTAAAGGTTTTGGCTGCATTGGTTCAGGGGGAGTTTGTTGGACCAAAAGAACCAATGAGCCTGATCAGAAAAACCTTTAAGTCCCACGGACATTACAACAACTGAAGTAGTCTGCAACAGCTGAAGACATCAACTGATAACAAGGTCTGAAGACAAAGTCTGAAGTGAAAGAGCTGAAGACAAAGTCTGAAGTGAAAAAGCTGAAGACAAAGTCTGAAGCTAAAGAACTGAAGACAAAGTCTGAAGACAAAAGCTGAAGACAAAGACTAAGACCAAGTTTCAGATGTTGTCACAACAGCTGAAGAAGACCTCTTCAGTAGTTGTGATGGTTTCCTTTCAGTAGTTTTATGTTTCTTGTAATCAGTACTTGTAGTTTCAGTAGTTTTAGTTTCATCTTGTACTTAGCATACTCTGAGATGTTCTCAGTTGTTGTGAACATTCTCAGTAGTTTGCTTACTTTCAGTTGTTTGTAATAATTCTGTTAAATGTCACTATCAAGTGACATCAGCAGACGTCACATTCCTTTATATAAGGAATGTTGACCTAATTGTAAGGTGCGAAGCCCTGCGCAGCTTAGCGAAGCCTAGCGAAGCTTAGCGGCCGCCATACCGAAGCATTTGTGCATGAATGATATTATCCCTTTTGCAGAAAACCCTCTTTCTCTATAACCGTGTACTGTTCCATTGAATATCTATTGTGTTCTTGCTATATTTGTCTAATTCTTGTTCTAATTCCGCTGCGATTCAACTCTAATTGATCAAACTTAGATCGCTGATCCTGTCAGTATCAGAGCCAAAGTTTAAGAGAAATGGGTAAATATTTTCAAAAACCTAAATTTAAACTGAGAATGGGACCGAATGGAGGGATGCCAGCCCGAGTAGCTACGTGCCATCAGGTATATCTTTTCTTAAATGTTAATTGGTATTATGTGCGTGTGCTATCTAATTTATGTGCTTTTAGTAGATTTGAATACTGATGTAGTCAGTATAGGAAATACTCGGGGAATGAAGAGTAAAGTAAGTGGCTAATCACAACTGGCTACTGTAATTAGGGACTTACTATACTTGACATAAACTGAGCTATTACCATGAATGACCATGTTAGTGTTTGAATCTTATAGTGATTAGAGGATGGCTGGAGGAAGATCGTCTAAAGCTTCTAGAGGAGGAGTACGAGGTGGTCATGGTGCTGGGCCACGTGCCACAAGGAATAAGACAAGGACTGCAGAGACGGCTCCTGCTGAGCCAGGGCTTCATCATCCGGAGGGTGTGGATGAGAGTGCTAACTTAAAAGCCTCAGTAAAGGAGGCATTTATGGAAGAAGTGCATCAGGTCATGTAGACGATCCTACCGTCTGTGGTGACTGAGGTCATCCGTGCTATGAGAGAGGATGAGAGGAAGGAGAAGGAGGAGGAGAGAAGGAAGACAACTGGGAGAAGGGGAAATGAGGGAGATCATGGTGAAGAGGAAGAACTAAACGCTGGGATGGCGGCTTCCAGTGATGAAGAGGAAGTGGAAGTGCGGGAAACCGCGAAGGGGTGTAGTTATGGGGCATTCCAACGATGCAAACCCCCAACTTTCGATGGAAACGGTAATGCTGCCGCTGCTCACCGCTGGGTAAGAGAGATGGAGGCGGTGTTAGAGATTAGTGAGTGCAGGGAGGACCAGAAGGTGAAGTTTACCACTCACTCGTTCATTGACTCAGCTCTGTGTTGGTGGGACAATATTGTCCAAGCCGAGGGCAGCAGGGCCATAGGGAGGATGAGATGGGGAGAGTTGAAGAAAATGGTGATTGAGGAATTCTGTCCTCATCGAGAGCTCGACAAAAGAGAAAGAGAGTTCCTACAGCTTGTGGCAAGAACCATGACCCACCTGCAATACACCACCAAGTTCAACGAATTGGCGAGGCTGGTGCCGGATCAGGTGACGCCGGTACTGAGAAAGATTTAGAGATATATTCAGGGATTGCCGGCTGATATTGGTAGGCATTTGATTGCTGCCCGGCGGGTAGGTTGTATGAAAAGAGGGAGGAGACCGTGGTGGAAGCAAAAAAGAAGGGTGGTGGTGGTAAGAACTGGAATGGGAAGCGGTTTGGACATGGTGGTTTCACTGCAAACAACAAAAGGATGAGGATGGGTGATCGAAGAGTGGGGTGATCAAGCTCTGGGATGAAGAAGTGTGGAAAATATGGGAAGGAACACACTGGTGAGTGCAAGTGGGGATCAAATGTATGCTTCAAGTGTGGAAAGCCTGGTCATATTGTGAAGGATTGTTAGGTGTTGAGGTGCTATAAATGTGGTGAGGAGGGGCATGTGAGTAGAGATTGCAAGAAGCTGAGGGCGGAGAATTCTAGGGTGAAGAAGAGGACGGAGAGTGAAGGGTAGAGGGCAAGCGCTAGAGCATTCACGTTGACCCGAGATGAGGCCAGAGTGGACCCTGATGTCATGTCAGGTATGTTTCTAGTAAACCAAACTTGTGCCTCTATATTATTTGAATCTGGTGCTAGTAGGAGTTTCATTTCTGCTGCTTTCTGTGCTAAGTTGCCTGTTAGTAGTAGGAGTATTGATGAGCCCTTTGATGTAGAGACTGCTATTGGTAAATCTACCAGAATTTCTGATATGATAGAAGATTGTGACATAGAACTAGAGGGCCATAGGTTCTCTGCTAAACTATTTGTGATGCCCCTAGGCGGATTTGACGTAGTTCTAGGGATGGATTGGTTAGCAGCCTATGAGGCAAATATTATGTGTCTCAAGAAGATGATTTGATTAATTACGCTCGATGGAAGTTCGGTGACGGTCTACGGTGATCGAGTGACAATGGTTCCTAAGGTGATCTTGATGGTGGTGGCAGAGAAGTGCATGAAACACTGATGTAGTGCCTACCTGGCTTATGTGAAGGACGTGGATGTGTCAGTACCACAATTGTCTGGTGTACCAGTTATGTGTGACTTTTCGGACGTGTTCCCAGAAGATTTACCAGGTGTGCCACCGGACCGTGAGATCGAGTTTCAGATTGATTTGATACCCGGTGCTCAACCCGTTGGCAAGGCACCGTACTGATTAGCTCCGACTGAGTAAAGGAATTGATGGTTCAACTGCAGGAGTTGATGGACAAAGGGTTCATCTGACCGAGCATCTCTCCTTGGGGTGCTCCGGTCTTGTTTGTTAAGAAGAAAGACGGTAGTATTAGGATGTGTATAGACTACCGGGAGTTAAACAAGCTAATGGTGAAGAACCGATATCCCCTACCGAAAATTGATGACTTGTTTGATCAGCTCCAATGTGCCAGTTGGTTCTCAAGGATAGATCTCTGATCTGGCTACCATCAATTGAAGGTAAAGGAGCAAGATATTCCTAAGACAGCTTTTCGCATGCGTTATGGACACTACGAGTTTCTTGTTATGTCTTTCGGTCTAACTAATGTGCCAGCTGCCTTTACGGATTTGATGAACCGAGTTTGTAGGCCAATGTTAGATAAATCAGTGATTGTGTTTATTGATGATATCCTGATTTATTCAAAAAATGAGGAAGAACATGCCGGCCTTTTACGTGAAGTATTGGAGACACTTAGAAGAGAGAAGTTGTATGCTAAATTCTCTAAGTGTGCTTTTAGGTTGTGTGAAGTCCAATTTTTGGGTCACGTGGTGAATTCTAAAGGAATTATGGTGAACCCGGTGAAGGTTGAGGCGGTGATGCAATGGAAATCCCCAATGACGCCATCCGAGATTCGTAGTTTCTAAGGCTTTTCCAAAATAGTCTCACCTTTGACTAAATTGACTCGCAAGGATGTGAAGTTTGTGTGGGGTCGAGAACAGGAGGATGTTTTCGAGTAGTTAAAGGCAAGATTAACTCAAGCTCCTATCTTGACATTACCCGACGGGAGTGAAGATTTAGTGGTATATTCGGATGCCTCTTATTCGGGACTGGGCTGCGTGTTGATTCAACGTGGAAGGGTAATAGCCTACGTGTCCCGACAGCTAAAAATCCACAAGGCCAATTATCCCACTCATGACTTGGAGCTAGCAGCTGTGGTCTTTGCGTAGAAAATTTGGAGACATTACTTGTACGGGACGAAGTGCACAATCTTCATGGACCATAAAAGCCTAAAGTATTTTTTTGAGCAGAAGGACCTCAACATGAGGGAGAGGAGGTGGCTAGAATTGATCAAAGATTATGATTGTGAGATCCATTACCACCTGGGAAAAGCCAATGTAGTGGCCGATGCCCTCAGCCGGAAGGAGAGACTTGAGCCGATCCGGGTGAAAGCTTATCAACTGGTGATGACCCAAGTAAAAGAATTTCAAAATGAGGCATTGAAAGAAGATCATCTTAACTCTGAAAGGGTGAGAGGTCTAGTCACGGAGTTGGGAAAAAATACCCATGGGGTTACAATCCGCTTCGGACGGATGTGGATCCCTCGTTACGGAGACCTATGGGGGCGGATCATGGATGAAGCTCTTAAGACTCGATACTCCATTCATCCCGGCACTACCAAGATGTATCAAGACATGAAGAAAGATTACTGGTGACTGGGAATGAAGCGCGATGTAGTGAAGTATGTGAGTAAGTGCCTTACTTGCTTGCAAGTGAAGGCAGAGCATCAGAAGCCATACGAGAAGATCTAACCATTGGATATACCCGAGTGGAAGTGGGAGCACATCACCAAGAACTTCATCACGAAGTTACCTCGTACGGTAAGGTGGTACGATACCGTATGGGTGATAGTTGATCGTCTGACCAAGAGTGCTCACTTCCTACCGATCCGCGAGACGTATTCATCCGAAAGACTGGCGGATCTGTTCATTAAAGCGATTGTAGCTCGTCATGGTGTGTTGGTGTCTATCGTGTTGGACCGTGACACCCGGTTCACATCAAAGTTTTGGAAAAGATTCCATGATGCGATGGGGACAAGGCTACACATTAGCACGGCTTACCATCCCTAGACGTATGGTCAGTCTGAAAGGATGATTCAGATGCTTAAGGATATGCTCAGAGCATGCTTGATCAACTTTGGAGGAAGTTGGGATGATCACTTACCGTTAGCGGAATTCTCATACAACAACAGTTATCATGCCAGCATTGTTATGCCACCATATGAGATGCTATACGGTAGAAGGTGTAGAATGCCCGTGTGTTAGGAAGACATCGGGCAGAAGGAGTTGGGAAGTCTTGAGGTGATCGAGGCTATGACGGAGAAGTTGGAGAAGAACAAAGCCTTTATGAAGGTGGCGAAAGATGGACAAAAGTCATATGCCGACAAAAGGCGTAGACCGATTGAATTCAATGTGGGTGATAGAGTCATCTTGAAGGTCTCACCTTGGAAGGGGATCATCCGGTTTAGAAAACGAGGCAAGCTGAGCTCGAGATACATAGGGCCTTTTCGAATTATTGCACGAGTAGGAGAGGTGACCTATCGATTAGAGCTACCCAATGAGTTAAGTGGAATTCACCCAACATTCAATGTATCTCATCTAAGAAAGTGCCTAGCTGATGAAGATATGATTGTACCACTGGAGGACATCGAGGTGGATGAATGGCTCAATTATATAGAGCAACCAGTGGCAATCATCGACCGAAAGGAGAAGTGACTGCGGAATAAAGTGGTTCCACTTGTGCGTGTGCAGTGGAAACACCAAAAGGGTTCTAAGTTTACGTGGGAGACTAAGGAAGAAATGAGACAGCATTACCCACAGTTGTTCGAAGAGTGACAGGTTTCGGGGACGAAACCTCTTTAAGGGGGGTAGACTTGTAACACCTGAAATTTTGGTCAAAATAAAGGAGAAAAAAAAGCAATAAGAAGTGAAAATAAAAGTATCTTGAAAGAAAGGAAAAGGAGCCAAAGTGGAGGGGGCCAAAGTGTAAAAGGTACAAACTCAAATATTTTAATATATTTTGAGTATGGCCGCCCCTATAACACCTTTTTGCATCTGCTTTTCGACTGGAACAAGAAAGAAGAAAGAGAGCAGATTTTTCTCTCGGTTTTTCAAGGAAGAAGAGGTTGATTTTCGCAAATTGGTGAGTATTCTTTATGTTTTTGGTTCGCTTTTGTTGGGTTTCGACCTTAGAACTGATTTTTATGTGATCTTTGTGTTTGGTTGTTTGTTTTTATGGTGTTTTTAGGTGTTTGAACTCTTGTGCATGCAAGTTTGGAGGAGTTTTACTTGTTGGCTGCATAGGTGAGTTCTAGACCCTGTTTTTATGTGTTTTAAACTTCTTGCGGCTGAAAATGCATGTTTAAAAGGTTTTATAACTGCTTTGTGTTTATTCGTATGTATATGTGTGTTTATGTTTGTGTTTATGGTTGATTATTTGTTGTTGATGCTTAGAATGTTAGGAATAGGCTTCGAATAGGTTAGAATGTTTGAAAATATTTCTAAAATATGCATAACTTTTGGTCATGCGCCCAAATAGGGCTCATGTGCCTGAAATTTTGACTTAGAAAACTTAAGTGAAGCTCATACGCCTAAATAATACCTCATGCTCCTGAAAATTTGCCTAGAACACCTGTGTTTAGTCATGCGCCTAAATAGTACCTCATGCGCCTGAATTTTGCTCAGACGCCTAAGTCCTTTCTCATGCGCCCAAGTACCTCATGCGCCTACTGACCAAATGACTAAGTGTAGTTCATGCACCCAAATAGTCTTCATGCGCCTAAGTTTCTCATGTGCCTAAGTTTCTCATGCGCCTAAGTGCTCATGCGTGCTCATGCCGCATAGTGCTCATGCGCCCGCATAGTGCTCATGCGCCTAGAACACTTAGAGAATTTTCTGAAATTTTAGGAATTAGAAATTTTAAGACTTAACCCTGGGATGTTTTGGTGGTTATGTTTATTGATATTATGCATGTTTGTGGCCTGTTGTTATGTTCCATATTATGTATTTATTATTATGACTTTACGTGGTGTGTTTATGCTCGTAAACGTAAAGTATTATCATAATGAAAGTGAAAGATTAATGATAATGAAAAGTGGAACATAAAGAATGAATGAAAAGTCTTGCAAGCAAAATGAAAGGAGGTTCACAGCCACGGGTTGTCAGCTCAACTGTGTGCGGGTTAGCTACCCCATGAGGATGCACACAGGGTCAATCTTTGAGATTGACGGGGACCTTTGTTGCTTGCCTTAGGTGACTAGGTCAGCTTCGTGCACAATGTTCAGGGTCTAATTATAGACCTCAGGCCCAGCACCAGCTTCGTGCCCAATGTCAGGGCATTGCACATTGGTCCGGTAGAAAGTGAAAGATAATAATGAAAGTACGGAATGAATGAGAAGAATGATGAATGATAATAATGAATATTATCTTGTTGTACGTATGACGTGTGAACACGTACGAAAGTAATGACTTTTATGAAAAGGAAGTAATTCAAAGAAAAGATATTTTCATATATATACACAAGGTATTTTAATGTTTTAAAACTAGAACTCACTCAGCAACGCTAACTTTTATGCATTTTCAGTTGGCAGGTAATTATTGCTAAGGATGTCACGTGGGGGAAGCTACTCGTCAGGGCAAGACTGGCATCCATTCATTCTTAATGATATTGTTGTTTTGTAATGCAATTAGAAGGTCTTTTGTAACTTAAGAAACAATGATGTATTGCTTAGCAACAATAATTATTATTGAAATGAATGGTTTTTGGTATAAATTCCGCTGTGTTATTTGATGAAATGTAAGTTGTATTATATATATTATGCCTTGATTGACCAACTGTGAGGTCTCCGTGAATGGGGCCTTACAACCGTCCATAACCTGTCACTAAGAACTATCCTGGAAAAGGATCGTCTCAATCATAATATTTTCATGGATTGGTTTCAAAACTTGAGAATTGTTCTAAAGCAAGAAAAGAAATCATATGTGTTGGACGATCCTATTCCCGATGAACCCAATATTGATGATGTTGATGCCTATGATGATTGGGTTAAGCACACTGAGGATTCAGTGCAAGTTTCCTGCCTCATGTTGGGAACCATGATTCCCGAGCTTCAAAAGGATTTTGAGCATCATGGGGCATACGACATGATTACCCAGTTAAAGGAAATGTTCCTTCAACAAGCGAGGGTAGAGCGCTTCGAAACGGTTCGAGTGCTTCATGCATGTTGAATGGAAGAAACCCAATCGGTGTCATCTTATGTGATGAAGATGAAAAGCCATATTGATCGCCTCGAAAGGCTGAATTGTCCCATCTCAAAAGAGTTGGCCATTGATTTGATCCTCAATGGTCTAACCAAGAAGTTTGAGACGTTTATCATGAAGTATAGCATGAATGGATGGGACAAGAGCATTAGGGAACTTCATGCAATGCTCAAAACAGCAGAAGCAGGGTTGGGTAAAAGGGTTTTACCAGTTCTCACGATCAATGAGGGTGGCAACAAGAAAAGGCATCACCCCGAACCCAAGGCAAATATTACCAAAGGCAAGGGATACGTCAAATGAAAGGGTATGGGAAAGACTAAAGCAGGACCACCAAAACCAAAGCTTAAGAAGCCAAAGGTTACGGAGAACGATCCATGCTTTGAGTGTGGTGAGATAGGACATTGGAAGAGGAATTGTCCAATCTATCTCAAAGAGTTGAAAACAAGAGGGATGCTGGGCAGACCTCAGGTACAACTTTCATGATCCATATTGAACTTAATGTTATTTCTTCAAACACATGGGTATTGGATACCGGATGTGGAACTCATGTTTGTAATATGTTGCAGGGGTTCAAAAGAAATAAACATTTTAAGAAGGGAGATACTAGTCTCTACATGGGCAACGGAGCAAAAGTTGATGTCAAAGCCCAGGGAGACTATATCTTAAAGCTTCCAAGTGGTTTGGAAGTTATTTTGAAGAATATTTAGTATGCTCCTAGTTTGACTAGGAATATTATTTTTGTTTCCCTTCTAAAATAGTATGGTTATGTATTAAAGTTTGTAAACAATGGTATTTGTCTTTTTATGGATGATATATTTATTTTAAGGCTATGCCTTCTAATGGTATTTATCTTAAATACTAGAGTTTTGAAAATACATTGATAATATAACGTGATTGTATACTTATAATGGTAAAACATAATGATAGGTAACAACAAGTTTATGTAATTTATAAAGAAATAATGACAAGAATAATATATGATATTATCCTAAACACTTTAAGCTTAAATATATTGATGAAATAACATGATTGTATGTTTTTAATTGTAAAATAAAGTGATTGATAACAACAAGATTATATAATATATAAAAAAATGACAAAAATAACACATTGTGTTATATTAAACACTACAAGTTTTGAAGGAAAACATCAATGAAATAATATTATTGTGTATTTCAATGTGTAAAGTACAATGATTAATAACAAGTTTATATAATCTATAAAGTTAATAACAAAAATAACAAAAATTGATCTAAAACATATAACAAAATGATAAATACATATAACAAATGATTAAAAAGGCATGACACAATGAATTAATATTTGACACAATGAACGTATTAGACACAATGATCTTTTGTAATTGAAACAATGTCCAAAATGCCCTCCCCTTTATAACACTGGAACGACATGTATCAAACCCACAATCCTTCTTATACTTTTTAGATTATATATTATTTTTACTATATCTCTACCCTGATTATTAATTATGAAAAATAGATAATAACAAAAAAGTTTTAAATTTATTATGAAATGTTGATAATCTTCTCATTACTAAAGAGTTGATAGTTGTTGAATATTAATAACTGGTTATTTCTCCCGCGCTATGCGATGAAAGTTTGGTCATTTATCATCCGCATTACACGACTTAAGTTATGTCATTACTGACTCAACTCATCGAAAACCATGAAAGCGAATACCGATAATACAAATACACAACAATTGTTGGACTCAACAAGTCCATTAAAGGATAATGCCTACCATAATCAATCATAATATGTTCTAACATTAAAACAATCATTTACTAACAAACAAACAAGATTAACATACTTATCAAACACTAATTATTGTTTAAATTTCTTTTTTCAAGTTTTGTACAAAAGGAAATTTTTGCTAAGTGTCCACAGCAGATGAAGTTCAAGCCAAAGCGGATAAAGAAGAAGTCCTAATGCTGATAGTAGATGAACAAACACATACAGCGGATGACCAAGTCCCACAATTGATGAACTGTCCATAGGGGATGTACATCCATAACGGATGAACACTCCACAGCGGAAAACAACACAACAATCACCAAGTGTTCACAACAGACATCATCCAATACACAACGGACAAGTATTCAACATTCATAGCAAGCGACTTAACTTCCACAGCGGACAAGACATCATCCACAGCGGATAGTTTATAGACTTAGGATTATATGTAATTTGTTTTTACATAAGGGTATTTTTGTAACTGTATATAGATCTTTTTATTGGTTATAAATAGTGACATACCCTAATCCTTTGTAAGTTTTTGAACAATCAATCAAACAAGCAGTTATTATCATTCATAGCATTCAAACACTCACAATCATACACACACATAGAGTTCATATCATTAATCATGGGTTTTTACATTATGATTGTTTAGTATTGATTCAATAACAACATGTTGTTATTATTATTGAGTGATTGAAAAAGATCCTTACGGAGTTCATTCATTTTGCTCTTATTAAAGTTCAAAACCTAAATTCCATCAGGTGGTATCAGAGCCTTGGCTCAAATCATACAACTGATTTTTTGATCCTCTCAATCAATATAATGATCTCTATGGTTCATTAACTTCATACCATCCATTTTGAGCTGAAAATCAACACAAAAACCCTCTTCTACATCAAACATTCAAAAAATGTTCAAAAACATGAGTTAAGCATCTGTTTTGGTACATTTTGAAAAAGATTTGATATTTTTGCTATTGTTAAAGCTCTAAACATCATTCATACACTGTTTTTCAAAACAAAATCATCACAAAACCCTCTAAAAACCTCATCGGTTCAATAGTTTTGATAAAATAGTAACCGAGTACTATTTTATTGAGTTTTCATGAAACAAACATTTTTTTGAATACATTAAATCCATTTAGTGTGTTTAAATCATTATATTTGAGTATCTTCATACTTGATTTAGGTTATTGATCATCTTCAAACAACAAATCGATTATTGTTTCTTTGAAGATTATCACAGCCGTAAGTGCTAGGATAAACCCTAGTTCATCATTCATACAAAACCTTCAAAATCAAAAGTGATTTTGTTGTTTTTCATCAAAAACTAAGGAAGAAACAATTTCTTCTTTTGTATTTTTGAAAAAGTCACTTTTTGATCCAAAAATCAAACTTTTAAAACATATTAATTGTTTTTGGGGTTTTGACTTTATTGACTGACATCATTAAAGGGTTTTTATTGATTTTGACCGATTTTGACCTTCCTTAAATAGAATATTTCCTTTATTGAACCAAGAATTGACAGTGACATTACGTTGGACATTAATTAATTAAATTTCAAATTAATTAATTTCCTTTTATTCGTTAAAATTAAAAGTGACAAACGCAACAAATCCTAGTGACCTTAGGATAAATCAAATTTAGCACCAAGCTATATAATCAAACAAATTTGACTTAAAGCGTTAAGTTCAAAATTTAACCATCATGTCACATGAAATTTTAGGTTTCAACAGTGGTCTCAAACCACCCAGACTGAAGAACAAAGCTGACTTTAAACAATGGTAAATAATGTTAAGGAACTGGATTATTTTTCAAGACCCGGATTTGTGGACTTTAATAATCGAGGGACCATACATACCTGTGACTTCAGGTCCAGATTACAACATACAGAAACTAGTCAGTTTAAAGAGTGTAGGTGGTGATGACCTGAAAAAGGTCAAAACAGACATGATCACCTATAGCATTCTTGCAATGACTCTCCTATTTGAGATATTAACTAGAGTCGAGAACTTTAAAATAGGACTTGAACTGTGGAAGGTACTTCACACAATGTGTGAGAAAGTGAGGAAATTAGGGAAATCAAGAAAGAAAAATTAAGGACCCAATATAAAACTTTCCACCATGTTCAAGGAGAATCAATACCACAACAACTCTATAGATTTGTATAGCTAGTAAATGAGATGATTGTATATGTTCTCAAATACATATCTGTGGAAATCAACAAGAAAATGTTGCATACTCTTCTAGAGAGCTGGACACAATCAGTCTCTCTAATAAAAGCAACACTTGATCTAAAAGCATTATCTTTGGATGCACTAGTGGCAAAAGTAGAGGCACTAGAATTAGATGAGAGATCCAGAAACAATAGCACAGTTAGACATGTGAAATCATACAAACTCAAGGAGATGCAAACAACAGACAGTGCATTCATTGACATGCCCTAGTGAAGAAGAAGAAGACGAAGAGTTTCTTGATTCTAGTGATACTTCATTCTTTTCTGCTCCTGAATCACCATAAAACAAACATAAGTCTAAGATGACTGGTGTTCATGATTCATGTGAAGCAACACCTCAGAGCAAACAACACCAACATGCTTCTAGCTCAAGCAAACCATATCAAACATAGACCCAAAACATACACAAGTTTGAGAAACCCATGGATGCTCTCATATTTGGGCGCAAATCTCACACCATCACAAATCATCCAGCAAGATTTGGATGAATTGCCAGCAGACATGGTTGAAGAGATGGATCTTTATTGCTTTATGGCAATGATTGCCTACAGATCAAAGAAGTTTCTGCAAAGAAATAGGGGGTTGAATATGGACAAAAAAACAAAATTTGATTTTGACAAGACCAAAGTAAGATGTTACAACTATCAGCTTAATGGTAACTTCTTAAGAGAATGCCAACAACCCAATGCTGATAGAAACAACCAACAACCACAATCATCAAGTGGTTATCATACAAACAGAGAAGTTCCACCTCCCATCAGCATTCCCTCTACACCAATACCAGCCCAAATCACACAGTACACCCCCATCAATACTCCATGTCCTCTGCAATGATAATCAAATAGGATGGAGAGTGTGATTGGAGTATGTATGAGGCAGAGATGCAATCTCCTGACCTTGCACTCATGGCACATGTTGAGGATAAAATTACTAAAATCCCAAAAGAGCTAAAGGAGAATCTCTGTTCTCAAGCATTTATAGATGAAGTCACAAAATATGGAGAGCATCTTTCAAAGAAAGTTATTGAAACAAACATTTTGAATGACAATTTAAAATCATAACAAAAACAGTATGAGATCAAAATTCTGTCATTTAAAAATGATTTGGACAAACTTTTGTCTGAAAAGCTAACACTAGCGGCTCAGGTTGAGCAACTTTCTAAATATTTGACTCGGTCAAAAACATTAAAAGCTGAAACTGAAGGGAAACTTCAAAAGTTTCAGGTGAGCAATAAGAAGTTCAAAGAACTTCTTGCTCAACAAAGGGCATTCAAAGACCCTTTAGGTTTGGGATATAATAAGGTTAACCCACCTTCTAATGATAACTATATCCCACTAGCTGAATCCATGACCAGCAAAGATAGGGAATCATTTGACCCTCATGACAGGACAAATGACTCCAAACCATCATCATCATAATCATCATTACTATCAAAATCACCTCTGATAAAATTTGTTAAAAGTCAAGCACCACATCAAATTAAATCAATAGATTTCTATCAAGGGGAAAAGAATGAATTTGATATTCACACATCAGATGAAAATGATGAAGATTTACTATATGATGAGTTAGATCAACCAATTACTGAAACTAAAAAGGTTTCAAGTATGGTTGATACAACAACAAAACAAACAAAGCTGAAACAAGTATTTGATATGTGCTAAAGTAGAAGAAAGGTTGAGTCTTCAACTATCCCTTCCAAAAGACCAAACAAAGGGAAGGAAAAAGCACCCATTCAGCCCAAACAACAAACAATAACTTTTGATATTACCCCAAAGTCAAATTTAAAATCAAAAGATTTCAACAAACAAAGTACTGCAAATTTGACTTACTGTGAGTGGTGTGATCAATACACCCATTGCATAGAAAAGTTCAAATATGGTAAGTGCAGGATCGATGTTGGTCTCTCAACACAAGTTTTGTATCTCACAAACTCACTAAGTCTCACTCAGTTGAGGAAGCGGAATCTCTAACTAAGTTGACAATAATATAGTAAGTTAATGAACACAAGAATGGTTTTTAAGATACTTGTATATATTACTTCTCAACATAGTATTACAAGACTCTTACAAGCATTGTTACTTAAGTTACATTGAGAAACTATATATACTACTATCTACAGCCGGTTATACTTGGAAAACCAGCTGGAATTTACCGCTAAGCAAATACTACATTGTAAGAAGTAGAGTATCTAAGATAAGATAATATCCTAGATTAGGTAGTCATGATAGGTCCATGACTTACCTTTTGTTACCAACTAAGTATGGTAACTGTACTAACTGATAAAGGTGAACAGTTGATTAAAGTATGGTCAACTACATGGGAGTGGAAAAGTGCCATGTAGTGTATCAGAGTTGTTAGCGGATGTCAGACAATCAATACTTATGTCCACTGGTTCATAGTTGATTCTTCCAAAAGAAAAATGGCTTTGGAAGAATAACTTCTTCCGAGGCCATTTATACTTCGAAAGAATCAACTTCTTCCAAGTCTTTGTGACTTCATTCTTTGGAAGACTTTGTCTTGGATCTTCTAAGTGTGAATGCTTCAGAAGGTGAATTTCTTGGTCTTCATATACTTTGGAAGACTTGGTTCTACCTTCAAAAGTTTTTCATATACTTTGGAAGGAAAACTACTTAGTTTCGGAAGACTTAGTTTTCCTTCGGAAGTTCTTCGTACTTAAGCTTCGAAAGATCTTCAACTTGTCTTCAGAAGAGAAACTTTAGCTTCGGAAGACTACTTTAATTATACTTCAAAATATTATAAGTGTTGTTTTGGTTGCACCAGCCTCATATGATCCAACAAACTCCCCCTAGGCTGATGCTACTAAAACTTCACTTCCTTCAGCTCCTTAAGGTCTTCAACACCAGGGAAAGAAGATATTTATTTGTCTCCTTATTCTTCCCTGATGTGGTGGTGAGGAGCTGGTATAAGTCATTTGTAGATAATAGATCAAGTGTGTTGTTCTTAATGACATGCACCTTTTGTTACGTCCCTCTGAAGAGAGTTATTTGATGGGAATTGTAGTCATATTCCCATCTAAGTATAGGATCAGAAGTTGAGCCTTCAAACATCTAAAGGAAAGGTTTTCCTTTTGTAGTTGTGACTTCTTCCTTATCCTTTGCTCTCCTTTTCAACTCTTCTTCAGTCTTGGCTTTCTTTGTAAGCTCAACCAGATGAAGACTGCTTAGATAATTTTTGATATGAGCAGCAACCTAAGAGTTGGAGGGATTGGAGAATGGTTTCTCTACTAACTCAGCAAGGTCAAATCTGCTGGAGTGTAACAGAGATGAAGTATCAACCCTGTTTACTTCACCATTCTCTCTTTGAACAACAAAGCCATGTGAAGGTTCACCGAACCTCCACTGGACTATTTGTTTTCTAGGATTGAGGGGTTTTGATGAAAGCTTGTCCCCCTTCCTAGTGTCTAGCAGAGTCACCAGTCTCCTTCACCAGTCACCACTGGACTTCTTCTCTTCTTCTATAAGAACATTTGAGTTGGTTGCAAGATGTTAGAGAGCTTGGTCCAGTGCTCCCCTAGGTAGATCAAGGAATGCATCTCTTGTGAGGGAACTAGAAGAGCTATTAGTGTATTTTAGCTCAATTGACTCTTCCTCATAAGAGATGTCGCTTAATGTTGTGTAGTTGATGAGCTTCCTCTTGATCTCCTTGAATTCTTCTAAGGTCAGTGGCTTAGAAGGTTCAGAAGATCATTTGGGTATAGATTGGGTTCTGGGTTGTGTTTTGGGTTTAAGGATAGGTGGTGGTGGTGGTTGTTGGGAAGCAGTGGGTGAGGGTGTAGGTAAGGCTAATAGTATGGGTTCAGGGGTGTAAGGCTTAGTGATTAGTTTAGTTTTCATGGGGAAGGGAACATGTGTGGGCGTAGGTTGTGCTGGTTTAGGTGTTGGTATTGGTTTGGTTGCCTTTTTCTGATCACTTGATATTTGACTTACCTCCTGCCTTCTTCGTAAGCGAATGTCAGCCTTGATGTCACTGACAAGTCACTGTAGCGTCTTCTCTGACATAGGACCCGCTTGCCTGCCGGTGAAGCCATGGGCTTTGAGGTAGGCTTTCATCCATTCCTTAGCTCCCACTTTCTTGGCAGCAGCAAGTTGTGCCTCTTCCTCCTTATTCTTCTTCTCCCTCATCTTTTCACTGGCTGTCCTCTTCCTTTCTTTATTGATTTGATCTTGCTCATTATGAAAAAGAAACAAGATCGTATCCTGATCATGAGGTGTAAGCTCCTTTTGAGAATAGCCTCTATAGCAGAGAAAGGCTATTCTCTCCTTCCTCTCCTTTTCCATAGCCTCCTCTTTTCTTTTCCTCTTCTCCTCCTCTTCGGCCAACCTTGCTACTTCCTCCTTTTCTTTTTGTAGCAATGTTGCCTTTTTCGGCTTTACAAGCTCATCAAGTAGGAGTAGAAGGATATCTTCATTGACTACTCCCAGGCTAATGAGCCAGTCAGTAACCTCCACTCTCCTCTTGTTGTTGATACTTTCTTGATTGGCGGCTGCTGCTTTGCTGCTTGTAGCCAACAGCTTCCCAGTATCAATTCTTCCCTTCTTCTTAAGCTCTTCCAACCTTTCCTCCTCTAAAAGCTCCTCAGCAATGAGCTTCCTCTTCCCCTTGGGATTAGAGGAAGATTCAGCCTTTAGAGACTCAGGTTTAGAAGATTCAGGTTGGGGAGAATATGGTTGGACTTATGGTGTTTGGGAGAGAGGGGTCATAAGGAAGTCCTTAGTGTTTACCTTAGAGGCTAGGTCAAGAACGGCCTCTGTGATGAACAGATTATTGGACGAGGAAGACAGTTCAATTATTCCTTTCGTAGCTTGGATTTCTACTTTAGAAGTAATTGGAACTGCACTACATGTCCCTTCCAAATTGGTTGCTGGGCCATGAGTCTGTATATCCCCTTCTAAGTTAATATCGGGTTCAATAGAGACCTTAAGTTGACCAACTTCCTTTACAGAGGTAGGTGGTGCACTCAGCTTTTGAAGCTCCTCAGCTCCGAAGTAGGCAACGGCTACATCAGGGGAAGGTTGTTCAATGGATGAGCTTATCAAAAATGTGGTTAAAAACCTGTTGAGGACTATAAACATTTTTGGATCCACTTGAATAGTAATGGGAGCTGGTTGAGGGAAGATGGTTTCCAGGGGTTGTTGTATGGGGTACAAAGAAGATATGGCATCAAAGGAAGTTCTTGTGATGGCAAGGCAGGGCTCCTCATGTCTTTGTTTCTATACATTCCCCCCTTTTTTGGTAGCATCATCTTGAGAAGTAGATGAGCAAGAGGAAGAACTTAAAGAAACCTGAGTATGTACATGCCTAACAGACTTCTCAATCTGTGTCTCAGCTAGTTGAGCCTTGAGATTTTCAATCTCAAGTTGCTGAGTGGCAGACCTGTCCTCTAAAGTATTAACCTTTGATTCAAGGTTTGAGACTTTAGAAATCAGGTCTCTGATAATGAGTTTCAAGCTACCCTCATCTTCTTTTAAAAAAATTATTAGGAGATGAGATAACATACCTAGTATGTTCATCATCACTACCAGTAGTGGTTTCTCGACATCTTGGATACCCTTACGTGCTGATGTCTCTTTCATAGTCATCAAGGGGCAAGGTTGCCATAGACTCAGTCCTACTTATGTTACCACTAGGTATGGTAGATCAATATCATGGCCCAGATGAAACATAATGTCCTCATTAGGTAGGGTTGATAGATCAATGAGGGATAGGGAGGTTAAATCTAATGATCCAGGACCTTGGTCAGCACCTACGGGTTCTTCTATGAGAGCAGATGACCTGATGATGTTGGTGTCCTTTTCTGGCTGCTCAGGGAGTGTTGAGACTCACCCTGATGGCTAAAGGCTTGGGTTGTGGGCTCATCAGCTTGAGACTGAGGAGTCTCAATGCTGGCATTGAGGTCAATGGTGGAGGAGGGTTCGACCTCTGGCTGAGTGGGAGCCCTGAGTTCCACTCGAGCCTTTTTGGTTAGAATAGAGGGTACCTAATCAATCATAGTAGATTGATCAGGGGTTTGTTTGGGGCATCTAGTTTATGTAATCTTGATTGGGTGGGAAGAAGTGATTGGCATTTTAGTGGTGGTGTCTAGTGTTATTCATCACCTGCTGGGCTTGCAGGGATGTCACCAGGAGCCGTTGGCTCACGCATACCTAGAAGAAGATCAGTGAATTTTCCATAGAAGTTGGTGGAAATCTTCTTCAATTTTTTTAAAATGCCAGGCTGCATGTGATAGACCAGTAGAACATCTGCACATTGTAATATGTCGTGGTCCAGCTCACAGTTGATTATATGCTGAATAAATTGGGGATACATGTAGAATGGATCTCGGGTGAGATTGCCTCTTAAGTTGATGAACACAAATATTGAGTAGTTGAAGCACAGGCCCTTTACCAACCCATGGACTAGGCAACCCAAATCACATGGGATTTGATCCTATCTCCCGAATTTGTTGGATAGGCAGTGCAGGACGATGTGCAACAAGAACTTCCAATAGTAGGAAAAGTTAGACTTGTAGACTGTAGACTTGTACACATTGCCGCCATATCCCATCTGAGTGTAAGTGTCTTCCAACTCAGATTTGGGGAATTCAGTAGGGGCGCCCTCATAATGAAGCTCCAGACGCTCCCTGATGGTTGATTCAGCAATGGTGATATCTTGTCCGCAGATGCTTGATCTGATGACCCTTTCACTATTTAGTGTTTCATCTTAACCATTGGCCTAGAATTCAGCCATGTGGTTAGAGTAGATGGTGGGGTTAACGGTGAGGGCAGTAAAATATGCCAATTGGGATAGAAATTCGATGATAGGGGCAAAGTCGGCATCTATTGAAGAATCAAGGATAGCGACCTGTATTGAGGATTTAGGGCCATTGTTAAGAGGTACGGTATGATTAAAGGAATTTGAGAGTGAGTGAAGAAGATGGTGGTAATTTAAGGCTTTTGCTGTGGTAAAGAAAGTAAAGAAAAAGAGTCAGAAATTTTAAATGGGGGTTAAAAAGCAAACCGATAAGGTGAAAGGACAGTTTAGGTTTCGATTTGACAGTGGCGGTAAAATAAAACATTTAAAATATTCTGACAATCATCAATAAAATCTTACTTTTTACAGAGTGGGGCGCAAAGATTTCCGTTACACAATAAAGATGTTCTTCTGAAGGTAAACTTGCTTCTGAGAGAAAAACACTTGTGTTTCTCAATATTGTCTTCCGAAGCCATTTTTACTTCCGAAAGCAAACAATGTCTCAATGACAAGTTTGCTTTCGAGAGTACAATCTTCTTCTAAGAATAGAAGTTAGTAAGCTTCGAAAGTAAATTTGATCTATGATCAATTAGTTCTTCCAAGGCTAAAAACTCTTCGGAAGATAATAGTTATGTAGAGGAATTTTCCTTCGGAAGATGGATAAAGATTTCTTCCGAGGGTAAATCTCTCTTCGAAAGTATTTACACTTAGCTTTTTTTTTTGAAGAAAGCCTTTTTATAATAGGGCTTAGATTGTAGTTAGACAACATAGATAATACATATTTTAAAAAGAAGATTTTTCAAAAGAGAAGAACTAGTCAATGTTAATCATCCCAATAGCTGTAATTAAATATTTAAATTTTTGTTCATCAAATGCTTTGGTGAACAAGTCAGCATATTGTTCATTTGAATTCACTTTGTCTAGCTTTATTGCATTTTTCTCATGAATATCTCTAATGAAATGATACCTAATGTTGATATGCTTTGTCTTGGAGTGCTTGACCAGATTTTTTGTTATAGAAATGGCACTCTTGTGTTCTATATGGATAGGAGTCTGCATGAAGTTTAAACCTTAGTCCAACATCTGATTCTGAATCCATAGCAGTTGAGCATAGCAACTCGCAGTAGCAATGTATTCAGCTTCAGCAGTTGATGTTGAGACACATGATTGCTTCTTCATTGCCAGGAGATAATCCTTCCACCAAGAAATTGACATCCTTCGGATGTGGATTTCTTGTTGATGTTGCAGTTACTATAATCACTGTCAGTGTACCCAAAGAGATTGAAGTCCTTATTCTTAGGATACCAGAGACCTAGTTTGGGAGCTCCTTTAAGGTATCTAAGAATTCTCTTGGCAGTAATTAGGTAAGACACCTTGGGAGCAGCCTGATATCTTGCACAGATGTAGGTTGCAAACATGATATCAGGTCTACTTGCAGTGAGATACATCAAAGATCCAATAATTTCCTTGTACTGATGCTGATCAGTATCCTCCCCCTCAGAATTAGGAAAATGATTATGATTTCTAGGTATAAGTGTCTTAGCTGGCTTATAATCTTTCATCTCAAATCTCTCTAAGATTTCCTTGACATACATAGATTGATTGATGAAGAACCCTTCTTCTATTTGCTTCACTTGAATTCCAAGGAAAAAATCCATCTTTCCTATTGAACTCATCTCAAACTTCTTCCTCATGATGCTTTCAAAGTCTTTGCACATTTGGCCAATTGAGGAACCAAATATGATGTCATCAACGTAGACTTGAACAAGCAGCATGTCCTTCCCGGACTTCTTTATGAATAGTGTTTTGTCTATGGTGCATCTGGTGTTGCCATTCCTAAGAAGAAACTGAGACATGGTCTCATACCACAGCCTAGGTACTTGATGCAACCCATAGAGAGCTTTATCCAGTTTGCACACATAGTTGGGGTGCTATGGGTCTTCAAATCCAGGTGGCTAACACACATAGACTTCTTTATCAATATCCCCATATAAAAATTCTCATTTGATATCAAGTTGATAGACATTGAAGTTCTTGGATGCTGTAAAAGCAAGGAATATTCTTATAGCCTCAAGTCTTGCAACATGTGCGAAGACATCAGTGTAATCTATTCCTTCCTCCTGTGTGTAGCCTTGAACAACAAGTCTTGTCTTGTTCTTGATGATCAAATCTCTATCATCTCTCTTATTTCTGAACACCCACTTGGTGCCAATGGGGACTTGGCCAGGTAGCAATGGACACAAGTTCCATACCTTTTGCCTCTTGAACTAAAGAAACTCCTCTTGCGTAGCTTCAATCCAATTGTTGTCCTTGAGGGCTTCTTCCACCTTCTTTGGTTCCATTTGAGAGAGAAAGCATAAGTACAAGCAGACATTCCCATTATGGGTCTGACTTCTTGTTCTCACACCTTCTGAGACATCCCCAATGATGTTCTCAGCTGGGTGAGTGTTGTGAATCTTGAGCCTAGGAATCAAATCTAGTTGCATAGATAGATCCAGGTTTGAGATGTTTTGCTCAGGGTTTTGAACACCATGACCAGCTGATGTCTCACACTTATTTAATGAGGACTAATTGAAGGAATGTGTGACAGCATCAATAATATTCTGTTGAGAAGTAGTATCAACAGTTGCTTGTTCTTCTAGATTATTGTCTTCATCAGCTTGGTGTTGAATGCTAGAGTTCTCAGCTAATATGTTTTATGGCTCAGTTGGCTGACAACTTATTGAAGCTCCATGAATTCTTGAGACGTTCAAGCTTTCAGGACTTCCAGTAATGGGAGCTTGTTCTTCAATTCCTCTTGGAGAACTAGAAATAGGTCTGGGTAACTCAAACATTTGATCTTCATAGATGTCACTTTGAGTTCCTGTTCCAGCTGAAACATTCTCATAAGATAGTTTAGAATAGTTTGGAAACAATTCTAGATTGAAGATATGATCAGGGCCATTCCCTCTAATAGGAGTGTGCTCATTAACAACAATGTTGGATGATTCCTCAAATTGTTGATTTTTAATATTATACACTCTATAAGCAATAGAGGTTGAGGAATATCCAACAAAGATATCATCATCTGACTTTTCAGCAAATTGTGCTAAATTGTCTTTTGTGTTGAGTATGGTACACTTGCTGCCAAAGGACCTAAGAAAGCCAATGAACGGTGGCCTCTTGTTCCATAACTCATAAGGGGTCTTTCCATAGGGCTTAACAATGAGAACCCTATTCTGCACATAGCATGTAGTGCTGACCGCCTCTGCCCAGAAAGTTAGAGGCAGCTTTGAATCAGCTAACATAGTTCTTGCAGCCTCAATAAGTGTCCTGTTCCTCCTCTCAGTAACACTATTTTGTTGAGGAGTTCTAGGAGCACTGTATTGTCTGGCGATCCCTTTTGAGTTGCAGAATGAGTCTAGAACTTGATTCTTAAACTCAGTCCCTTGATCACTTCTAATGATTTTTACCTTATGATCCTTTTGATTTTCAATTTTAAGAATAAAAGATTTTAAATTTTCAGCCGTTTCATCTTTAGTTCTTAAAAAGAATACCCATGTAAATCTTGTAAATCATCAACAATCATAACATAATATGATTTCCTTCCAATGCTCATTATACTTGTGGGACCAAAAAGATCAATGTGCAATAAGTGTAATGGAGTGGTGATGGAGTTAACTTCTTTGGATTTGTGAGAAACCTTGTGTTGCTTTCCTTTCAGGCAAGCAACACAGTTATCTTTACAAAAAGATTCCTTTTTAGGCACAACATGTACCAAATTATTTTTAACCAGCTTATTCATGATTTTAAAATTAACATGGCACATTCTTTTATGCCAAAGAGTTGACTCATCACCATTTTCTTTGGAATGAAAGCAAGATACTTTACCTAGTGGAGAAGCATTGTTCATATCAAGCTTCTACAAATCCCTTCTCCTGGGAGATCTAAGAAGCACCAATTCTTAAGGAATTGTCATCCCGGGTTTGAGGATAATACACTAATGTTCTGTGAAAAGTATTTGGTGCTTTTGATCATAGAATTGAGAAACACTCAAGAGATTGTGTTCAAGCTGTTTGACAAAATTTACTTTGTCAATGTTTAACTTACCATTGGATACAATACCTCTGCCAGAAATCCTCCAGCTTCAGCTCCAAACAGAATAGGACCTCCATCAAATGTTTAAATTGTTGTAGGAGAGATCTGTTCCCTATCATGTGCCTGGAGCATCCATTATCCATAATCCAGACATTTCCATTCTTGTCATGTGGATGTCCCTGCACATAAGGTGAAATGATTAGTTATTGTTGGAAACCCAAGCCTTATTGGTCTTGGGTTCTTCTAATGCAGATGATATAACTGAACCAAATTTTATGCATGGGGACTCAATTATAGTTTGCGAAGAAGAGGTTTGGGCTATAGCATCTTTTCTGGTCTTCCATTCCATCCTATGGTTGACCTATATTGATGAGCCTGAGGAGGCTTGTGCAGCAAGACTTGCTTCCAAGGCTTCTTTCTTTTCGGAAGAAGTTTTCACCACCTTTTCTTCTGAAGCAATCTTCTTCCAAGGAAATGTTTTTGTTTCTTTTTTTATTCTTTGGCTTGTCTTCCGAAGCTATTTTCCTTTCGGAAGAATGAGTTTCTTCCAAATGCAACTTGGCTTTGGAAACAAGCTTTCCTTTCCTTAACACTTGGACCATATAGTAAGGTCCAAATGTGAAACCATCCTTGACTCCTTCTTTCTTAACATTGGTTGCATAATATGTGCTTGCTAGATTGTAGTAACAATCTTTAGCCATGTGGTTATGCAGGCCGCAGATTATGCACTCAATGTTATTCTTGGTATTACATGTGGGTTGTTGTTTCTTGCACTTCTTCTTATCTTCAACAGCCTTTCCCTTTAATTTGTGATCCTTCAACTGGGTAGGAGTGCTGGTACTACTCTCCTTTCTTGAATCAAAACTTCCAACCACTTGGAATCCAGCTGAGATGAATACACCCTTTTGCCTTGGGTCTGTCTTCATCTTAGTCTCAGCCACCTTTTTGGCAGTTTTTCTTGCTGCCCTGATCTGGTTCTTTCTGTCTTTGGTGGTCAAGAATTTATCAACTATGGGGATGAGGTTTTCTACCTTATCCTTCCCTGTGCTGGTTTCCATTATTGCATCATTCTTCTGCTTACTAGGTAGTGGGTTGGCAGTTGGAACCTCTTGCTCATCTGTACCACATCTTGCCTGTCTAATAGACATAAGAGAGTGTGGTGGAGCAATTTCATGGGATCCCAACCCACTTTTGTTTTGATAGCTTGGAGTGGGAGGATGATGCTATAATGGTGTTGAAGTTGTGCTCTTGAATAGCATACTTCTCTGCTATAGCCTTAGCTATGACTAGCTGGGCTTGAGCTTCAGTCAACTTGAATATTAAATCTTTTATTTGAGTCCTATAGTTGGTATGTTCATTTAAAGAGGACATAGCTTTCTCTAGCTCTTCTATTTTGAGCTTATAGTCAGATTCTGCTTTTTTAAAATCAGATTATAGGACATTTAAGAACTCAATATCAGATCTAATTTCCATGTTGTAGTCCTAATACAATTTAACCTTAGCAATATAGGCTCGAGTACAGAGATGTTCATATACCTTGTTGTCTTCAGTTCCAGCCATGAGAGCTTGAGCAGGAGCGACATCTTGCACCATAAAGCTCCAGTCAACCTCTTGAGCAATAACAACAGTTTGTAGCTCAGTAGGTTTGGCTACAACCTTTGAGGTAGAAGAATGTTGGGAGGCTTGAGCTACTCTAGGATTAGATCTTGGAACTTTACATTCCCTAGCAAAGTGACCAAGCTGGTTATAGTTGTAGCATTTGGCCTTTCTCTTATCAAACCCAAATTTGTATTAGTTGGGTTCTGAGGAAACTTCCTTCTGGTTCTTTTAAAGAATTTCTTTGCTCTGTAGGTTAAAAGAGCCATTTGCTGGATAATGTCCATATATTCAACATCATTTGGGCTGAAACACTCTAGATCATCAAAACAGTATTGAAAATCTCCAGAGTGCTCACTCCCTGAAACAAAAGCCCAACTATCCTGGAAGGGAGTGTGTTGAGCCTGTTGAGACCTAGGTGTCTCTGGGAAAGTGATGTATGGCCTGGAGGAGGATGATGGCTGCTGGGGGTAGTTCAGGTACAACCGAGGCTAGGGAGTTCTTGATCCTTTAGCAACATGTAGAGCATTATTGACTGCAGGATTTGAGTGTCTGTTCATCTGGTGGCTCTTCTGAGTCTCTATCTCTATTCGGTATCCATCAAGGATTCCATATAGTTTAGTCATAGTGAGAGTGTTGAGATTTTTAGTTCTCTTGATTAAGACACAGTAAAAAGTCCACTCATGAGGAAGTACACTCATGAATTTTCTAACTATGTCTAAAGAGAGGTGATCAAGTCCATATACTTGAAGTATTGTTGGCTCAAGGACTCACCAACAACGTAAGGGAAGTTCTCAAACTTCTGCTTTAGCATATCCTTCTTGTTTTCCTTTGATTCAGTAGAACTAGAGTACATCAGCTTCAAAGCATCAAAGAATTCTTTGGCAGTCTCTCATTATAGGAACCTCTAAGGTTAAGAGGCTAATACAACCAAAGCAACCAAGTCTTCCAACATGCACTTCGAAACAAAGGTGAATTAGCTTCGGAAGTTTTACACACTCTAGAAAAAATGCTAAGTGTAAAATCTTCCGAAGCGAAAGTTTAGAAGAAACTGCTACGGAAGCTTTACACAACTTGGAAAATATTCCAAGTGTAAAGTCTTCCAAAGCCAAAGAATCAACTCTTCCGAAAGTAAAAGATGAAGTCTTCCGAAGCTCACAAGACAAAGTCTTCCGAAGCCGCTTAAGGACAAGACTGGTTTTCTTCTGAAGAGAGAGAAAATATACCTTTTCCATCAACTTTATCATAAAGTAACCCACTCTCCGCTGCATGCTCTGGTAGTTCACCTGCTATCACTAGTTGGTGAAACTTCCATACTTTATGATAAAGAAGATAAGGTCTTCGTCTGCAAGTTTATGTTTTTGTTCCTTCTTGGCTTTTTGTAATAGGAAAGTCAGTGAGCTATGGCTTGTCATAGTCACTAGTCAAAAGGAAATCTGCCTTTTGACTTTAGGCTGATCTTGTTGTCTAGATTAGTCACTTCCAACTGTCTTTTTGCATATTGACGGTTGTAGGATGTAGTATAAGTAGTCTCCAGTTCTTGTATTTAAAATATACTTGTACAACACTTGTAATAGAACTAGAGAAGCAATATACAACTTCCTTGAAAACTTTATCTTATGCTCTTGTTCTTGTTTTACTTGTGTTTATCTTGTATCTTCAGTAAAGGTTCACAGTTCCCTATTTGATTTGTTAAGTGATCTTAAGATCCTCCTAAGTGTGTTAACTAAGTGCAAGCTTAAGTACCCTTTAACAGTCCTGCATGCATTGCTTAAAGCCTGCCATTATGGAGTTTGGTATAGCAGTAAGCAACATGGTCATCGCTTTGTAGTTGGTGTCTATCTTCTTGAAGTCTTCATCAGAGTAGTCTTCAACAGCTTTTTCAATCATGGTGCCATTACAAGCCGGGTCCGTCACCTTTGGCTTGTAACGACGGTGAGGGACATATCTCCACATGCGGCTATCTTGATACTTGATAAAACCTTCAATACGTTTGCACCAGGTTCCAAAATCATTAGGGGTGATGATAGGATCCTTGGTCATGGTTCCTATCTTGGACTTAGAAAAATTTTGGTTAAGAGCCATTTGAGTGAAGTGAGTAAGTGTGAAGAAATGAGGGTGATTTAGGATGGTTAGATCTCACAATTAAGAGCCTAAAAAGCTCTGATACCAATTTCAGGATCGGTGTTGGTCTCCCAACACAAGTTTTGTATCTCACAAACTCAATAAGTCTCACTCGGTTGATGAAGCGGAATCTCTAACTAAATTGAAAAAAATATAATAAGTTAATGAACACAAGAATGGTTTTCAAGATACATGTATATATTACTTCTCAACTTAGTATTACAAGACTCTTACAAGAATGGTTACTTAAGTTACAATGAGAAACTATATATACTACTATCTACAACCGGTTATACTTAGAAAACAAGCTGGAATTTACCGCTAAGCAAATACTACATTGCTAGAAGTAAAGTATCTAAGATAAGATAATATCCTAGATTAGGTAGTCATGACAGGTCCATGACTTACCTTTTGTCACCAACTAAGTATGGTAACTGTACTAACTAATAAAGGCGAACAATGGATGAAAGTATGATCAACTACATGGGAGTGGCAAAGCGCCATGCAGTGTATCAGAGTTGTTAGCGGATGTCAGACAGCCCATACTTGTGTCCACTGGTTCATAGTTGATTCTTCCGAAGGCAAAATGGCTTCAAAAGAATAAGTTCTTCCAAGGCCATTTATACTTCGGAAGAATCAACTTCTTTCAAGTCTTTTGCAAGTCTTTGTGACTTTGTTCTTCGGAAGACTTTGTCTTTGATATTTTAAGTGTGAAAGCTTCTGAAGGAGAATTACTTGGTCTTCATATACTTTGGAAGACTTGGTTCTACCTTTTGAAGTTCTTCATGTACTTCGGAAGGAAAGCTACTAAGTTTCGAAAGACTTAGTTTTCCTTCGAAAGTTCTTCATACTTAAGTTTCGGAAGATCTTCAACTTGTCTTTGGAAGAGCAGCTTTAGCTTCGAAAGACTTCTTCAATTGTACTTCAAAATACTCTAAGTGTTGTTTTGGTTGCACCAGCCTAATATGATCCAACAGTAAGTACTACAAATACTATGATATAAACAATCATAGTAAAGAAACATGTCATTTTCACAATTACTGTTCAAGTTGTAAAAGAAACAATCACAGTACAACCAATTGCTTCTTCAATAAGAAGAACAAAAAGCAAAACAAACAAGCTTAGGTTGAGAAATCAATTGAGAAGCAAATAGTTGTTCCTAACAAGAACAAGGGACGAGTACGAAGACAAAGTCCTCATACAAAAGTTGTTTTAAACAATAATAAAACCTTTTAGGAAAACTTTAAACAAACAGACAGGAGACATAAGTCTCAAAACAGACACCAATCTAACCTTAGCGCTCAAAGGAGGAGAGCTCAAAGCACTTCTCCTGACAGAGCTAAGAACATGCAAAGGAAATCTAGTGTATCTAGTGTTCCTAAGCTAGCAGACAATGCTTCTTTAGAGGAAATCTGTGTCCTGGGAAAAGACAAAAAACCCAAGACCATCTTGGCTTGGGTTGCACCCTCTAATTAATTTCTTTGTTTATGCAGGGACAACATAGAAGGCCTGAAAACATAGGGTTTATTGAAAGTGGAAGCTCCCAACATATGACTGGCAACTGTTCCCTCCTTTGGGATTTCAAGAGCAAACATGAAGGAAACATAGCATTTGGAGGTGACATGATAGGAGGAAAGATTACTGGTGAAGGAACATTATCAATGGGTTTATTAGCTTTGAGAATGTCAACTACAGCTCTAACCTCCAGTTTAATCTTCTTAGTGTATCCCAAATCTATGAAAACAGATATGCCACCCTCTTTGACTCCACCAATTGCTACATCCTCAAGACAGGTTTTCAAATACCTGAAGATTGTATCCTTTTTAAAACTCCCCGCCAAAACAACACATACATTGTTGATATGAATATAGTTTTAGCATCAACCCCTAAAACTTGTTTATTATCAAAAGCATTAGAAGATGTTTCCCAATTATGCCACAGACATTTGGGTCACTCTAACTTTAACAGAATGAATCAATTGGTTAAAGGTGAGTTAGTAATAGGTCTAACACAAAAAGAAATTTTCTGTACAGACCACTGTACTGCATGTCTGAAAGGTAAACAACATAGAGTGTCTCATAAGTCTAAATTGGTAAACTCTTATAACACACAACTCATGTTGCTTCAAATGGACCTTTTTGGCCCTACAAACATATTAAG
This sequence comes from Flaveria sonorensis, assembly GCA_025506505.1. Lineage (NCBI taxonomy): Eukaryota > Viridiplantae > Streptophyta > Magnoliopsida > Asterales > Asteraceae > Flaveria > Flaveria sonorensis. The sequence continues at coordinate 38,291,058 of CM046432.1, forward strand.
CATAGGAAAGAAGCAATACTACCTTGTAATAGTAGATGATTTATCCAGATTCGCCTGGGTTTTCTTCCTATTGCACAAGTTAGAAACAACATAAATTGTCAAATCATTTATCACTAAAATTGAAAATCAGTTAGATCTTAAAGTCAAAATTTTAAGAAGTGATAATGTTAGTGAATTTAAGAATGACATTATTTCTTCTTTTTGTGCAGAGAAAGGAATAAGTCAGCAATTCAGTGTAATAAGGACTCCTCAACAGAATGGAGAAACAGAACATTAATAGAAGCTGCTAGATCTATGCTAGCTGACACTCTATTGCCTATATCATTTTGGGCAGAAGTAATTAACACAGCTTGCTACATACAAAACAGAACATTAATAATTATAGAACATACCAAAACTCCATACGAATTAATGTTTAAAAGAAAACCTTTTATTGGATTTCTTAAAGCATTTGGGTGTTCTGTATCCATATTAAACACCAGAGAACATTTATCTAAATTTTCTCCAAAAGAAGACGATGGATTTTTTGTTAGATACTCTGGAAGCTCTAAAGCATACAGAGTATACAATCAAAGACTGAACATAGTGGAATAAACAACTGATGTTGTTTCTAACAAACATTCTTTCACTAAGAAAGTCATTGGATCTAACTGGTTGTTTGATATAGATTCACTGACAAAATCATTTGACACATCTTATTTTGATGTTTCAGGTACCAAGGATGACATTGAATATCCAATGGTTCCTCCAACAAACATTGATGTTCCATTAACTACTGATCCTCCAAGGAGAACAAACATTACTCCTTCAAGTACAACAGTTACACCTCCTCCAAATCAAATAAACACTTCTAGAGGAACATCAACAAACAATCCATGATCATCAACTCTCATGACTAATCAACCACAAGCTTCAATTGACCCTCAACAAAGTAAACAAACAAGGTTAAATTTTCCAGACACACCTGAAGAAGATGATGACTACGATTCACTACCAGACACCCATCATGATGATGAAATCTTAGATTTCTTTCATGATTCACCACAAACATTTCATGAAAATGCATAACCAGATGATCCAACCATATCAAATACCCTTTCTCACCCATCAACACCTGACCAAATAATCACTAATCTTGATTTAACTATCCCTGTTAACCAGATTAAAACCACTAGAACTCACAAATATCATCCCTTAGAGAATATCATTGGTGATCTTAATATTAGATTGACATGCAGTCAATCTGATACTACAAACATTTGCTTGTTTTCCTGCTTTCTATCTCTCACTGTACCCAAAAACATCACAAAAGCACTTTAAAGACAATAGTCGGATAGAAGCCATGCAAGAGGAACTATAGCAATTTAGGAAGCAAGAGGTGTGGAAACTGGTTGACCTACCTGAAGGGCAATATGCCATTGGCCCCTGATGGCTGTTCAAAAAAAAAGTAGATGACAGAGGGATTGTCATCGAAAACAATGCAGGGCTCATTGCCCAGGGATACACTCAAGAGGAAGGCATAGATTATGACAATGTCTTTGTTCCTGTAGCTAGATTACAAGCCATCAGAGTGTTCCTTGCTTATTCCTCATCAAAGAAATTCCCTATCTTCCAAATGGATTTGAAATATACATTCTTATATGGAATGATAGATGAAGAGGTACGTGTTGCTCAACCACCAGGGTTTAAAGACCCATACTTCCCTCACAGATTCTATAAGTTAGATAAAGCTCTGTATGGTCCTCATCAAGCACCCAGAAAGTGGTATGAAACTTTATCAAAGTTTCTACTACAGAATGGATCCCTATGGAGGAAGATTGATCAAACATTGTTCTTGAATAGAAAAGGAATAGACTTGCTAGTTGTACAAGTCTACATGGATGACATCCTATTTGGCTCCACCAACATAGAGCTTTGTAGAGAGTTTGAGGCTCTCATGCAATCAAAATTCCAAATGAGCTCAATGGGAGAACTTACCTTCTTCCTTGAACTTCAAGTACAACAATCAAATGAAGGAATTTTTATCAATCAATGCAAGTATGTGAATCAGATCTTAAAGAATTACAACATGACTGATTGCACATCAAGCAAAACACCATTTGCAACTGGATTGAAGTTTAACCCAGATCCAGAGGGAACATCAATTGATCAAAAGCTTTATAGATCTATGATAGGCTCCCTGATGTACCTTACTGCAAGCAGACTAGACATCATGTATGCAGTTTGCATGTGTCTAAGATATCAAGCAGATCCAAAAGAATCACATATCAATACTGTAAAGAGGATTTTCAGATACTTGAAAGGCAACCCAACACTTGGCTAATGGTATCCATAAGGTGGATATTTCTCTTTATTTGAATACACTGATAGTGATTATGGAGGATGCAACAACAACAGAAAATCCACAACAGGAGGATGTCAGTTTCTTGGATCAAGACTGATCTACTGGTAGTGCAAGAAATAAACAAATATGTCTGTGTCAACAACTGAGGCAGAATATATAGCTGCTTCTATGTGTTGTTCTCAAGTGCTTTCGAAAACCAAATGCTTGACTATGTCTTTAACTTTCTAAAAATAACCATACACATAGACAATTCTACTGCCATGTTTATCACATATAATCCTATTCAACATTCCAAAACAAAACATATAGATATCAGATATCATTTTTTGAGAGATTTCTCATAAAAGGGTCTGATCAAGTTGATCAAGGTTCACACTGACAATCAATTGGCTGACCTGTTTACAAAAGCATTTTCTCAACAAGATTTGAATTTCTGGTTTAGTCACTTAGCATGATCAACTATGAACCAAACAAATAATGTTTTTCCAACCATTACAATCATACAAGCTTGATTTTGTTAAAGTCTTCATCTTTTCAAAATTAAGACATCAACCAAACATTCATGTTTTTAGAATAACAAACAAGTTTGAATCATACATGACTACTCATAAGAAATGATAGTACACTAGATTATTTCTTCACTTGAGTCATTATTCACCAATAAAGACTGACAATACTTTGTTTGATGTGTGGATAGGCTTAGCATGGAACACCTAACATAACATAAAACAGTGAAGAACTAAATTCTCATGATTGTATGGTAATTAACACCCATCTTGGTTTATGTTAAGTATTGGTCTATCCACTATAGATTGCATGTAAAGTAACTCATATACACCAAGTGAAATAGTTTATAAACTGCTTAATCATACAAGTGTCTCCTTTTTTATGATTATCATAGACCTGGAGTACACTAAGACATTCGTTGTTGTGCTAAGCACATACTTGAATGATCAATATCATGATCCAAAAAGATTGCCACAGAGGAACACATCCTTCTAGGATGAACAATCAATAAAGTCTTTTAGACTACATTATTTGTGAATGCATCAAAAGAATTCCAAGGAGGATCAACTTCCAAAGTGATATGCAAGAGATTCCCAATATGGATCAAACAATAAGGATCAAATTGAGCATTTATACTCCTACGTAGCTAGGTCATAAGTATTGAAAGTGCTTTCAGGCATATCTTGAGGAAGGTTGATCTTAACATATAATCAGGTGTGGGGTACATACAACTCATCTAAATATACCCAAAACATGATAATCACTGACTATTTCAATCAATTATTAATACCATGCATGAGTTTAAGTGGATCACAATATCTGCCATCAACACTGTATTAGTCTATGTCTATTCTCCAAATCATCAAATTAACTCAATGGGGACTTAAGACTAGTATGATCTCATGTCATGTGAAAATGATTCATGTTCAAGCATGAAAATCATACAATTTTTTAGTTTGATAAAGTCTTATCTATCTCAAATTTTAACATGCAAGAAAACAAATTGGTCTTTGATAATTTCCATCACACAATTTCAAATTTTTGTCATTTTATAAAGATTTTTATAAATATGTAAAAATTTAGGGGGAAAAATTGGACATGGAAATATCAAAGGCAGCAGAATATGTGAATAATCATACAATTTAAAATTTGAAATGTTAAAACTTTGAAGATTTTAAAATTTTAAGTTTTAAGTAAAGTCAAGTCAAGCCAGCACTCAAAAAATAACAGCTTGACACTTATACATGCACAATATTGCTTGCGAGTGATATCTTATCATCCATATATTGATCATGTTAAAATTATAAAATTTTAACAAATATTAAAATTTTGAAACATTTCACAACAATTTTCAAGAAAAAATAGAAAACAAGTGTTCAGAGCGTATGTATTAAGTTACATAGCTGATGAGCAAAAGTTTTAAAACAAACAAAAAGTTTTAAATTTTGTAAACTGCAGACACAGCAGACATACAAACATAGATCTGCTGCAGCTACAGTTAACCATCAATCATGCAAAATACACTAAGTGTAAATAGCGAACAAACAAACATGCATCCGCTATGCATCAATGAACATACAAGTGTTCACAAGGCATGATAAAGCATCCGCTATGAATACAGTGGCATTCCATAACGCATGACTGACTTCAGTCATCCATTGTAGAAACAATGTAAGTGTACACAACGTATGTACATAGGTAAGCATACGCTGTACACAATCATTCAAGGGTTCACAGCACTTGACAATAAGTCATCTGGTGTGAATATCCCATGAATAACTAAAGTGTACACAACATTGATGATTCGGCATCTGCTGTGCACATCAAAACAGTCATTCAAGTTGGCACAGCGCATGAAGAAATGTTCATCCGCTTTGTTCACAGTATTCAAGTACATAGCGCATGACTTTAGTCATAAGTTGTGAACTTTTATTTAACTCACAAGTGTACGCAACGCATGACTAAATGGTCTTCCACTGTGAACACAATCAAAATCATACAAAGGTCCACAGTGTGCAACTTAGAATTGTACAGCGGACACACTGTTCACACAACGCATGTGTTATTCACAGTGCATGACTTAAAATTAATTTTAATGTTAAAACTGTTTACACAATGTACATTCACACTATATACACATCTGAAATTTGTTATGTTGTATATATAGATCAACACTTGTCATTTTCACATTCATCACGAGTGTGCGAGGCAAAATTAAATCTTCTAAACGTTGCGCTACAGTATGAACATCCACTAATCATTAAAAACCTATATATGTTTGATTTTATCACTAATATTTTATCAAATAGGTATAATATCATATTTATAATCATCAAGCAATCATCAAAACGATCAGTTTTTTGATTTTGATTCAAGCATTGTTAAGCCCTAAGTCGAACTATGAATCACGACCTAACATGAAATCATTTGCTGTTGTAAATAAAATCAAACATTGAATATATGTTAGATGATCATAGTTAAATGTATTAGGACTGTAGATTTGAAAATTTTTGATTTGGTGTTCATCGGTCAATGAATAGTCAACATGTTAATGTTGAAATTTTTCAAAATTAATTGATAGTCTTTGAAAATGTTGAAAATGTTTTGAGTTGTGATATAACCTAGTAAACATGTTCAAATTTCTTTAACAAACATGAGATGACAATTAATTTTGGCATGGCATTAAACACAACAACATTCAATGTATACACATTTAATGTGCATTAAATAAACTACTTTAACTTTAAAAGTCAACTGATAGTTATTGAACAAGCTATTACGAGATATAATCATTGTATAATTTGAACAAACTAACTCCTTGTAATGAATCAAATATGATCCAAATAAATTTTGATCAAAACAACTTCAAATCAGTGAGATTTGCAAGAGAAAAATTGACCAAAATTGACTTCTTGAAAGTCAAACTGTTCAAAATGTCAAATATCAACAAACAAACATTTTGACAGAAACAACGTACCCAACATACATGATTTATCATCTCATATCATACACAATAGCCAATGAACACACAATCAAAATTTCATCAGATTAACATCTTTCATTTCAATCACTCAAATATTAACATAGTGTTCTTCTTTGTAGATATGGCAAACCTTGTGTTTGTCAAAGATCACAACTTATGTGCATATCTCAACCCTAACTCACCAAAGGCAGAGAATTACAGAGATATAATAGAATCCATCAGACAAACAAGGCTTATACATTCCATGACTGCCAAGCTAGAGATTATAGAAGATCATATTGTCCAGTTTTGGACCAATGCTCATCTGTAGTAAATGCAAGATGAACAAGTTATGATTTCAGCTATCTATTATCAGCAACTCACCATACTGAAGAGGTAATCAGAAGAGTACTTTATTTGGGACATGAAGATGCAGAAGGGCCTGTTGAGTTTGATGAGAACTATGTTCTCCATGTCTTCAGACAGATTGGCTACATAGGCACCATTGACAGGAAGCAGATAAATGAATCATACATGTCTGCACAGTTTAGATTCCTCATGCACACATACCAGAAGACTATGAAAAATAGAAAGACTGGTTGGGATGCAACATCATTGAGGAGCTCATCTGCTATTGCTCGTATAATAGCAAGAAGGCCTTTTAACTTTGCTGCTCAAGTACTTAATGGCATGATCTACAACTTAACAGAAGTAAGGAACAAATTTCACATGTACCTAAGGTTCCTGCAAATGATCATTGATGATCTTCTACCAAGCATCCCAAGGGAAGGAGCTGTGTTTGAGACTATACACTTCAACGAACATGTCTTAAAAAGGACCAAATCAAGCTTATATTAGGGTGAGGAAATTGTTGTTCCACCTCACATGATTAACCATGATCTCCCTGTACTAGTAGTCTTTCTAAGGATACCTGGTCATGGTGAACCTCAGATGCTCTTCCAAAATGTGATTCACCAAGATCCTATCATTCAACCAGTACCAATTGTTCAACAATAATTTCCCGTTATGCCTGAACCAGAACAAATCTTTCAAGAGCAAGAACAAGCTCAAGAAGAAGCATAAGAACAAGAATAGTTTCACTTTGAGCATAACATCCCATCTCCACCTCACAGCCCTCACTTATCAGACCAACAGACTATTTCAACTCTGTTAAGAGATATTGATGCAACGATGGCTGAACAAGCTACTCACCATAAGGAAGTAGGAACATCATCTTTACATGAGACTAAGCAAGAAGAGCAGAGTGCTCCTGTTGAGCAGATTGAGACAAAGGAACAAGCAAGTGATGTGCCACTAGAATAAGAAATAGCGTACTCCAAAGTGTTCTTATTCACTGAGTACAACAAGTTGATTAAAAAGTCAAACAACAGAGCTAAGAAGTTGAAAGAAAAGCTCAAAAGCAAAGATGAAGAGATAAAGAAGCTTATTGCAGACCAAAAGGCTCAAACATTGATTGTTCAATTTCTAGAACAACAACTTGAACAATCAAAGGCTGAAATTTAAGTGAAAGATCAATATTTGAGTAGTGTAAGGATGGATATAGCCTACTTAACTGAATACACAGATGCCGAAGACAATGAGATTGATGATCTAAAAAAGATAATCTCAGAGTAGAATGATGAAATATAGAGATTAAATAGAGAATTGAAACATGCATACAAACGGCTAAATGAGGAAAAACATTCAGAAGATCAAGAACAAGAGCTGAGTGAAGAGTTCTTTGATCAAGCAATGTCTCTACTTAAAGAAATAAGCATAATAGAATCAGAGTAAGCAATCATCATCCCTAAGGACAACACCTCCATACTCCAAACACACAATAAGCTCAGTCAAGCCTTAAGCCTGTTAATCCTTTATCCAATAAGCATAGAGGATAGGACCAGATTCTAGAATACCTCTCCTTCATAGTCCATGGGATGGTTCAGGGGGTCAAGTTCAGGTACTCACAATTTGTATATACCAATTTACTTGCTAACTTAGACTCCCTAGAGTATTACATGTTCCCTAGATATGTCTAGCACATTCTCAACTATGAACTGGGCACACAGTTGAGGGGAACAGTTAATATTCTAAAACTAGGACAGATGAAGCCCGACATCCTCAAAATCATAAGGAAGCCAACTGTTGGCTTCTCTAGGGTAGAAACAGCCCTAGTCCTAAAAATGTTTGAGTTCATTGCCTAAGGTGGCAACCTAGCAGCACCAGCACCCACACCTTCTACTTCCCAACCCTAAATACAGCCTAAAATAACCATCACCTACAAGAGAAAAACCAAACAAACCCCTGCACATGCTATTCAGCCTGTGCAGGCCCCCATATCACCTACCATGCAGGAGGAAGTGGACACTCGAGCTCCTACTTCCCCTAAGGAGCAAACCACTCCCATATCTCAAATGATCAGTGCTAAGGTTCCTTATCCTCAACCTGATGAGCTCACAATCCCAACAGCCTTAAGCCTTCACTCAGAGTCTTAACACTCTAGTGAATAACCTTCTGGGGACACTTACCATCCCCAGTTGCTGGATCTCAACCAACTAATTCCCAGCCTTGACTTCTATGATGATGAAGACATGGGCTTCAGTAAGTATCATGAGTTTCTCTTCTCCACCCCTACTCAAGGAGAGATGAGAACCCGTATCTCACCCATGTCTAGCCCACATCATCCACCCCCCACTTAGGTGGATCTTCCTGAACCTGTTTAGGATATCCATATGGAAGAGGCTCTCACTTTAGAAAGTGATTACATCATTCAGACCTTGACTATGGCAACCCAGCCTCTTGACACTTCTCTTGAAGTTGTCATGATGCAGGGGAAATCCAGCAGTCAAGAACAATATGCTGGTGATGAGGAAGAAGACATTAGTCCTATTCTCTTATCCCCTCGTGATTCTTCTGATGAAGATGAGGGGAGTCTGAAACTAAAGGTGCACACATTGACTAAAACTTGCACCTATTTAGTCTCTAAGATTAGTCACCTGGAATCTCAAGTGACTATCTTACAAAAGAGGGTCAATGACCAGCAACTTGAGATCACCGATCTCAATGGCAAGTTAGCTGAGAGACCACTAAGAACAACTCAATCAGGTCCACAAGAACCTGTGAATGTGATAGACTCAACCCCCAGCTCACTTATGCAAGAAAGTGATGCTACCAAAAAGGGGGAGAAAGTCAAAGCAGTCACAGAACCTAGGAGTTCTTCTCAGAGTATGGACTTTGAGGATTCACCACCCTCACTTGCACTTGTCCATACTCAACAACCTCCTCAAGTCCACATTGATGTGGACTCACTCATATATAGCCTATTTGAGGAGGGTATACCTAGAGCCATGTCTACTCCATCTCTTCACTCTAAGAACCCAATCTTGGGATGGAAGTATGACACAGAAAGAAGAGCTCTTGTCATCTCTAGAGCTTAGGGTCAACAAGAGATCTTCAATTTTTCAAACCTGGCATTCATCTGGTTGATCTTTCACTTGTCAACCCAAGCCAAAAAAAACGAGCTGAAAGATTAGCAGACTGAATTCAAGGAAGGATGCTAGAAGAGTTCAAGATGAGATCAAAACTATATAGACAGAGGCTAGCAGGTGAGATTTTTGGTCACCTGGATGTTAAGGTGGACCCTAAGATTAGCTTCAAAGGGGAAGCCTTGACTAAAGGCCCAGAAGTTGAGCTTATGAACCTTGAGACAGGATCTCCTTCAGCACCCAGTACCCTCAGTGAGGCACTAGCTGGTGAAGGTGCTTCACATCCTCTCTCTGGCCAGAGCTTGATTGCTGAACAAAGCAATGAAGGCCAAAGCTCTCTCCACCCTGAGTCACCAATGCCTGTGCATGACAAAGGGAAGAGGAAAATGACCTCTGAGGAGTTAGAGGAGGAGAAGATAGAGAGGAAGAGGAAGCTAAAAAAAGAGAGTTTATGAGGGTCCTCAGGCTTCATGGAAGCTGCTATCCAGGCTACCCCCAGGCCAAACACTCAAGATGATGAGTTGAGGGCAGCCAGGCTAAACTACCTGGGGACCAAGAACTATAACATTGATGAACTCATATCTCTCCCCTTAGAAAAGTTGAATGAGCTGGCTGACATTAAGTTGTCAAAGGAGAGGAAGGAGGCAGAGGATGTAGCATTGCTCCTCAAGATCAAGAAAGAAATAAGAGTAAAAAGGCTCAACAAACATGCTCTTGTCCTCTCCCTAGTTCAAGAAAGTCCTGAGACAGAGACTGTGGTAGCTGCACAACCTCAGGTAGACAAGGAAGCTGAAAGAATGAATATGATTAGCTACTTGATTGCCATAGGACTCTATCAGATAGTTGCACTTCTTCCCTTATCCTTTGAGTACATTGAATTTGAATATCTAAAGTAGCTGGCGGAACAAGATACTAAAGAAAGAAAAGCTACTAAGAGAAAGTTAAAAGAAGAAGCTGCAAAGTCAAGGGCCATCATCCATAAAATCCAAAAGAAGTCTAAAGATAGACAAAGGATGACGAGCTTCTTGAAGCTGTATAGATGCTTCGGAAGGAGGCTTGGTCCTATGTCTCTATCCACTATGGATGAGCATATCAGAGTGATCAAGCAGAAGATCAAAAAGGGAGAGCTTGTAGACTTGCATTCTCCACCAAGTCCAGCTCAACCTGAAGTTGAGGTGAAGGTTGAACCCCTTGAGATAACACAACCTGAACTTAGAGCTGCATCTCAACCAACTTCGTCTTCTGAACCACAGCAGGGTTCTCTTCTCTTTCCTTCTGAACCTGTGAGAGAATAGATCCCAACTAAGAGAGACACAATAGAACAATCTGGTACTGAAGACCAGTCCTCTCAGTTAAAAACTTCAAAGAGGAGGAAAAAGATGGCTAGGAAAAGTGTTTCAAAGAAGAAGAAGACCAAGGCATCCACCTCCACACCTCAGGATGAGTCAGAGCATCCTGAGGTAGTGCATGAAGAGACTGCTCAACCAACTCCTATTCAAGTAGAGCCTCTTGCCATTAGAAGACCTATCTTGTCCTGGATTGTGCTGCTAATCCGGACAGATGGTATGTCATCAGAGATCAAGGAGGTCAAGATGTCTACTTCTGGCAAGACATGCTTGATCTTCCTCTGCATGATCTCTATGATATAAGAAGATACTATAAGAGTCTGAGGGATCCTGACTAGATGATGAAGAGAGGCTTGGTCTTGATCCTAATAAGAACTATCAATATCTGAAGAACTTCTTTGTTTTGGTAGCATCAGCCTAGGGGGAGTTTGTAAGGTAATATAAGAAGATTATAAGGCTGATGCAACCAAAAAAGCCAAACAACCAAGAGTCTTCCTACATGCATGCACTAGATGTACAATGTAGAAGTTGCTTTGGAAGTTTTACACTCTACATCAGAAAATACTCTAAGTGTAAAATCTTTCGAAGCCAAAGTCTAAATCTTCCAAAGCCAAAGATGAAGTCTTCTAAAGCTTCAGAGACAAAGTCTTTCAAAGCCATTTTGCTGTGAAGACTGATTTCTTCCGAAGACAGAAAAGACATGCTTTCTCTGGTCCACTTTACATAAAGCGGACATACTTTCCCCTGCAACTCTGAAGACTCACCAACTTGTATGAGTTGGTGAAAAGTCCATGCTTTTGTAAATAGTAGAATAAGGTCTTTGTTTATAACTTCCTACTTTTGTACCTGTAAACCTTTTTATATTAGAAAAGGATGTGAGCTATGGCATGTCATAGTCACTAGTCAAAAGGCAGTCTGCCTTTTGACTCTACATTGATCTTGTTGTCTAGATTAGTGTTTCCAACTCTCTTTCTATGTATTGGTGGTTGTAGGATGTAGTAAAGTGTCTCAGGTCCTTGTAATTCGAATATGATTTGTAACACTTGTAATAGAACTTGAGAGAAATATACAGCATCCTCGAAAACCATACTTGTTTGTTCTTGTTCTTAGTTTTGTCTCACTACTTATTTGTGTTTTTCGTATCATTATACTCAAACCCGGTTCCCTATTTGAACTGTTAAGTGTTCTAAATCTCTCCTTATTATGAGACTGATTATATTGACCACCCATCACACGGTCCTGCAAGGAATGAAGAGTAAAGTAAGTGGCTAATCACAACTGGCCACTATAATTAGGGACTTACTATACTTGACATAATCTGAGCTATTATCTTGAATGACCTTGTTTGTGTTTGAATCTTATAGGAAGTAGATTGTTTTGGCGGGTAGAAAATATAGGATGGCAACTCGAGGTGTTGCTCGTGGCTAGGGTACTACTGGGCCACGTGTCACCAGGAGCAAAGCTAAGGCTCCTGAGATGGTGCATGAGGAAACAGATCTTCATTGCCACCAAGAGGGTGAAGGATCAGCTACCCTCAAATCCATGGTGAAGGAAGCTATTACTGATGAGGTCTATAACGTCATGTAGAATGTGTTGCCTTCAGTGGCGACTGAAGTGTTGAGAGCTGTAAATGATGGGGAAAGAACTGAGGATACGAGGAAGAAGTAGGAGAGGAAATCAAGAAAGTCCACTGATAGGATTGAGGAAGCTGAAGAAGAGCTACCTTGCCCAAAGGTGGTAATTCATGAGGATGATAGCGAGGAGGAGAAGGAGACTGCTAAGGGGTGCAGCTATGGGGTGTTTCAAAGATGCAAACCCCCAACCTTCGATGGTGATGTTTGCCTCCCATTTGTTCATTGACTTGGCATTATCCTGGTGGGACAACATTGTCCAAGCCGAGGGAAAATGATCTATAGCAAAGATGAGGTGGTCGAATTTGAAGGAGCTGGTGCTGGAGGAGTATTATCCACATTGAGAGATGGATAAAATTAAGGACTTCTTGCATTTGGAGGCTGGGAACATGACTCATCAAGAGTACACCTCCAAGTTCAATGAACTTGCAAGATTTGTGCCAGATCTGGTAACTTCGGTGTCTAAGAAGATTATGAGATACATGCAAAGTTTTCCCATGGACATTAGGAGGAACATGATAGCCACTAGACCGAGCACGATTTGGTCAGTGGTGGACTTGGCAGGGAGATTGTATGATGAGAGGGACTCGGTGCCAATCTAGAGGCTGTTCGAGAAGAGTTGGAATAAGAATGGTAAAGGGAAGAGGTTCAGGAATGACAACTATGGAATTGGGGAGAAAAGGATGAAGGTTGACGACCATCACCCAGAACAGAGGAAAGGGAATGATCAAATGGGTGTAATAAGTGTGGGAAGGGTCACACAGGCAAATGCAGAGTGGGGCCGAATAGGTGCTTCAAATGCGAGGGCGATAGCCATTTCGGTAAGGAGTGCAGGATACTGAGATGTTACCAATACGGAGAAGTAGGCCACTTGGGCCAGGATTGCAAGAAGGGTGGAGCAGGAAGCTCAAGAACCCAGACTATAGGGGAGAAAGGGAAGAATGAGAGCACCGAAGCAAAGGCAAGGGCATTCAACATGACCTGGGAAGAAGCCAGAGTGGATCCTAAGGTAGTTTCAGGTGTGTTCTGGTTAACCAATTGTATGCTTCTGTGCTCTTCGATTTAGGTGCTAGTAGGAGCTTTGTATCTGCTGCCTTTTGTCGTGTAATGCATGGTAAGATTTGGAAGATAGATGTGCCTTTCCATGTAGAGACAGCGATAGGAAAATCTACCAAGGTGACTAAAATGATAGAAGATTGCCTCGTAGAATTAGACGGTCATAAGTTTCCTGCTAGATTGTATGTGATGGCCCTAGGAGGTTTTGATGTGGTGTTGGGAATGTATTGGTTGGAGACCTACAAAGCGAATATCGTGTGTCGAAAGAAGATGATTCGTCTAATTGCGCCCGATGGCAGTTCAGTCACGGTTTACGGAGACAAGGAATGCTTCACTCCGCGAGTGATATTTATGATCACGGAAGAGAAGTTTATGAGGTGAGGGTGTGGTGCTTACTTGGCTTATGTGCCGGATGTGAATGTTACCGTGCCTCAACTGTCAGACGTGCCAGTAGTATGCGATTTCCCTAATGTATTTCCGAAAGACCTGTCAGGGATCCCACCCGATTGAGAAATCGATTTTCAGATTGACTTGATACCAGGTGCGCAACCGTCGCAAAGGCACCATACCGGTTGGCTCCATCTGAACTCAAGGAGTTGATGATGCAACTGCAAGATCTTCTTGATAAGGGCTTTATTCAGCCGAGTATCTCTCCATGGGGTGCTCCGGTTTTTTTCGTAATGAAGAAAGATGGTAGTATAAGGATGTGCATCAACTACCGTGAGCTGAACAAGTTGACCGTGAAGAACCGGTATTTGTTACCAAGGATTGACGACTAGTTTGATCAGCTCCAGGGTGCTAGTTGGTTCTCCAGGATAGACCTTCGATCGGGGTATCATCAACTAAAGGTGAAGGAGCAGGATATCCCTAAGACAGCCTTTCGTACACGTTATGGGCACTACGATTTTCTCGTGATGTCCTTTGGTTTAACCAACCCGCCAGCTGCTTTTATGGATTTGATGAATCGGGTGTGTCAACCTATGCTAGATAAATCAATGATCGTGTTTATTAATGACATCCTGATTTATTTGAAGAGCAAAAAAGAGCATGCTAGTCACATCCGCGATACGCCAAGTTCTCCAAATGCGCATTCAGGTTGTGAGAGGTTCAGTTTTTGGGTCATGTGGTTAGTACTGAAGGGATTATGCTAGACCCTATGAAATTTGAAGCGGTGATGCAATGAAAGTCTCCAAATACGCCATCCGAGATCCGTAGTTTCTTGGGTTTGGTGGGCTATTACAGAAGATTCATCCAAGACTTCTCCGAGATAGCTTCACCATTGACCAAGTTTACCCGTAAAGATGTGAAACTAGTATGGGGTCTAGAGCAGGAGAATGCTTTCGGAGGGCTAAAGACAAGATTGACTCAAGCTCCTGTCTTGACGTTGCCTGAAGGAAGTGAAGACTTGGTGGTCTATTCGGATGCTTCTTATTTGGGATTGGGTTGCATGTTGATCTAACAGGGGAGGGTTATAGCCTATGCGTCCTGACAATTGAAGATCCATGAGGCTAACTACCCTACTCTTGACTTGGAGTTGGCGGCTGTGGTTTTTGCATTGAAGATTTGGAGGCACTATTTCTAAGGGACGAAGTGCACCATCTTCACTGACCACAAAAGCTTGAAATACTTCTTCGAGCAGAAGGATTTGAACATGAGGAAAAGGAGATGGTTGAAGCTTATCAAGGACTATGATTACGAGATCCACTACCATCGGGGCAAGGCCAACGTGGTGGTGGATGCCCTTAGTCGAAAGGAAAGACCTGAACTGATCCGGGTGAAGGCTTGCTAACTGGTTATGATGCTGGATATCCTAGGTCAAATCAGAGAATTTTAGGATGAGGAAATGAAAGATGATAGGATCAACTCTGAACGGATGAAAAGGCAGGTAATGGATGTTGGACCAAAAGAACCAATGAGCCTGATCAGAAAAACCTTTAAGTCCCACGGACATTACAACAACTGAAGTAGTCTGCAACAGCTGAAGACATCAGCTGATAACAAGGTCTGAAGACAAAGTCTAAAGTGAAAGAGCTGAAGACAAAGTCTGAAGTGAAAGAGCTGAAGACAAAGTCTGAAGACAAGAGCTGAAGACAAAGTCTGAAGCTAAAGAGCTGAAGACAAAGTCTGAAGTGAAAGAGCTGAAGACAAAGACTGAAGACCAAGTTTCAGATGATTGTCACAACAGCTGAAGAAGACCTCTTCAGTAGTTGTGATGGTTTCCTTTCAGTAGTTGTATTTTCTTTTCTGTACTTGTAGTTTCAGTAGTTTTATGTTTCTTCGTGCACTTAGAATACTCTGAGATGTTCTCAGTTGTGAACATTCTCAGTAGTTTGCTTACTTCAGTAGTTTGTAATAATTCTGTTAGACGTCACTATCAAGTGACATCAGCAGACGTCACATTCCTTTATATAAGGAATGCTGACCTAATTGTAATTGTGCAGCTTAGAAAAACCTAGCAGCCGCCATACCGAAGCATGTGTGCATGAATGTTATTATCCCTTTGCAGAAAACCCTATTTCTATATAACCGTGTACTGTTCCATTGAATATTTATTGTGTTCTTGCTATATTTGCTTAATTCTTGCTCTAATTCCGCTGTGATTCAACTCTAATTGATCAAACTTAGATCACTGATCCTAACAAATGGTATCAGAGCTTAATCATTGATCGGTTTAACAATTGATCATTGAAACTGCTATTTTGATATCTATAGTTTGATCGAATTAGCATATGTGCAAGAATTGGTTATAAAGATTGATTTTCTGCTGCTTCTGGTTATTTAAATTGAGTTTCTTCTTGGTTCTTATTGAGTTTGTTGTGTTTTTGTGCTAAATCTTTTGAAACTTGATTGATTTGGTTTGAATCTGAGAATGACTACTCCATCTAATGATCCTCACAATACTGGCTCCTCAACCAAGCCTCCGATGCTGGTTAGGAGTGAGTATAACATATGGCAACGAAGAATGCTCCATCACCTGTCTGTTAACAGTTCAGGTTGTTGGACATCTGTGGTTCACGGTCCACACAAGCCTATGGTGAACAATCCGGAGACCAATCAAATGGTTCCGAAGAAGAAGGAGCAATACTCAGATGAAGATCGTAAACTGTTTGAGATTGATGCTAAAGCCCATGGAATTCTGGCCATGGCACTGCCGAATGAAATCTATTCTGGGCTTATGCATCATGAAACTGCTCATGACCTCTGGAATGCTTTGAAGGAACAATTCGGAGGAACTGATGAGGTCTTAGCAAACAACAGAGAAATCCTCGCCCAACAATATGAGACATTCTCTCATAGGAAGGGTGAGACACTGACTCAACAGTTTGAGCGTTTCTCCTGCTTGATCTCTGAGCTGAAAATGGTCAAGCATGAGTATACTAACAGCCAGATGAACAACAGATTCCTCAGATCACTGCCTGAGAGATGGGACACATACACCATTGTCCTACGCTCCAGTGCAAATCTGGATAGCCTATCTCTCACCCAACTCCATGGGAAACTGCTTACATTTGAAAGAGAGATAGAGCAGAAAAGGAAACTGGCATCATCAGGAAAGCTCTCTGATGACTTTGTACCAGGTAACACTGCCTTGGTCGGTCATGAGTCAGAATATGCTGGATCAGAAAGTCATTATGATGAGCATATAGATTTCTCTTCAAACAGTTCTGATCATGCATTTGTTGGTGTTGACAGTCATTCTGGGTGTAATAGTGATAATTTATGCTTTATCATGGATGATTTGCAAGGTATTGCTGATGATGATTTAGAAGAGATGGATATTTTGAGCCAAATGGCCCTGATCAATATCAGATCTCAAAAGTTCTACAAGAGAACTGGTAGGAAATTTCCAGGACTCTCTGGCAAAACCAAAGTTGGTTTTGACAAGAGTAAGTTGAGGTGTCACAAATGCCACAGGCTTGGGCACTTTGCAAGAGAGTGTAGATCAACTGGATCTAACTCCTCTGCACCCTTTGTGACCTTTCCAAGCAATAGTTCACAAAACAAAGGGCAACATCCTGCTAGTTCTGGTCATCACTCACAACCTCAATCTCCTGCATACTTTGTCCCTCAGGGTCCAATGCCATATCCTTATCCCTGCTATTACATGCCACAGCCAAATCCAGTTCATGTCCCTATAGCACAACAACCTCAAGCCCTACCTGAGCCTCAACCATCTCCATCACAATCTCAACCTCATCACAGCTTCTTCACACCAGGAGTTGTTGACTGGAGCAGCTTACCAGATGATCTTTCTGGTTTCAATGAGCAATTATCTGCTGGTGCTGGTCAACATGGTGGTGAACATCCTTTTGGGAATCTTGCTCTCATGGCCCTGGAGTCTACTGAGGGTTCCTGCTCAGATGCTTCATCTTCACAGGTAACCCAGATATCTTCTGAGGCTAAAGCCAAGTTATGTTCTGAATCATGCATAGCTGCCTTTGTCTCTATTAGAGAGGCAAATGTAGCTTTAATCAATCAAAATCTTGAGCTTGAGAAAACTATTTCCAAAAGAAAAGATGAGTATGTGTCTGCACTTAATGACAAAGATGATGAGATTTACAAGCTTAAATGCCAACTTAATGATGAAAAGGCTAAGGTAGAGGTCATACTCGAGAACCACAGAAGTCTCAAAGAGACACTTGCAGCTACCCAAGTTGAGTGTGACCGATGGGTAACATCCTGCAAGGGATTTGAAATGCTTCTCAGCAAGCAAACAGCTTCAAATGTGAAGTTTGGAATAGGTTACAATCATACTGCACCACCTACTGATTTTACTTCAAAATCAATAGTAAAATCTGAAGGTGAAAGTAATTTCCAAACCACATCATCATGTGATTCATCCTCAAATGATAATACAAAATTAGAGGATGAAGTCAGTGTTAAGATCTCAGCAAATCAATTGCCTGATGGTTTAAATGCTGATAAACACATGAAGCTGAGAAATTCAGATGTTGTTCCTCAAAGTACTCCAAGTACTGAAGGGCAAGTCACAACATCTGAAAAGCATTTCAAATCTGATGAAATAAAAGGATTAACAACTGCTGAGGAATCTATCATACGGTCTTTCAGGACGGATAGAGAACAGCTGAAGAACAAGTCTTCAGTTGTTACCGATCCTTCAGTACTTAACACAAGTACTGAAAGGAGGAAAGTACTGAAGATCACACCTTCAGTAGTTTCCACTTCAGCAGTTGATCAATCCAAGATGAAGAATAAGCCATGTGAAATATGTGGTAAATTCAATCATCTATCTGATGAATGCTGGTACAAAAAGGGTTCCAAACTCAACAGAGATAAGCTCATTAAAGAAGAGATAAATAAAATGAAAAATGAGTTTGAAACCAAGTTTGTACCACAGTCATCTCAAACTGATAAACCCAAGGCCTCACCAAAATCCAAAAAGAAGGATGGGGTTTATCAGAAAACAGCTGATAGTGTTCCTCATGATAAACATCAGACGAAGTCTGTGAATTTCAAGAAGGAGGAAATGGTGGGTCACAGGAACTCATCAAAAACAAGTACTGATGTGTCAAATGAGCTGAAGGCTTTAGCAACAAATCAGACACAACTTGTTATGATGGTTCAGCATTTGTTGGGGAGAGTTAACCAACTAGATGCACCTGTGATCAAACCACTGAAAAGGAAATCCAAGCCCAAATCTAAGAATTCCATTTCAGCACCATCTCCACCTTCATCAGCTGTTAATCATGAGAAACAAGTTATGGTTAAATCTGTTGATGAAAACAGACCCAAAACCAAAAAGGTTTGGGTCTCTAAAGCTAACTAGTTTCTTATGATAAATGCAGGGTTCTTCAGCATGCCAAAGAAGCATCTGGTATGTAGACAGTGGAGGATCTATGCATATGACTGGGAGCAGTTCTCTTCTTAATGACTACTCTCAAGGAAAGAAGGGATTTGTCTCATTTGGAAATGATGCTAAGGGTTACATCATCGGGAAAGGATTTGTGTCAAATGGAGAAATCAGATTTGATGATGTTAACCATGTGGAGAATCTCAAGTATAATCTACTGAGTGTCAGTCAGATGTGTGATAAAGGGCATGTTGCACTTTTCACAAGCCAGAACTGCCGGATTCTGTCTTCCAAAGTTCTGAGGCTGATTGACAAGGTATTGGATGAACATACTCTCCTGAAGGCCAACAGGATAGGAAGAGTATATGCCTTGGATTTGTCAAAGAAGATTGCGTTAAAAGGTCATCCTTGCCTGTTCTCCAAGGCCTCTCCTCAGGAATCTAAACTGTGGCATAGAAGGCTGGGTCATGTTAATCTCAAAAACATGAATCAGCTGATCCACAATAGTTTAGTAAGAGGTCTACCAATAAAGGAGTTCCTCTGTGATGAAACCTGCACTGCTTGTTTAAAAGGAAAACAACACAAAGTCTCATTCCCTCCTATAGAAGAACCAAAGTCCACTGCCTGCTTGCAATTACTGCACATGGATCTCTTTGGTCCTGTGAGAGTAATGAGCATGGCAAAGAAGAAATACTGTCTGGTAATTGTGGATGATTACTCCAGATTTGTATGGACCTTCTTCTTGCATTCAAAGGATGAGGCTGCTCAGACAATTATTAACTTTGTGTTGTATGTTGAGAAGCAGTATTCCCTATCAGTCAAGTGTATAAGAAGTGATAATGGAACTGAATTTAGAAACCATACACTTGATGATTTCTACCTTTCAAAAGGAATCAAGAGGCAGTATAGCATCCCAAGGACTCCAGAACAAAATGGAGTAGTGGAGAGAAAGAACAGGACCCTAATTGAAGCTGCAAGGTCCATGTTGGCTGACTCTGGTTTGCCACTGACCTTTTGGGCTGAAGCTGTCAACACAGCATGCTATGTGCAAAATAGAGCTTTAGTGAATCAGAGGTTGATGAAGACTCCTTATGAAGTTCTACATCATTTGGCTCCTCTAATTTCATTCTTCAGAGCATTTGGGTGTCCTTGTTACATTCTCAACACAAAGGATCAACTCCAAAAGTTTGATTCTAAGGTGGATGCAGGGTATTTTGTTGGGTACTCATCCACTTGCAAGGCTTACAGAGTGTTCAACTGTAGAACAAAGATGGTTGAAGAAACCTTGCATGTGAAGTTCAATGAATCTCCTAAGGACAAAATCCCACAAAACCCTGTGGAGTTGTTTGATCTGGACATACTGCAATATGTTCCTTATCAGCCTCCAGCTGTTGCAGATCATGTGAATTCATCACCTTCTGCAGCTAGTCATCCATCTGGTGGTACTGATGTTCATGATGATCCCAGTACTCACCTATTCAAGTTTAGTGATCAACTGCCTGAGTCTACTCAACTTGATGTTCCTGTAGCTTCAGTAGCACCATCCACAACAAATGCTGATGAGATTTCTGAATCCTCTACTTCATTTGACCTGCCATCTAACACTTGGTTTCAAGAATCTGGATCAACATCTGTTGCTGCTGAGCGTGCTACAAACACTTGCACAGATCTCATAGTGTATCAAGAGCTGAAGAATCACCCAACGTCTCAAATCATTGGTGATATCAATGCTGGTGTCTCAACTAGAAGTCAATTGTCCAACTTCTGCTTCTATGCTCTTTTCATCAGTCAGCAAGAGCCAAAGAACTATCATATTGCATTAAGAGACAATGGATGGGTTGATGCCATGCAGCTTGAGCTTCTTCAGTTCAAAAAGCAGCAAGTGTGGGAACTGGTTCCTCTACCCCCAGGTAAGTGTGCAATAGGCACTAAATGGGTGTTTAGGAATAAAACAGATGAAAATGGGCAAATTGTCAAGAACAAGGCCAGACTGGTTGTCCAGGGGTTTTCACAAGAAGAAGGTATTGATTATGATGAAACCTTTGCCCCTGTAGCCAGACTGGAGGCAATTAGATTGTTCTTAGCCTATGCTGCATTCCACAATCTTAAAGTTTTTCAAATGGATGTCAAAAGTGCATTTTTATATGGTAAAATAAAAGAAGAGGTTTATGTGTGTCAACCACCAGGTTTTGAGGATAATAAACATCCTGATTGGGTGTATAAACTTGATAAGGCTCTTTATGGGTTGAAACAAGCTCCTAGAGCCTGGTATGAAACACTGTCAAATTTTCTTCTTCAGAATAATTTCACTAGAGGCTCCATAGATAAAACTTTGTTCATTAAGAAAGTGGGTCAGCATAAGCTCCTTGTTCAAATTTATGTTGATGATATTATTTTTGCTTCCTCTGATCCACAGTTGTGTGATGCATTTACAAAGTTGATGCAACAAAAATTCGAAATGAGTGCCATGGGAGAATTACAGTTCTTTCTAGGTTTGCAAATCAAACAAAAGGCTGATGGAACTTTCATTCATCAGTCAAAATACACAAAAAGTCTTTTGGCAAAGTTTGATTTACAACACTGTAAGCCCTGTTCTACTCCCATGTGCAGCACCACACAACTGGATGCAGATCAGAAAGGTAAAGCTGTTGATGAAACACTTTACAGATGTATGATTGGGTCCTTGATGTACTTAACAGCTTCTAGACCAGATATTATGTTTGCAACTTGTGTTTGTGCTAGATTTCAGGCTGCTCCTAAAGAGTCTCATTTGATTGCAGTCAAGAGGATCTTTAGATATCTGCAAGGTACTCAATCTCTAGGTCTTTGGTATTCCACTGGGCACTCTTGCAAATTAGTTGCTTTTTCTGATAGTGACTATGCAGGGTGTAAATTAACTAGAAAATCAACTTCTGGTGGATGTCAATTCCTAGGCAACTGTTTGGTTTCTTGGCAGAGTAAGAAACAAACATCTGTTGCTACATCCACTGCTGAAGCCGAGTACATTGCTGCTGCAAGTTGTACATCTCAGGTACTCTGGCTTCAGAATCAATTACTGGATTATGGCATTACAGAGACTAAGACTCCATTACTAATGGATAGTGCTTCAGCTCTTTGTATTGTCAAGAATCCAGTCCAGCACTCTAGGACCAAACATATTGAGATCAGACACCATTTTATTAGGGATTGTTTTGAAAAAGGTCTGATTGATCCAAAGTTTGTTCCTAGTGCTGATGAGCTTGCAGACATATTTACTAAGCCTTTGGACAGTTCAACTTTCCAAAACCTAGTGTTAAGGCTTGGTATGCTGCAGCTAGAATAAGTGACAACTACTGATGATCTCAGTCAACAAGTACTGATGAGCATTCGTATACTACTGTCACAAATAAGTACTGAAGTTCTTTTATCCTCAGTAGTTTTCATAACTACTGAAGACTAAATTACTTAAAAGTACTGAAGTACTCATCTGTTGAAAAGAACTGATGTGGTTACAACTACTGCTGTAGTTACAACTGCTGATGTCAGAATAACAGATAAGTACTGATGACCTATGAAACATCTGAAACTCAGACAAAGTCTGATGAAGTGTTGAGGTCAGAATGAAACAGCTGATGAGCTAAGAATTGACGACAACAGCTGATGAGAAATTTTTCTCTTCAGTTGTTTCTACAACTGCTGCTTCACTTCAAACAACTGAAGCCAAAACCATGTCTTCAGTAGTTTCACAACTACTGATGACTAATACCAAGTCTTCAGTTGTTACAACTTCTGAAAGTTAAAACCAGGTCTTCAGTTGTTTTCAAACAACTGATGACAGCACCAACACTTTCAGTCGTTTTATATCAGCTTTTCTTACCCTATAAATACCTAAACCTACTTTCAGACGTTTCATTAGCCGTTTTCCGTCCTTCACTCTCTCAACAATGGCGACCATGAAACTCAAACCCAGACACAACTGTGTTGCCTACCTCTCGAAATCGGCCTTCTGGAACAAATTTGATAACGCCATCGATCTTATGGTAGATTCCCAGTACCGAACCGCGTTTCTTCTGAATCCTACCATCTACCCCGATTCCCTAAGCCAGTTCTGGACCAACGTCTCTGTGCAAACTAGTGAGAATGATAGCCAAATCACTCTCCAGTCGTTGGTCAACCAGAAACAGGTGGTCATCACTCCGGACATCATTCGACAAACCCTAGATCTACATGATGCCACCTGTGTCACAGAATACCCGAAAGGCACAACCGATATGTCTTTCATCAACAACGGGTATGAAGGAGACTTAAGTGCTACCACCATTCTGAAGAAGCACTTCCATGATGCTGAACGTCTTATATTCCACATGGTGAATGTCTGCCTTGCACCAAAAACCTCCTCATGGGATCAAATGTCTTCCCGATGGCAACAGGTATTATACTCTATCTTTGAACGACAAACTTTAAATTTTTCTGAGATAGTGTTTATGGAACTAAAGGATCTGGCCTTGAAACCTGTGGCAAACAGATGGATATTATATCCCAGGTTTCTCATGGCCATAATTTTAACACAGCTAAAATCAGACGGCCTTGTTGGCCTTGGAGTCCCTGCTCCGGCTGTATTGCCTGAAGTATACTCCAGGCACAACTCTGACCCTACAATGAAAGGGGCTGCCCGGCTGCTCAAACCCAAGCAGCGGGAACCCACAGCCTCCACTTCCAGATCCAAAGTCCCCACCAAACCCAAAACCAAAAAGCCCAAAAAGGCTACTCAGGGAGATGAGTCCCCTGAGGATGCCCCTGTAACACCAATACAGGAAACACTTACTGGTTCTAACCCCCCAGTAGTGTCCAAGACTCCACCAACCCTAGCCGCTCAGGCATCCTCTCAACAGGATCCTGATGCAACCAAAATTGGGGATACCACAATGCTGGAACCTATCTCAATTGAGAAGGTTACCATTGAAGAGCACCAGTCACCCCGGGTGCAATCTGCTTCAAACCTATCTCCAAATGCAACCGCCCCTCAAAGCCCAACATTTATTGTTGCACAAGTGTTGAGTCAGCTGCATTCCTCTCCTCCTCCCCAGACACCAATTACAATGGGGAGAACCTCAACAGCTGAGGAAGAGGACCAAAATGCTGCTGATAACCCACAGCACAGGGGTTATAATGTTCAATCTCCCCGTGTAGAGGAGGAGGTTAGAACATCTGGTGAGGCTGCCACTTCTACTGATTCAGCAAATGACAGGATGAAGTTGGTAACATCTCTAAGACCTCACCAGAGGCAACTGCCGATGAAGGACTCAGTCCTGAGGCAGGAAGTCCCCAGAACCAAGAACAAGGGGCACATGCTACAACTGATCTACACTCAGGGCATGTACATCCTGATTCAATCAGGAGGTCAGGTGATTCAGCAAAGACTGATGATGACCTGGGCTTTTTCTACGATGTCTTAGCCCATAACACAATCCTTGAGGCTGAGGTGAGCAGACTCAAAGAACTGCTTGCCAAAATGTCTCAGGATCAAAGTCCATCTGCCCCAATAAACCCACAGATGGCACCTTCATCTGAAGGTTCCCCAAACACTCCGCCACTTCACTCAACTGAGCCACCAGCCACTGTTGTTGGCACCACCTCTCAGGGACAGAACCCCTCTGAGCAGATGGTTGCTACATTTCAAAATTCCTTACCTCTCATCACTCCCATCATCAATGAGATTGTGCATAAAGCCATTGATGAGAGGATCTCCTCGAATCTAAAAACACTTGTTGATGATGCTGTGCAAAAGAAGCTTTCTGCCATTCAAACCCCTGAACCCAATGCACCCAAAAAGGGGGAGTCTAAGGCAGTGAAAAAAGAAAGAGAAAGAGAGTGGAAGAGGAGAAACAACAAGAAAAAGAACAGGAAAAACAGCTGATCACATACAAGAGAAAGAAAAGTGCTGAAACTCAAAAGCCTGATGAAGAGAAATCATTGGAAGATCTGATTAAAGAAGCTGATGAAGCTCACAGCAGATCAATGGACAGAATAATAGATCAACTCTTCAGACAGGGCTTTGATACAGCCACATTAGACACTGAGATCAGAAGGCTGGAGATTAATGAGATACAAGAAAGATGGGCCAGTTATAGTGTGATGGAAAGGGAGAGGTTGGAGATAATGATCAGGTTTATTGCAAAATACTTGGGAAGATCATTAATTGAGATTAAATCATGGACCAGAGACAGTATTCTGGCAATAACCACCAGAATCTGTGCTTCTGAAGAATTCAATAAGGGGTTGATTATAGAAGCCTTAGACGAAGCAGTGCTGGGAAGAGAACTGATATGGCCAAGCTTTCCAAAGCCAAACTCACCATAAAAATGCTAGATCAGCCTTCCCAAACTCCCTCTCAAAAACAACCAACCCCACAACTCTCCAAATCAACTCAACCCTCAAAACCAACTCCCTTACCCCAAAAACCACCTCAAACCACATCCAGTGATGCACCCAGAAGGAGGAGAAGGGTGTTGAGGATGGTAGAAGAAGAAGAAGAAGAAGATGATGAAGAAGATAGTCTGCCAATCTCTGCTGTTCTAAAATTACCTGAGCCCAGAAGTCAACAAATGATCACACCAGACTTTCAGAGGCAAATGGTGAAAGTTAAGATTGAAGAAGAAGAACAGCAGAAACAGCACGATGAGCAACTTTTGAAGATGATTGACAAAGAGTTTCCTCAGTCATCATCTATACAAGCCATGAAGAAACACGCTCAAAGGCTGTATGCTCTCAGGTATACCTTTCAATATCAAAAGGAGAGAGTAAGGATTTGGCCAGACCCCAGGGTTAGTTCTAGAATTCATAAGAAATCCATACCAAGTAGATACAATGGCCAAGTGAGAAAGACCATAGATGCTGCTATTATGTTGGCCATTGTAGTCTCACCCTGGGAAATACTTGAAGACTTCAAGAGAGCCTACAAGTCAAAGATGACCCCTCAAACTCTAATGGAGAACAAAATGGTCAAGAAGGGGTTGTTATACAAGAGGCTTGAAGAGATCAAGAAAAATGAACTCCAGTTGTTATTAGAAGGGACTCACCCAGATGAATTTGCTTACAGAGAGATAACAACTGTTGAGTTGAAAAATGGAAAGACGATAAAGTACTTATCAGAGTACTATGGCCCAGAGTTCTTCTTCGAAGGAGAAGCAGAAGAACTCACTAAGGAGGAACAAGTTGTTCTCCTTGAGGCCTACGTCAGAGAGTCTTATAGACTCATCAATGGGAAGTAGGTTCATGGTTGGGATAACGGCTCTGTGTCCAGTTCCCCAAGACAGAGTTCCCTTCCATCCTTTGACATTCACATCTACTGAAACCTGTTCCCTGGCCTGTGCTTATCTGATATCTCTAAAGCTGATCAAGAGAGTGTCTGCCAAGAATAAGTGGGACCTCAATAAGCTTAAAGGTTTTGGCTGCATTGGTTCAGGGGGAGTTTGTTGGACCAAAAGAACCAATGAGCCTGATCAGAAAAACCTTTAAGTCCCACGGACATTACAACAACTGAAGTAGTCTGCAACAGCTGAAGACATCAGCTGATAACAAGGTCTGAAGACAAAGTCTGAAGTGAAAGAGCTGAAGACAAAGTCTGAAGTGAAAGAGCTGAAGACAAAGTCTGAAGACAAGACCTGAAGACAAAGTCTGAAGCTAAAGAGCTGAAGACAAAGTCTGAAGTGAAAGAGCTGAAGACAAAGACTGAAGACCAAGTTTCAGATGATTGTCACAACAGCTGAAGAAGACCTCTTCAGTAGTTGTGATGGTTTCCTTTTAGTAGTTGTATTTTCTTTTCTGTACTTGTAGTTTCAGTAGTTTTATGTTTCTTCGTGTACTTAGAATACTCTGAGATGTTCTCAGTTGTGAACATTCTCAGTAGTTTGCGTACGTTCAGTAGTTTGTAATAATTCTGTTAGACGTCACTATCAAGTGACATTAGCAGACGTCACATTCCTTTATATAAGGAATGCTGACCTAATTGTAATTTGTGCAGCTTAGAAAAACCTAGCAGCCACCATACCGAAGCATGTGTGCCTGAATGTTATTATCCCTTTGCAGAAAACCCAATTTCTATATAACCGTGTACTGTTCCATTGAATATTTATTGTGTTCTTGCTATATTTGCTTAATTCTTGCTCTAATTCCGCTGTGATTCAACTCTAATTGATCAAACTTAGATCACTGATCCTAACAATGGATTTAGGGGAGAACACCCTTGGTGTTAGAACCTAATCTGGGCGAATATGGGTTCCTTGTTACGGGGATCTGAGGGGAAGGATCATGGATGAAGCTCACAAAACATGGTATTCCATCCATCCTGGTGCTACAAAGATGTATCATGACCTGAAGAAGGATTATTGGTAGCCAGGGATGAAGCGTGATGTGGTGGAATATGTGAGTAAGTTCCTGACCTGTCTACAAGTGAAGGCAGAGCATCGGAAACAATACGGGAAGATCCAACCCTTGGATATACTCGAATGGAAGCGGGAGCACATCATCATGGACTTCATCATGAAATTGCCTCGCACGGCGAGAGGATGTGATACCATTTGGGTGATTGTAGACCGCTTGACGAAGAGTGCTCACTTCTTGCCAATCCGATAGACTTACTCATCCGAGAGGTTGGCGGAGCTGTTCATCAAGGAAATTGTTGCTCCTCATGGCGTGATGGTGTCTTTTGTTTCTGATAGGGACACTCAGTTCACGTCTAAGTTCTAGAAGAAATTTCATGATGCGATGGGAACGAGGTTACATATTAGCACAACTTACCAACCTCAGACAGACGGTCGATTGATAGAGTGGTAATAATTCAAGGTTTAA
This sequence comes from Flaveria sonorensis, assembly GCA_025506505.1. Classification (NCBI taxonomy): domain Eukaryota; kingdom Viridiplantae; phylum Streptophyta; class Magnoliopsida; order Asterales; family Asteraceae; genus Flaveria; species Flaveria sonorensis. Next base: position 38,319,030 of record CM046432.1, read on the forward strand.
TTGATCTAAATGCTTGATTTTACATCATGATTATGGTGGAATAGTTTATAGTTGTTTGTGTTTTGAGTTATAGGTGTTAGGAGCTAAAGGAGACTTATTTGGGAGAAAAAGGAGCAAAACACCCAAAACTACAAGGACTAAAGATGTAAACATCAAAAGTTACAAAATAGGCACAAAATTAGGCATACAGGCGTACCATATGCCTGGTATGGGCGTATAATACGTCGGTTAACGTATGGGTAGCGTATCAATGGACATATTTGACAAAAATTACAGAAAGTTGGGCATAGGAACACTGAGGGGGGCGTATGATATACCGACCCTGGGCGTATCATATGCCTGTCTTCATCAAACACCCGGATTTTGTGGATTTTGATGTCTACTTAAAACTATCCAACCCCAATTCGAAGAACAATTTTTCCTAGCCAAAATCTAGCAAGTTCAAGGTGATTTTGGGTGCTTTCATGCTTCCCAACACACACCAAATCATCATTGATCATCATATAATCAAGACTGAAGATTCAATGAAGACCATGAGTGGCTAAGCTCTTGTTGATTGCTTTCGCGAGTACAATTCTTGTCAAGTGAGGAAATTGGTATGTTTCATTAGGTTTTTGTATTGAACAATAGATTAGTGAATGAAGTTTTATGTTTTGATTAAGTTAAAAGTTTTACTTATAAATAAAGTTATGTGCTTGATTATTAGTTTTCGGTTTCCTTGCATCGTGAGCTCATTAAGAAAATTAGACAACGTGATATTGGTGAATTGGTAACTTTGTGAATGAATGAGTCTTAAAAGATTGTTCCTTAGTTACCACTTTAATCAAAAGCTAAGATCTTGATGTATTGTTTCTTACAAACCCTAATTTGAAAGTATCAATTGTGGATCTTGCGGAATTAAAAACCCGAAAGTGATTGTTTCTTAATATTTAATCAAATTCATTTCAAAGGTTTTTTTTTTTTTTGCAATAGAATTCTTGATTTCATCCCAAGTTCTAACTGTTAATATTAAAGTTATCCTGTGGAGACGATCTTACTTACCCTTGCACAATAAAGGTAGCTAAGACCGATATAATAATTTGTTTTTGATCAAGTCTTGACAACCAGATCAAAATGACGCCATTGTCGTGGAATTAGTGTGCTTAGTGTTTAATAGTTTTTAGTTGCTTTCTTAAAAATTTATAAAAAAAAAACAAAAAGAATTTACTTTTATGTTTTTCTTTTTAATTAGTTTTCTTGTTCAGTATTATGCGAGGTATTTTGTGTTTTCTTATTTGCAGGTAACCATTACCTTAATGAATACAAGATTTTCAGGAAGAACCTCACCACTGCAATTTGATCCAGAAATCGAGAAGACTACAAGAGCAAATCATGTGTTTTAAAAAGCATCAACTTTAAGGACTTCTCAAATTCGTGGTCAAACAAGATCAGAAGAAGGTACATCATCAGCAACAGCTCATCGAATATTAAGCAGACTTTTAAGAACACCTGAAAGTAACTAGTTAAGAATGATGAACAATCCAGAAAACCAAGGGGTACCACAAACCAACCAAACTTTAGGAGATATTCCACTACCCGTGTTCCCGCCACCTGATGATCCTCCACCTCAACCATAACCAGTGCAACCTCAACCTCAGGGGCCGATCCCTGTAAATCAAGGTGTACAAAACCAACCTCCGCCCATGAACTTCCAACCGATGCCAAATTTCTGGGTTCGTAATCCAAGTGTTCAGCATGATGTCGAAGGGAGCCACCATACCAATGAGGACCGGTTTTTAGTCAAAGGAAGTCACTACACTAATTATGTGGAAGAGTGGATTGAAGATCAAGTCAACATGGACAGACCAAACCAACATGATTTTGGGGATTATGGGAACCAACCCGACTATCGTACCATCAACCAAATCGAGATCAGGGTGGTTATGCTCAACCACCCATTCGCAACAATTTTGAAGGTCAACCATTTAATGGCATACCTACCAATCTAGGAGCTTAAAACTATGTACCAACACATGGTGTGGATAGTCACTTCCATCCCACCATTGCCATCAATTCATCTCCTATAGTTTCACCAACACAAAGGGGACGAGCTTTTGAAGTCCGACCACAATGCTTGGGAATTCTCCCTCACTTCCAAGGTATGGAAATCGAAGAACCCAATTTGCATATATCCGAATTTGAGGCATCATGTAGCATCATTGGTGGCCAAGGCTTTTCATTGGATGAAGTTAAATTGGTCCTATTCCAATTTACCCTTAAAGACAATGCCAAACAATGGTTCCTATATCTACCATCTGCAAGTATTCACACATGGGTACAAATGCAACAAAAATTCTTAGATGAATACTATACTTCCCAAAGGACAAGTGATGCAAGACAAGCCATTCGAGGATTTACACAGCAATCAGGTGAACATTCCATGAAGCTTTTCACCAATTCAAAGATATGCTAAGAACTTGTCCACATCATGCATAACTAAGTGGGAGTTGATTTTAGCATTCTATGATGAGCTATCACTGGAGGATGCTAGAGATGTAAATTCCACAAGTGCAGGAACGTTCACCTTAAACCATAAGGATGATGATTGGGATATTCTTAAAAGGATGAGTGTAATCTTTAAGAATCATGCTTTATCAAGCCGAAGGTCAAAGGGTGCAAACATAAAGATGGTGAATGATCATGTGGCCATGGATAGAATTACGGTTCTAGAAATTACAAGCCTTAAAGTTGGAAAGAGTAGTGTGGCAAACATATCTAGTGAGTATGAAGTGTGTGACATATGCAATGACATCGACCGTACATCGGTCACATGCTACTTGAATTTGGGGAAGAGTGAAAGTGTACATCAACTACAAGGCCAAGGAGAAAGGAAGACATAAGATATGAATTCTAACATGTATCATCCTGGTCTTAGAAATCACCTAAATCTTAGATATGGTAACAATACTAATCAATTGAATCCTTCTTTTCAGGTACCAAATCAATGAAGCAGCCAATATCAAGGCCAACAACACGAATACTGATCTGTTCAAAAGGATCGAATCTGTGATTATGTGATAATACAATGATCAAATCAAACATAAAGTAATCAACACATACAAATACATCAAAAAATTCATAGATTTCATTGATAGCAAATGCACAGGATACAAAGTGTAAGGATTCAGTTCGTTCAACTGATTCTCTAACTGTTTCTTAGACCTCACTTCTAATCTCTATTTTGTTATCTCATTCTACACTACATAAAGTATCCTATTTATACTATCAACAAAATGAAGGAACATATATTTACAAATTATTCCTTATACTATAACAAAAAAGCATACAAAGACAAAATGTTAATCTTTTAAGAGCTTCAACAATACTTCCCCTAAGATTTACATTGTCTTCAGTCTTCAAAATCTTCAATCTTCATGATCTTGAATCTTCAATCTTCAATCTTCAATCTTCAATTTTGAATTCTTCAATCTTCAATCTTCAAAATAATCTTCTGGCTCTTCTTTAACCTTGAACATCGGCTTCTTTTTGTAATGCTCAAGTTCCTTTGCGATCGCGGACTTGAATTTACCTACAAGAATACCTTGCTCAGGCTTTGAAGCATTAGTCTTGATCTCCTTCCTTTCCATCTTCTCGAGAGTCTCCTTTGATAAATCTGCAATATCAATGTTTGCATAGAATTCCAAAGGTTTTGGATAATCTTGAGAATGAACTTCTAGCAGTTCTTTACTTTATATCCTCATAAACTCAATTGACTTGATATCCTTCTTTACAATTTTTGCATACGCCAACGCTTTGCGTAATGCAATTCGTTCCATTGCAACATCCATAACTTTGATGATCGTCATAAAATACTTCTTTTCATTTTCAGCAACTTCCAAAGAAACACGTTCAAACTTTTGTATAGACAAAAATGATATGTAACTTGGATATAGCAATTTAAGCTCAAACACTCCAAAAAGTGAGATCATGTCTTTATCCCAATCGTCGAGATTTAGGACAAGTTTTAACTCAAAAGTATCAACATTATAAAACCATCTTAAAATTGGCTTTGTAGTTTGAGTTCCATCAATCACTTTAAGTCCTGGATTAGTTACTTTCTCAAAGTATTTATCACTGTATGCTTCCAAAAATTTCTCTTGTTCTTTAGTTGTATCAGCATCTTTTCTTCTATGCTTCAATGAATTGAAATATTCTTTGTCTTCTTGATCACAGCGAGTCTTCAAAAATGAACTCATTCTAGACATACCTCGATTCAGTAACTGTACAAAGTTATCACCGCGACTTGCTTTGGTTAGGTTAATCAAAGGAAGTCTGTTCAATTCTTTCAAGTCTTGAACAGGTAGTTCAATGATGCTCGAGTAAAAGTGATAAACATCACATATAGCATTTACTCGTTTAATCAAAAATGCATCAAAGACTCCATCATATTTCCACACGACTATCTTCACTTCTTTAGTTGTATCAGGAACAATCATTGCGTTAAGCAATTCAGAAATCGATTGTCCTTTTTGTAAAATGTTTCGAACCAAATCACCTGCAGTTCGAGCTTTATTCCAAAGTTGTTTTTGTTCAACTGACACCTGATAAGTTGCTTTTCATTTTTAGGAAACATCTTCATTAATTCCTTTCTTCTTTGGTGACCACTCCTTATCAATTCCATATTTTTAATCTCCTAAGGCTTCAAAATCCTTGTTCTTTTAGTAATCTCAAGGTATTATGGATTATCCATGTCAAGCACTATCATTTTGTTTGTCTGCTTTTCAGTTTCTTGAAAACTTCTCACTAAATTTCTTAGTGATTCTGCTTGAAGTCTGTTCAGCTTTTTCCTTGGATAATTCCTCGATTGCAACCATAATCTTATCGTGGTAACATTCATGTTTTCTGGATCTGGGTGATGTAATTCTGAAGAAGAAAGTTCTTCAACATCTACACTTTCACTGATCGGGTTCCATTCATCGTGTTCTACAACAATCTCATTCAGATCCACTGGTGCAATGGATTCAGTAGTTATGCACTTTGAATATTCTTCATTGATTTAGGATACAATCAACCCATCCAGAAAAACTATGTTATATTTCATGTTAACCAAGTAGTTATACTTGCCCTCAACATCAACAGGAATATCATCTGTTATAGCCTCAACAGGAGAATAATTTACTTCTACTATATCTTCATCTTCTAACACTTCATTATACCATGCATCTTCAAATTCTGAATCTTAATCATCAAGAGCTTCAATCTTCTCTTATGCTTCAAACTCGTGACTTTCTTGCATTTCAGCTTCAGATGCAATCTTTTGTGCTTTCTATGAAGATTCAGCACAAGTTGATACATCAACTTCATCAATCTTTCTCTTCCCTTTATCTATTTCAGCTATCTTTTCAACATCAATAGGAATGACTTCAGATACAATCATAACATCAGAAGATGGAGATTTCAAACTTCCCTTCATCATAATCTTTCATCATTGCTTCAAATTCTATACTTTCTCTTCTTTTTCTATTTCCAAGTTATCAGTCATAACATCTTTCTTTAACAGTTCTTCTTTTAGCTTCTCATTTTCTTCTTTTAGATTCTCAATGATCTTATCCTTGTTTGAGTTTTCTTCTTTCAATGACTGTATCAAAATTTGATCATCTTTCTCTTGTTCCTCATCCACATGCATAAAAGGTTCAATAACCTCTGTGTTTTGAACATCAAAATCTAAATGCTGATTAATGTCATCATTAGAATCATCAACATTTTGAATCTCTTTGACATGATCACTATCTTCTGACCAATCTTCTCCTTGAACTCCTGCAATAAGAGATAAACTAGAGGTTAAGTCAGCTATAAATTGCTCTGCATATGCACTCCAGTCGTATCCATCCTAGATGCTCACTACTAACACTTTCTTGGGTTCTTCAGAAGCTTTTGAGTCATCTTTAAGTTCAGGCATTGGTAAGCTTTGGTATGGCTTTTGGAATGTCTTCTGAGATGATTGTTGAAACCTCTGATTGCTTGAACTCGATTGGCTATTCCCTCCTTTGTTTTTGGGAGCTTTGCATTCCCTTAAAAAGTGACCATAGCTATTGCATTTGAAACACTTTGACTTAGATTTGTCAAATCCCACAGTCTTGTTAGCACTAGGTTTGTAGTTCCTGTTGACGTAGGAGTGTTTCTAAGTTCTATAAGCAATCATCACCATTTTCCAGCTCAGATCCATTTCTTCCATGTCATCTGGGTCCATCTCAAATAAGTCCTGCAAAACAAGATCTAAATAAGTTAGATGACTACCTTGATATGCTTCAAAACTAGCCATGATAGCAGTAAAAGCTGATTTGGACTCATCATCCTGTAAAAGAATGTTAATAACATCTTTAACTTTGCTAGGTCTAGCAGAGTTAGAAGATGGAGTCTCAGTATGAGTGTTAGAAGTTTGAGCTTTAGGAGGAGACTGAGGTTGATGCTGTGTTGTATAAGCAGGAGCACTTGTATATGAAGAATCTGTGAAGAACCCTGCTCCAACAAACAGATCACCCTCTTCTTCTGGTGCACTTTCATTCTTTGCCATAAATGCATTTTCCACAATGCTAGCTGGTGAAGCGACATACTTGTATTGAGACATTGATGCTGCTCTATCATTGTTTCTTGAGCTTTCATCTATCTCAACTGACTCAATTTTTGCAATCAACAGATCAAGATCCATAGAAAATTCTCAGTATGCTTCAACAGTTTTACTGTTTGTTTCCATGAAGATGGAAGAGCATTGAGAAGCCTGAAGTTTAGATCTTTGAGATCATTTTTTATGCCAGCAGTTGACATCTCAGTTGTGAGTTGCATAAATCTATTCATCATTTGGTTTATAGTTTCACCAGATAAATGCTTAAACAGCTCTAACTGCCTCTTCAGTTTCTGTTTCTTGAGATCTTGAATCTCCTTACCACCTTCACATATTATCTTCAAAGCTTTATACATAGTATATCCCATTTGATATCCATCAAGCCTAGTTAAGACTTCAAGTGGTAATCCTTTACACATCAAAGAATAGTCTTTAATATCATTCTTGACTTTCCTTAGATCATCACCTTGTAACCTATCTTCCGGATATGGTTCTAGAGAATCTCTTGTATACACAATTCCTCCATCAGGACCATCTGAAGTAATTGGAATATGAGGTCCTTTTTCTATTGACTTCCACAAGTCAGTGTCAATAGAATTAAGATGATATTTTAGTCTAAGGGACCAGTTCTTAAAGTCTGCTCTGTTCTTTAACTTGGGAACTCTGTTCTTAGAATCTTCTGATTTTACCATTTTTAATTTTTTTTTAAGAAAAGAATTTGTTTTTGTTGTTTTTTTTTTTAATTTTTGAATTAAAAATGAATTGAAAATGTTTTTGGATTTTAAATTTTTTTTTTTTTAATTTCTAAGTGTTGAGTTGATGCGCCTAAACAGTGATGAAGCGCCCAAACAGTGGTGAAACTCCTTTGACTTTGACTAAAACGTCTAAGGGATTTCCTTAGAAGAATTCTCAAACGCGCAACTTGTAATGCACCTGAACAGTTGTAAAGCGCCTAAACAGTTGTCAGACGCCTGGGTGTCAAAAACGCCCAAACAGTTCAGATGCGCCTCAACAGTGGTAATGCGCCTGAAAATACTTGGTTTCTAGGAAGTTTCAAAGTGTCCACACAGTTGTAATGCGCCCCCACAGTGGTAAAAAACCTAGACCAAAAACGCCTTAACAGTTGTGAAACTCCTGAACAGTTGTCAAGCACCCAAACACTTAGGCAATTTTTGGTAGTGTTTTGACCTAATGCGACAAATTCAAGAGATTCAAACGAACTCAAATCTGCTGAAAATCTTCAAAACTTGTTGAATTGCTTTGAAAACTTCCAATTAGACTATAATTTGATCGATTAACAGTCCTTCATCTTCAATTTCATCAAACAACAACACAATTCGATCTTTATATTGAAAAATCAGTTTGAAACATTGAAGAACAGTTCGACTACTGTTTTGATCAATTTCTCAATTTTTAAACGAATTGAACTGCAAATTGTGATTCAATTCATGTTTCTGATGATGAAACATAACTGAAATCAACAATTGTTAGATTGAATTGCTTATCAATCACAGATTCAAGTGATTCAAAAGTTCGACAGTTTGACAAACTCAAATCACTGAACCAACAGCTCTGATACCATTTGATAGGATCACTATCTTCTGACCAATCTTCTCCTTGAACTTCTGCAATAAGAGATAAACTAGATGTTAAGTCAGCTGTAAACTGCTCTGCATATGCACTCCAGTCATATCCATCCTTGATGCTCACTACTAAAGCTTTCATAGGTTCTTTAGAAGCTTTTGAGCCATTTTTAAGTTTAGGCATTGGTAAGCTTTGGTATGTATTTTGGAATGTCTTCTGAGATGATTGTTGAAACCTCTGATTGCTTGAACTCGATTGGCTATAATTCTGTTCTAGTTGAGCTCATCTCGATTTCAAATAACTTCTATGGGAGAAATAAATTTCTTTCTTGGAATTCAATTCAAACAATCTGCAGATGGAATCATCATTAATCAAGAGAAGTTCGTTGACAAACTCTTAAAGAAATTTAAACTGCAAGATTGTCAATCCATAAGAACTCCAGTTGACGTAAACACCAAGATTGAGCCTGATCCTAAAGGAAAATCTGTAGACCAAACTTTATACAGATCTATGATTGGTTCATTGATGTATCTTACTACATCTAGACCTGACATAATGTATGTTGATATGTCTATGCCAGGTATCAATCAGACTAGGAATCTCACCTAATTGTTGTCAAATGCATATTCAGATATCTCAAAGGAAAACCGGCCTTAGGGTTATGGTATCCTTATGAAGGAAACTTCGAGTTATATGGGTATACTGATAGTGATTATGGAGGATGTTGTCAAGATAGAAAAGCAACTACGGATGGTTGTCAGTTTTTAGGACCCAGATTAGTCTCATGGCAATGTGAGAAACAAATAAATGTCTTTGTTTCAACCGTAGAAGCTGAGTACATAGCTGCTTCAGTAGGATGTTCTCAAATCCTTTGGTTACAAAACCAACTTCTGGATTACGGGGTCAAATTTCTTAAAACTCCAATTTACATTGATAACATTGCTGCCATGTTCATTACAGCTAATCCTGTTCAATATTCAAAAACAAAACATATTGAGATTCAATATCATTTTCTCAGAGATAACTCAAAAAAGGTTTAATCATTCTGATTCAAATTGTAACTGAAAAATAGTTGCGGACCTTTTTACTAAAGCCTTCTTACCAGGACGGTTTGAATATTTGGTAGAGTCAATTGGTCTTATTAACCACATTTAAAAACTGGTTTTTGAGCATTTCAGTTAATTGAGTCTAAATATGACCAGAACCCTCTCTTACCTTAATAGGACACAGCAAGAGAAACTGTCAAAGTTAATTATCTAATTGTATTTTATGTATGCATGTTTCTTAGAAAAGGCAAAACCAAATACAAAAATAGAAAATTGAAAAATCAAAAGATAAAAATATAAAACAAAAACTAAAAAATTAGAGTTTTTTTTTCTCTGTTAATTCATTATTTAGGATGAATCTGTCTTTGCAATATGTGACAAATGATAGATACATTAGTATGATCAGTTGCATACTTCACTCGATAACAAAGTCTGACATGATCAGATATGATGTGCAAGTAAGTTCATGCAATTAGACTGAAAAAGTAAATTCTTGTGATTAAACTAAATCACTCATGCATTCATGTCTGTCTATCTTAGCACTAATGAGTAGTGTTGATTTCTCAAATTGATTGCTTGTTAAGACATAATCTCACACCTGATGGTGATATGAATAACCATTGAGCTCTAATTATTTAAAGCATCTAACACTTCTCTGTTATGAGTCATCAAAGACCTGAAGTGATGAGATATCCTTTGTTGTAAGTGATTACAGACCTGGATATTCTCACTGATGTAATAAGATGCCAATGTGCACAAATACCAAATGAGATCTGGTTATAGTATATGGCAGGTTAACAAGTTGAGAACAGTGACTTCTTGCATATCTTTATGAGAATTAACCTCTCTAAGTGTAAGTGTGACTGCATAATGTCATATCTAATTATACCTTAATCAATCCAAGAATTAAAAAAGTAAGTGTGCTGAATATCTTGCTAAATGCACTCATTTTCTTTTAAGGCCCCGTTTCCGGAGACCTCACAGTTGGACATTCACAGCACTATTCATAAAACATTTCATAATTCATTATCACATTGCAACGGAATTTAAACATTTAAAAGCCATTCATTTATTTATAAACGTTGTTGCTAAGTAATACATGTTTGGTATAGTTACAAAAGATCATTAGTTTGCATTACAAAACAACAATGTTATATTCATGAATGGATGTCAGCCTTGTCCTAACGAGTAGCCTCCCCGAGTGCCATCCTCATCAATATTACCTGCCAACTAAAAACGCATAAAAGTCAGCTTTGCTGAGTGAGTCCTAGTTTAAAATCATAAAAATACTTGATAGATTTGTATACAAAATACTTCTTAAAGAAAATATCTTATCTTTCTTTCGGATGTGATCACACACCATACATACAAATCATATCCATTACATCATCACCATTCTCTTTCTTGCTTATTATCATTATCTTTCACTGTCGATATGGACCAAAGTGCTATACCCCCCATATAATGCTCATAAACCTGGTACTGGGCCTTGAAGTCTATAAATAGACTCCATCCGTGGTGCACAAAGGCTGGCACCAGTACCAGGGCAGCAACAGTGGTCCCCTCAATCTTAAAGATTGACCCTGTGTACATCCTTTGGGTTAGCTAAACCATACACAGTTGAGCAAACGACAACATGGTCGTGCACCTCCTGTAAATTTTTACTTGCAAGTCTTTTCATTCTTTACGTTCCACTTTTCGTTAATATTAATCTTCCACTTGATTAATAATAATACTTTATGATCATAGGCAATCCACATAAAGTCACATGTTAATATCATAATAGGCACATAAGGACAGCCCACAACATGCATAACATAATCAGATACAAGCATCAAGTCAACCATGGTCAAACCCTAATCTGATCTTCCAAAATTCAAGAAAATTTCTTGTCTTAAACTAATGAGGATGAACAAAAACCAATGCGGGTGAACAACTTGCAAATGCGGATGAACAACTTGCAAATGCGGATGAACAAAAACTAATGCGGATGAACAAAACCAATGCGGGTGAACAACTTTGCAAATGCGGATGAACAATCTAGCAAATGCGGATGAACACTTGCAAATGCGGCTGAACACTTGCAAATGCGGATGAACACTTGGTAATTATTCTGTCGTAAAAGAAATGTTGATGGATACTGTAGCAAATGATCATGCATAAAAAGAAATGTCGATGGATACTGTAGCAAATGCGCATGCATAAAAAGAAATGCTGATGGATACTTAGGCTGAATTAAGGCAAATGCGGGTGAACAAAAGTGAATGCGGGTGAACAAAACGCTTAGGCAATTATCACAGTGTAAATGCGGATGAACCATCAGACCTGTAAATGAGACTTATGCTAGAACCAGTTCTAAACTCTTAGAACAAGCTTACAACCTCATAGGACATAGAAGTTCATACACTTACATACACAGTTATCATATACAATGGTTGTAAAACATTTTAAATGCATTTTCAGCCCTAAAGAAGTTTTAAAACATAGAATCGGGGTCCTAGAACTCACCTATTTCAGCAAACAAGTGAATCTCCTCCCAACTTGCGTGCACAAGAGTTCAAACACCTAGAACAAGCCAAAACAAACACCCAAACACGAAGAACACATAGAAATCAGTTTCTAAGGTTGAAACCTCAAAGAAACCGAACCAATTAATCACAAAAACCTACTAACCTTGAATAATCTTCTTCTTCTTCACAATTCAACCGAGAGGAAACACAAAAACCAGCTTTCTTTCTTTCTTTTCTTCTTCAGAAAGCAGCAGCAGAAAGAGCATGGGCGACCATGCTCTTTATACACCCACTTTTGACTTTTTGGTACTATTTACACAAAGCACCCCTCAACTTTTCCTTTTTTTTATTTTCTTCAAATTACTTTTCTTTCCTTTTTATTCTGACGAAATTTCGGCTGTTACAAGTCTACCCCCCTTAAAGAGGTTTCGTTCCCGAAACCTGTGACTCTTCGAATAACTATGGGTAATGTTGTCTCATCTCTTCTTCGGTCTCCCACGTAGACTCGGATCCTTTTCGGTGTTTCCACTTTACCCGCACAAGTGGAACCACTTTATTTCTCAATCTATTCTCCTTTCGGTCGATGATTGCCACTAGTTTCTCCACATAATTGAGCCGTTCATCCACTTCAATATCATCCAATGGTACAATCATATCTTCTTCAGCTAAGCATTTTCTTAGATGAGATACATGGAATGTCGGGTGAATCCCACTTAACTCATCGGGCAATTCTAGATGGTAGGCCACCTCTCCTACTAGTGCAATAATTCTAGATGATAGTCTCATCCCTATGGCATCATGGAATCTCTTCCAGAACTTCGATATGAACCGGGTGTCACGATCTGACACAATAGACACTGGCACAGCATGGCAAACTACAATCTCTTTGATGAACAGGTCCGCCAGTCTCTCGGAGGAATACGTCTCGCGGATCGGTAGGAAGTGAGCACTCTTTGTCAATCGGTCAACTATCACCCAGATGGTATCGCACCCCTTCGCAGTACGGGGTAGCTTCATTATGAAGTCCATGGTGATGTGCTCCCACTTCCACTCGGGTATATCCAACGGTTGGATCTTCCCGTATGGTTTCTGATGTTCTGCCTTCACCTGCAAGCAAGTAAGGCACTTACTTACATACTCTGCCACGTCCCGTTTCATACCCAGCCACCAGTAGTCTTTCTTTATGTCTTGATACATCTTGGTAGCATCGGGATGAATGGAGTATCATGTTTTATGAGCTTCGTCCATAATTCGCCCACGTAGATTCCCATATCGAGGAATCCACATTCGTCCAAAGCGGGTTTTAACACCATGGGTATTCTCCCCCAATTCTACAACTAGACCTCTCATTAGTTCGGAGTTGAGGCGATCTTCTTTTAACGCCTCATTTTGAAGCTCTTTAACTTGCGTTATCACCTCTGAGGTCATTACCAACTGATACGCCTTTACCCGAATCGGTTCGGGTCTCTCCTTCCGGCTAAGGGCATCGGCCACTACGTTGGCTTTACCCGGGTGGTAATGGATCTCGCAGTCATAGTCTTTGATCAGCTCTAACTACCTCCTTTGCCTCATGTTGAGATCCTTTTACTCAAAGAAGTACTTTAAGCTTTTGTGGTCGGTGAAGATTGTGCACTTTGTCCCGTATAAGTAGTGCCTCCAAATCTTCAACGCAAAAACCACCGCAGCCAACTCCAAGTCATGAGTAGGGTAACTAACTTCGTGGGTCTTTAACTGTCAGGACGTGTAAGCTATCACTCGTCCACGTTGCATTAGCACGTAACTCAGTCCCGAATAAGATGCATCTGAATACACCACTAAGTCTTCACTTCCTTCGGGCAATGTTAAAATAAGAGCTCGAGTTAATCTTGCCTTTAACACCTCAAAAGCATCCTCCAGTTCTCGTCCCCACACAAACTTCACATTCTTGCGTGTCAACTTAGTCAAAGATGAGGCTATCTTGGAAAAGTCTTGGATAAACCTTCGGTAGTAACCCGACAAACCCAAGAAACTGCGAATCTCGGATGGCGTCTTTGGTGACTTCCATTGCATCACTGCCTCAACCTTTGCCAGGTCCACCATAATTCCTTCAGTATTCACCACATGACCTAGAAATTGAACCTCGAATAACCAGAAAGCACACTTAGAGAATTTAGCATATAACTTTTCTCTCCTAAGTGTCTTCAACACTTCACGTATTTGATCGGAATGTTCTTCTTTGCTCTTTGAATAAATCAAGATATCATCAATGAACATAATCACTGATTTATCCAACATCGGCCACCACACTCGATTCATCAAATCCATAAAGGCAGCTGGCGCGTTGGTTAAACCGAATGACATGATGAGAAACTCGTAATGTCCATAACGCGTGCGGAACGCTGTCTTCGTGATATCTTGTTATTTTACCTTCAGCTGATGGTATCCAGATCGAAGATCTATTCTGGAAAACCAACTGGCACCTTGAAGCTGATCAAACAGGTCGTCAATCCTTGGTAGGGGGTAACTGTTCTTCAATGTCAACTTGTTCAACTCCCGGTAGTCTATACACATTCTCATACTTCCGTCTTTCTTCTTTACGAATAATACCGGAGCACCCTAAAGAGAGATACTCGGTCTAATAAACCTCTTATCCATCAGTTCCTGTAGCTGATCCATCAGTTCTTTCATCTCGGTCGGAGCTAACCGATACGGTGCCTTGTCAACGGGTTGCGCAGCGGGTATCAGGTCGATCTGGAATTCTATCTCACAGTCCGGTGGCACACCTGGTAGATCTTCGGCAAACACATCCGGGAAATCACGTACCACTGGCACTTCTGATAATTGTGGTATCGACACATCCACATCATTCACGTATGCCAAGTAGGCACAACATCCGCGCCTCATACACTTCTCTACCACTGCCATCGAAATCACTTTTGGAACCGTAGTGACGCGATCACCATAAACTATCACTGAACTCCCATCGGGTGCAACTAACCGAATCATCTTCTTCCGACACACGATGTTTGCCTCATAGGCTGCCAACCAATCCATCCCCAGAACTACATCAAACCCGCCTAGGGGCATCACAAATAGTTTAGCGGAGAACCTATGGCCTTCTAACTCTATGCCACAATCCTCAATCATATCAGAAATTCTGGTAGACTTACCAATAGCAGTTTCTACATCAAAAGGTTCATCGATGCTCCTACTACTAACAGGCAATTTAGCACAGAAGGCAGCAGATATGAAACTCCTACTAGCACCAGAATCAAATGGTACAGAGGCACAAGTTTGTTTTACTAGGAACACACCTGACACGACGTCGGGGTCTACCCGGGCTTCCTCTCGGGTCATCGTGAAGGCTCTTGCACCTGCCCTCTGCCCTCCTTCTTCTGGCCTCTTCTTTAACCCATAACTTTCAGCCCTTGGCTTCTTGCAGTCCTTGTTCATATGACCGATTTCACCACAGTTAAAGCACCGTGGGGCTCCACACATCTTTGAAATATGACCGGGCTTGCTACATTTGTAGCAGACATTCATTCCCAAGCAGCATTCCCCGCTATGTTCCTTCCCACACTTATCACACCGCCTCAACCCCGAGCTTGCAGTAACCACTTGGTGATCATCCATCCTCGGCCTCTTACTATTCGGGTTGAAACCACCACGCCCTAATCTCTTCCCGTTCCAATTCCTGTTATTACCACCCGTCTTCTTCACCTCAACCACCGCTACTTCCCTTTCATCATACAACATTCCCGCCAAATCCACTGCCGACCTAAAAGTGCTTGGTTGGGCAGCAATCAAATGTCTACGGATGTCGGTCGGTAGTCCCTGAACGTATCGATTGATCTTCCTCGATACCGGCGTAACTTGATCCGGCACCAACCTCGCTATTTCGTTAAACTTGGCGGTGTATTGCTGGTGGGTCATAGTTCCCACCTCCAGCTGTAAGAACTCCATTTCGATCTTGTTGAGTTCTCGATGAGGATAGAATTCCTCAATCACCAACTTCTTCAGCTTACCCCATCTCATTCTCTCGATGGCCCTGTCACCCTCGGCTTGGACAAGATTGTCCCACAAAAATAGTGTCGAGTCGACAAACAAGTGAGTGGCGAACATCACTTTCTGGTCTTCCCGACACTCACTGATATTCAATACTACCTCCATCTCCCTTATCCAGCAGTGGGCAGTAGCAGCATTACCGTTGCTGTCAAAAGTAGGAGGTTTACACCGTTGGAATACCCCGTATCTGCATCCCCTCGCGGTTTCCCGCACCACCACCTCTTCATCATCACTTGAGGCTCCCCCTCCAGCGTTTAGCTCCTCCTCCTTATCATGATCCCTCACATCACCTCTCCTGCCAGTAGTCATTCTCCTCTCCTCCTCCTTCTCCTTTCGTTCATCCTCCCTCACAGATCGGATCACTTCAGTCACGACGGACGATAGGATTGTCTGCGTGACTTGGTGAACCTCCTCTACCACTGCCTCCTTCATTGAGGCTCTCAAGTTAGCACTCTCATCCACCCACTCTGGGAGATGCAGATCAGGCCCAGCAGTAGCCATCTCTGCGGTCCTCGTCTTGTTCCTTTCGGCCCGGGGTCTACCAGCACGACCACCCCGAGTTCCACCTCGAGAAGCCTTAGATGATCTACCTCCATCCATCATCTAACACTATAAGATACAAACACCAACACGGTCATTTAAGGTAATAGCTCAGTTAATGTTAAGTATAGTAAGTCCCTAATTAGAGTGGCCAGTTGTGATTAGCCACTTACTTTACTCTTCGTTCCCCGAGCATTTCCTATCCTGACTACATCAGTATTCAAATCTAGTAAAGCATATAAATCAAATAGCATGCGCACATAATACCGGTTAACATTATAAAAGAATTAACTGATGGCACATAGCTACTCGGGCTGACATTCCTCCATTCGGTCCCATTTTCAGTTTAAGTTTAGGTTTTTGAAAATATTTACCCATTTCTCTTAAACTTTGGCTCTGATACCAACTTGTAAGGCCCCGTTTCCGGAGATCTCACAGTTGGACATTCACAACACTATTCATAAAACATTTCATAATTCATTATCACATTGCAGCGGAATTTAAACATTTAAAAGCCATTCATTTATTTATAAACGTTGTTGCTAAGTAATACATGTTTGGTATAGTTACAAAAGATCATTAGTTTGCATTACAAAAAAACAATGTTATATTCATGAACGGATGTCAGCCTTGTCCCGACGAGTAGCATCCCCGAGTGCCATCCTCAGCAATATTACCTGCCAACTAAAAACGCATAAAAGTCAGCTTTGTTGAGTGAGTCCTAGTTTTAAAATCATAAAAATATCTTGATAGATTTGTATACAAAATACTTCTTAAAGAAAATATCTTATCTTTCTTTCGGATGTGATCACACACCATACATACAAATCATAATCATTACATCATCACCATTCTCTTTCTTGCTTATTATCATTATCTTTCACTGTCGATATGGACCAAAGTGCTATACCCCCCATATAATGCGCATAAACCTGGTACTGGGCCTTGAAGTCTATAAATAGACTCCATCTGTGGTGTACATATGCTGGCACCAGTACCGGGGCAGCAACAGTGGTCCTCTCAATCTTAAAGATTGACCCTGTGTACATCCTTTGGGTTAGCTAAACCGTACACAGTTGAGCTAACGACACATGGTTGTGCACCTCCTGTAAATTTTTATTTGCAAGTCTTTTCATTCCTTATGTTCCACTTTTTGTTAATATTAATCTTCCACTTGATTAATAATAATCCTTTATGATCATAGGCAATCCATATAAAGTCACATGTTAATATCATAATAGGCACATAAGGACAGCCCACAACATGCATAACATAATCAGACACAAGCATCAAGTCAACCATGGTCAAACCCTAATCTGATCTTCCAAAATTCCAGAAAATTTCTTGTCTTAAACTAATGCGGATGAACAAAAACCAATGCGGGTGAACAACTTGCAAATACGGATGAACAACTTGCAAATGCGGATGAACAAAAACTAATGCGGATGAACAAAACCAATACGGGTGAACAACTTTGCAAATGCGGATGAACAATCTTGAAAATGCGGATGAACACTTGCAAATGCGGATGAACACTTGCAAATGTGGATGAACACTTGGTAATTATTCTGTCGTAAAAGAAATGTTGATGGACACTGTAGCAAATGCGCATGCATAAAAAGAAATGCCGATGGATACTGTAGCAAATGCGCATGCATAAAAAGAAATTGATGGATACTTAGGCTGAATTAAGGCAAATGCGGGTGAACAAAAGTGAATGTGGGTGAACAAAACACTTAGGCAATTATCACAGTGTAAATGCGGATGAACTATCAGACCTGTAAATGAGACTTATGCTATAACCAATTCTAAAACATATTTTCATACATTCTTAAGATCGATCTATCATGCTAAACTCTTAGAACAAGCTTACAACCTCATAGGACATAGAAGTTCATACACGTACATACACAGTTATCATATACAACGGTTGTAAAACATTTTAAATGCATTTTCAGCCCCAAAGAAGTTTTAAAACATAGAATCGGGGTCCTAGAACTCACCTATTGTAGCAAACAAGTGAATCTCCTCCCAACTTGCGTGTACAAGAGTTCAAACACCTAGAACAAGCCAAAACAAACACCCAAACACCAAGAACACATTGAAATCAGTTTCTAAGGTTGAAACCTCAAAGAAACCGAACCAATTAATCACAAAAACGTACTAACCTTGAATAATCTTCTTCTTCTTCACAATTCGACCGAGAGGAAACACAAAAACCAGCTTTCTTTCTTTCTTTTCTTCTTCGGAAAGCAGCAGCAGAAAGAGCATGGGCGACCATGCTCTTTATACACCCACTTTTGACTTTTTGGTACTATTTACACAAAGCACCCCTCAACTTTGCCTTCTTTTTATTTTCTTCAAATTAGTTTTCTTTCCTTTTTATTCTGACGAAATTTCGGTTGTTACAAGTCTACACCCCTTAAAGAGGTTTCGTCCCCGAAACCTGTCACTCTTCGAATAACTATGGGTAATGCTGTCTCATCTCTTCTTCAGTCTCCCACATAGAATCGGATCCTTTTTGGTGTTTCCACTATACCCGCACAAGTGGAACCACTTTATTTCTCAATCTCTTCTCCTTTCGGTTGATGATTGCCACTGGTTGCTCCACATAATTGAGCCGTTCATCCACTTCAATATCATCCAATGGTACAATCATATACATGGAATGTCGGGTGAATCCCACTTAACTCATCGGGCAATTCTAGATGGTAGGCCACCTCTCCTACTAGTGCAAAAATTCGAAAAGGCCCTATGTATCTTGGACTCAACTTGCCCCTCTTCCGGAACCGGATGATCCCTTTCCAAGGCGAGACCTTTAAAATAACTTTATCACCCACGTTGAACTCGATGGGTCTATGCCTCTTATCGGCATACGACTTCTATCTATCCTTCGCCGCCTTCATAAAGGCTTTGATCTTTTCCAGCTTCTCAGTCGTAGCCTCAATCACCTCGATGCTTCCCAATTCTTTATGCCCAATGTGTCCCCAACACACGGGCGTTCTACACCTCCTACCGTACAGCATCTCGTATAGTGGCATACCAATGCTGGCATGATAACTGTTGTTGTACGAGAACTCTGCTAACGGTAGGTGATCATCCCAACTTCCTCCAAAGTCGATCACGCATGCCCGGAGCATATCCTCGAGCGTCTGAATCGTCCACTCAGACTGACCATTTGTCTGAGGATGGTAACCCATGCTAATGTGTAGTCTCCTCCCCATGGCATCATGGAATCTCTTCCAAAACATCGATGTGAACCGGGTGTCACGATCTGACACAATAGACATCGGCACACCATGGCGAGCTACAATCTCTTTGATGAACAGGTCCGCCAGTCGCTCGGAGGAATACGTCTCGCGGATCGGTAGGAAGTGAGCACTCTTTGTCAATCGGTCAACTATCACCCAGATGGTATCGCACCCCTTCGCAGTACGGGGTAGCTTCATTATGAAGTCCATGGTGATGTGCTCCCACTTCCACTCGGGTATATCCAACGGTTGGATCTTCCCGTATGGTTTCTGATAACCAACGGTTGAATCTCGGATGGCGTCTTTGGTGACTTCCATTGCAACACGGCCTCAACCTTTGCCGGGTCCACCATAATTCCTTCAGTATTCACCACATGACCCAGAAATTGAACCTCGCATAACCAGAAAGCACACTTAGAGAATTTAGCATATAACTTATCTCTCCTAAGTGTCTTCAACACTTCACGTATGTGATCGACATGTTCTTCTTTACTCTTTGAATAAATCAAGATATCATCAATGAACACAATCACTGACTTATCCAACATCGGCCCGCACACTCGATTCATCAAATCTATAAAGGCAGCTGGCGCGTTGGTTAAACCGAATGACATGACGAGAAACTCGTAATGTCCATAATGCATGCGGAATGCTGTCTTCGGGATATCTTGTTACTTTACCTTCAGCTGATGGTGGCTAGATCAAAGATCTCTTCTGGAAAACCAACTGGCACCTTGAAGCTGATCAAACAGGTTGTCAATCTTTGGTAAGGGGTATCTATTCTTCACTGTCAACTTGTTCAACTCCCGGTAGTCTATACACATTCTCATACTACCGTCTTTCTTCTTTACGAATAATACCGGAGCACCCTAAGGAGAGATACTCGGTCTAATAAACCCCTTATACATTAGTTCCTGTAGCTGATCCATGAGTTCTTTCATCTCGGTCAGAGCTAACCGATATGGTGCCTTGGCAACGGGTTGCGCACCGGGTATCAGGTCGATTTGGAATTCTATCTCACAGTCCGGTGGCACACCTGGTAGATCTTTGGCAAACACATCCGGGAAATCACGTACCACTGGCACTTCTGATAATTGTGGTATCGACACGTCTACATCTTTCACGTATGCCAAGTAGGAACAGCATCCGCGCCTCATACACTTCTCTGCCACTGCCATCGAAATCACTTTTGGAACCGTAGTGACGCGATCACCATAAACTATCACTGAACTCCCATCAGGTGCAACTAACCGAATCATCTTCTTCCGACACACGATGTTTGCCTCATAGGCTGCCAACCAATCCATCCCTAGAACTACATCAAACCCGCCTAGAGGCAGCACAAATAGTTTAGCGGAGAACCTATGGCCTTCTAACTCTATGCCACAATCCTTAATCATATCAGAAATTCTGGTAGACTTACCAATAGCAGTTTTTACATCAAAAGGTTCATTGATGCTCCTACTACTAACAGGCAATTTAGCATAGAAGGCAGCAGATATGAAACTCCTACTAGCACCAGAATGAAATAAAAGTTTGAAATATCACAAGTTCAAAATTGAGGGTCAATTATGTAAATTTTGTGTGAAAGTCAAAATTTGACAAATTGTTTAAAAAATTAGTATATGAACAGTACTAATATGTTTAAACAGTGTTCAGGTGGAAGATTGAATATTACAAGTGTTAGACACATGAAAGCAATCTCATGCGCCTAAACAGTGTTCAAAAGTCCAAAATTAGGAGCATGATGATATTTCAGAATTTGCACAAGTGTTGGGCGTTTCAGACAACCTCATGTTGCTAAACAGTTGTTATGCGGCTAAACAGTTGTCATGCGTCTAAACAGTTGATATAGGTCTGAAAATTTTGGTTAAGTGTTGGGCGTTTCACAAATCCTTATACGCCTACACAGTACCAAGCTTTCAAGTGGGCGTTTCAAGTAAAAAAAATTCCAAGTATTGGGCGTTTCAGGTATTCTCATGCATCCTGAACAGTGCAAAAGCGCCTAAACAATGCTTATGTGTCTGAACATTGCTTGTGCGTCTGACCTCATGCGTACAAACAGTGCTCATGCGCCTAAGTACTTAGTGAAAAATTCAGTCTCATACACACAAACAGTGTTCATGTGCCTAACCTCATGCTCACAAACAGTGCTCATGTGCCTAAAAAAGATCACTTAGTATAAATACAACACTTTGTGATTTCATTCAATTCATTCACTCAAAACCCCTGAACTCTCACACCCGACTCTCGATTAACATTGATAATCTAATTCTGATTGATTTATGTCAAAATCTTGCATTTGATAGTGTTATCTTTGATTCTAAACGTAAGTAATCGAACAAATTCATACAAATTTCAAGTTTTAAGTTGATTTTGATCGGGCGTTTCAACCCTATACGGACGTATGAACCTATTCAAACTGAAATCTTAGAAATTTGTGATCAAAATGGATTTAAAAACTGAAATTGATGATTGTTTGATGATATAACTTTGATTTCGATCATATTGACACATTCAAATCAAATTTTGTAGATGCTTCTTGAAGATTAACATTTAGTCTTTATTAGTATTTGTATAGTTTTGTCATAGTGTAGGGACTTATTATGTAAATATATGTTTCTTTTTGTTTTCTTTGATAGTATAAATAGCATAGATAAGGTATTGTATAGGTAGACCTTGAAAGTAGAGAACCTGAGAATCAGTTAGAACGACTTGTAACTGTTTTTCTTACACTTGTACTTTCTATGCTTACTATCAATGAAAAACTATGAATTTTTCTGATTTGTTTGCATTGAATTGAGTACTTGTATTTGTTTTGATTGAATTGTATCATAATATCATCACAGATCGATCCATTTTGATCCTATCAAATGGTATCAGAGCTGTTGGTTCAGTGATTTGAGTTTCTTAAACTGTCGAACTTTTGAATCACTTGAATCTGTGATTGATAAGCAATTCAATCTAACAATTGTTGACTTCATTTGTGTTTCATCATTAGAAACATGAATTGAATCACAATTTGCAGTTCAATTCATTCAAAATCATTGAATTTGTTCAAATTAGTGTTCGAACCTGTTCTTTATTTTCGAACTGAAATTCAATCAGAAAACTGAATTGTTGTTGTTGTTTGGTGAAATTGAAGATGAAGGACTGTTAATCGATCAAATTAAAGTCTAATTGGAAGTTTTCAGAGCAATTCAACAAGTTTTAAATATTGTCAGCAGATCTGAGTTCATTTGAATATGTTGAATTTGGCGCATTAGGTCAAAACACTACTGAAAATTGCCTAAGTGTTTGGGCGCTTGACAACTGTTTAGGCGTTTCACAACTGTTAAGGCGTTTTTGGTCTAGGCGTTTTACCACTGTGGGGGCGTATTACAACTGTGTGGACACTTTGAAACTTCCCAGAAACTAAGTATTTTCAGGCGTATTACCACTGTTGAGGCGCATCTGAACTGTTTGGGCGTTTTTGACACCCAGGCGTCTGACAACTGTTTGGGCGTTTCACAACTGTTCAGATGCATTACAAGTTAGGCGTTTGAGAATTCTTCTAAGGCAATCCCTTAGATGTTTCAGTCAAAGTCCAAGGAGTTTCACCACTGTTTGGGCGTTTCATCACTATTCAGGCGCATCACCTCAACACTTAGAAATTTTTAAAATTTAAAATACAAAAACATTTTCAATTAATTTTTTAATTCAAAAATTAAAAACAACAAAAAACAAATTCTTTTCTTAAAAACAAAAATTAAAAATGGTAAAATCAGAAGATTCTGAGAACAGAGTTCCCAAGTTGAAGAACAGAGCAGACTTGAAGAACTGGTCCCTTAGATTGAAACATCATCTTAATTCTATTGACACTGACTTGTGGAAGTCAATAGAAAAAGGACCTCATATTTCAATTACTTCGGATGGTCCTGTTGGAGGAATTGTATATACAAGAGATTCTCCAGAACCATATCCGAAAGATGGGTTACAAGGTAATGATCTAAGGAAAGTCAAGAATGATATTAAAGCTTATTCTTTGATGTGTAAAGGATTACCACTTGAAGTACAAGCTAGACTTAATGGATATCAAACTGGATATACCATGTATAAAGCTTTGAAGATAATTTGTGAAGGTGGTAAGGAAATTCAAGATCTCAAGAAGCAGAAACTGAAGAGGCAGTTAGAGTTATTTGAGCATTAATCTGGTGAAACTATAAATCAAATGATGAATAGATTTATGCAACTCACAACTGAGATGTCTACTGCTGGCATCAAAAATAATCTCAAAGATCTAAACTTCAGGCTTCTCAATGCTCTTCCATCCTCATGGAAACAAACTATGACATTGTTGAAGCACACTGAAAAATTTCCTATGAATCTTGATCTGTTGATTGCAAAAATTGAGTCAGTGGACATAGATGAAAGCTCAAGAAACAATGATAGAGCAGCATCAATGTCTCAATACAAGTATGTTGCATCTCCAGCTAGTACTGTGGATAATGCATTTATGGAAAAGAATGAAAGTTCACCAGAAGAAGAGGGTGATCTGTTTGTTGGAGCAGGGTTCTTTACAGATTCTTCATATACAAGTGCTCCTGCTTATGCAACATAGCATCAACCTTAGTCTCCTCCTAAAGCTCAAACTTCTAACGCTCATACTGAGACTCCATCTTCTAACTCTGCTAAACCTAGCAAAGTTAAAGATGTTATTAACATCCTATTACAGGATGAAGAGTCCAAATCTGCTTTTACTGCTTTTATGGCTAGTTTTCAAGCTTATCAAGGTAGTCATTTAACTCAATTAGATTTTGTTTTGCCGGACTTATTTGAGATGGACCCAGATGACGTGGAGGAAATGGATCTGAATTGGCAAATGGTGGTGATTGCATACAGAACTCAGAAACACTCTTATGTCACACAGGAACTACAAGCCAAGTGCTAACAAGACTGTTGGATTTGACAAGTCTAAGTCAAGGTGTTTTAACTACAATAGCTATGGTCACTTTTCAAGGGAATGCAAATCTCCCAGAAACAAAGGAGGAAATAGCCAATTGAGTTCAAGCAATCAGAGGTTTCAACAATCATCTCAGAAGACATTCCAAAAGCCATTCCAAAGCTTACCAATGCCTGAACTTAAAGATGAATCTAAGTCATCTGAAGAGCCCAAGAAAGCTCTAGTTGTTAGCATTAAGGACGGATATGATTGGAGTGCTTATGTAGAAAAATTTACTGCTGATCTAACTTCTAGTTTATCTCTTACTGCAGAAGTTCAAGGAGAAGATTGGTCAGAAGATAGTGATCCAAAGGCTAAATATGATTCTGAGAATGAAGAAGAAGAATACGACTGGAGTGATAAAGCTGATCCTAAAGAGGATTCAGAAGAAGTTGCTTTAATGGCACAATCAGATCAACCAAAGGTTGAAAATTCATCTTCTAAATCTGAGACTTCTTCACCTAAATATCCTGAAATACCAACTAAAGTAAGAGAAAAACTATGCACCAAATCTTGCTTTGAACAAGTAGAGTATTATCGAACTTACTAGTACAAAATTTGTGACAAGCTCAAGCAAGAAGAATTAATGCATAATAAACTCAAAAATGACCATAAAATATCTGATGAAAAGATCATTTCTTTACAAACTTCATGGAACAAAACTTTGAAAGATTTAGAAATTGTTTCCAAATAACTTGAAGAAATGACTAAGAATTTGGAACAGGAGAAAATAGCACATGCTACTACACAAGTTGATCTAGCAAAAGTCAAAAGTTTCAAAACAATTGTAGAACAACTAGTGAGTGAACGAAAGGATAAACAAAAAGCAGGATTAGGTTTTACTCAAGAACCAATGCCTGAATCTATAACAAACACTCTACCAAAGGATTTTAACACGCATGATCACGACCGAAAAGGATACAGAAAAGATCAAAAACGGTCATCCAATAAAAGTTAAATCATATGAACCACGACCGAAAAGCAAGAAAATTTTTGTGTCAAAAGAATCTGTGTTGGAGGAAGTTATCATTAAAAACAAAGATAAGGCAAAACAAAAAGAAGAAACATTAGAAGATTCAAACTCATATGATCTAAATATTCTAGAGTTTAAATGTCAAAAAGATCAAAAACAGAAAAAAACTAGAAAAACAATCTTCAACTGAAGATGTTAAATCTAAAATGAAACCAAGTTCTTCAAAATCAAGGAATCAAAGAAGAAGAAGAAAATTGACTAAAGCTAAAACTGATCAAAATAAGAGTCAAGATAATGAAACAAAAACAGCAAATCAAACAAATAAATTTAAACCAGTTATATTTGTGTCTGCTGGTCTGTTGAACATGAACTCAATTCAAGATGCTAAACAAACTCCTAAGAACAAATCGAACTCGGATCTTAAAACAGGTTCAAATTCAAAGACTTCCACTGTCGTTAAACGATTTGTGTCTAAGGAATCAAAGAATGAAGTTCATATACAAAAGCCAAAACCAAATGTGAAAAAGAACAAACTGTCAAATCAAAAGAATCAGATTAATTTTTTGACGCCTAAACCTAGACAAGGATCAAACATTGCGTCAACATCGAAAGTCAATAAACAGTAGTTCAAAACTCCACAGAGATACTGTGAAATCTGTGACATGTACAATCACAACATTGCTAAATGTTTTTTAATAAGTACTGTCACATATGCGATATGAGAAATCACTCAACATCATAGTGTTATTTTAATAAGTACTGTACCTTCTGTGATGAACGGACTCACAACATAGAAAATTGTTACTTTAGAAAAACTTCTCCAAGGAAAGGATTTGCTAATGCACAATTTAGCAAAGGTTATGTTAATCCTCAGTTTAAAAGAAATCAAACTGTTGATTTTCAAAGATTAACTAACCAACCGTCAATAGGCTTGAGATCTTTCAAAAGAAATGACTCTGCAAGAACAAGACAATATCATCACAGATTGATCCATTTTGATCCTATCAAATGGTATCAATTCATTCCAAGGTCAGTGAGAATGAACAATAAAAATTTTGGAAATAAATTTTTTTCAAAAATTGATCAATTCAATGGTATGAATTTTCTTAAAAATGATCAAAAATTTGTGAATCATAGAATTGGCAATTTCATTAAAAACATGCCGGATGTGAACAAACTTCATTTTAAACAATTTACTATTGTTGACAAGTTTGGCAAGCCCAAGACCATCTCGGCTTGGGTTGATAATTCAACTTAATTATTCTTGAAATGCAGGTGCGCCCAAGAAGACCAATCAACACATGGTATGTGGATAGCGGGTGCAGCCGGCACATGACGGGCAATCATGCCTTACTTCAAGATTTTAAGTTAAAAGATGGTACACATGTCGCCTTCGGTGGTGATGCAGGAGGAAAAATCACAGGCGAGGGAACAGTATCCAATGGGATAATAAGATTCGATAAAGTCAACTTCTGCTCACAGTTGAACTTTAATCTGTTAAGCGTTTCCCAAATTTGTGATAAATCATATTCTGTTCTTTTTGATGATTCTTTTTGCTACATTTTGAAGCCAGGTTTTTAGATTAGAAAAGACTGGGTGGTTGTTAAAGCTGTTAGGGATCGAGATGTATACAAGCTGGATATGTCTCAAGTTGATCCATCTACAGAAAGAACATGCCTTATTTCTCAAGCATCAATGATAAAGTCAGCTTTGGCATAGACGTCTCGGACATTCCAACTTCAGGAATATGAACAAGCTTATAGTGGGAAATCATGTTATTGGCCTTCCAACAAAGAAGTTTCCCACTACTGATCTCTGCTCAGCATGTTTAAAGGGGAAGCAACACAGAGTGTCTTATAAGCCCAAGCAAATAAACTCAAATTCCAAACCTCTCCAGATGTTGCACATGGACCTTTTCGGACCAACCAACGTGAAGAGTATTAGAAGAAAACCTTACTGTTTAGTAATCATTGATGACTTCACCAGATTTTCATGGGTTTTCTTTTTGAATGCTAAATCTGAAACGGTTGAATTATTAAAAGAATTCATCATAAAAGTTGAAAACCAATTAGAACAAAAAGTAAAAATAATAAGAAGTGATAATGGAATGGAATTTAAAAATGCTAATATTAACATGTTCTGTGTAGAAAAAGGAATTGCTCATCAGTTCGGTGCTCTCAGAACTCCACAACAAAATGGAGTTGCGGAAAGGAAGAACATAACATTGATTGAGGCTGCACGATCCATGTTAGCAGATGCGAAAATTCCTATCACTTTCTGGGATGAAGCCATATCTACTGCGTGTTTCGTACAGAATCGTACTTTAATTGTGAAAGACAAACTGAAAATTCCTTATGAGTTGATGTTTGGCAGGAAACCAAACATAGATTTTCATAAATCTTTTGGTTGTCCAGTTATGATTTTAAATTCAAGTGATCAGCTAGAAAAATTTGATGCAAAATCTGATGATGGATTTTTCGTTGGATATTCATCTTTTTCAAAAGCCTATCGAGTTTATAACTCTAGGACAAATGTTATACTTGAAACATTCAACGTTAAATTTCTTGAAAATTCTTTTCCATCAGTTTCAAATGGTCCAGCTTGGTTATTTTATTTAGATTCATTGTCAAACTCTTTTCAATTTAACTTGTTTGATCAATCTAACTTGCTTGATTCTACAGGTAAGAAGAAAACTCAAGGAGATCTTGGTTCTTTTAGTGATGATTCAGATTCTAATGATATGGATGATTCAAGCCCAGATTATCCATTTTTCTCTTTTGTCAAAGATTCTATAATTCGATTTGAAAATAAAGATGATCTCTCTCAACAAGATGAAGATCATTCCATTTTAGAAAATCAAAATGTTTCACAACCTATTCCTAATGATGGTATAGAAATTGTAAAACCTGAGTTTGGAAGTTCATCCATTTCTGGTGATGTAGTTAACACCGGTAATCTTGATTACTTCATCAACTCACCGACTCAAGTTCACAATTTCAATCCGCATTCTTTGAACCTATTGCATCAGCTTTCTAACTTGAACCAAAACAATCTAGATGTTCATGTTCAAGGAAATGAGATTCAAACATCTCGTATTCACAAGAACCATCCAACATCTCAGATTATCGGTCCATTGAATGAGAGAACTATGAGGAGTAAATCTTAACAAGCAAATGTTTGTTTATACTTGTGTTTTCTTTCTCAAATTGTTCTTAAAAATGCTATCGAAGCGTTAAAGGACAATAGTTGAATTGAGGCTATGCAAGAAGAATTACTTCAATTCCGTAAACAAGAAGTGTGGAATCTTATGGATTTACCTGAAGGAGAAAATGCCATAGGCACACGATGGTTGTTTAGAAACGAAACAGATGATCGAGGAATTATTATTCAAAATAAAGCGAGACTTGTTGCATAAGGATACACCCAAGAAGAAGGAATAGATTATGATGAAGTATTTGCTTCAGTTGCAAGACTTGAATCAATTCGTGTCTTCCTGGCTTATGCATCATTCAAAGAGTATCAAGTGGACGTTAATGGTACATTTTTGTATGGTCCAATCACCGATGATGTGTTCGTAAAGCAACCTCCGGGTTTTAAATATTCAGAATTTCCTCATCGTGTGTACAAGCTTAGCAAAGCTTTGTATGGACTCCATCAAGCCCCTAGAATCTGGTATGAAACATTATCATAGCACTTAATCGAATATGGATACATGCGAGTGAAATTGATCCAACTCTGTTTATCAAGAAGGATGTTGATTATCTTTTATATGTACAAGTGTATGTCGATGATATCATATTTGGTTCTACAAGTCCAAAATTATGCAATGAATTCGAAGAAATCATGAAGTCTGGATTTCAAATGAATTCTATGGGAGAAATAAATTTCTTTCTTGGACTTCAAGTCAGGCAATCTCCAGATGGAATCTTCATTAATCAAGAGAATTTCGTTGACAAACTCTTGAAAAAATTTAAACTGCAAGATTGTCAATCCATAAGAACTACAGCTGACGTAGATACCAAGATTGAGCCTGATCCAAAAGGAAAATCTGTAGACCAAACTTTATACAGATCTATGATTGGTTCATTAATATATCTTACTACATCTAGACCTGATATAATGTATGTTGTTTGTGTCTGTGTCAGGTATCAATCAGACCTGAAGGAATCTCACTTAATTGCTATCAAATGCATATTCAGATATCTCAAAGGAAAACCGACCTTAGGGTTATGTTATCCTTATGAAGGAAACTTCGAGTTATATGGGTATACTGATTGTGATTATGGAGGATGTTGTCAAGATAGAAAATCAACTAAGGGTGGATGTCAATTTTTAGGACCCAGATTAGTCTCATGGAAATGTAAGAAACAAACAAATGTCTCCGTTTTAACCGCAAAAGCTGAGTACATAGCTGCTTCAGCAGGATGTTCTCAGATCCTTTGGTTACAAAACCAACTGCTGGATTACGAGTTCAACTTTCATAAAACTCCAATTACATTGATAACACTGCAGCTATATTCATTACAGCTAATCCTGTCCAACATTCAAAAACAAAACATATCGATATTCGATATCATTTTCTCAGAGATAACTCTGAAAAAGGTTTAATCATTCTGATTCAAATTGCAACTGAAAAACAGTTGGCTGACCTTTTTACTATAGCCTTCTTACCAGGACGGTTTGAGTATTTGGTATAGTCAATTGGTCTTATTAACCACATTTAAAAACTGGTTTTAGAGTATTTCAGTTAATTGAGTCTAAATATGATCAGAACCCTCCCTTACCTGTATAGGACACAACAAGAGAAACTATCAAAGTTAATTCCCTGAATGTATTTTGTGTGTGTATGTTTCTTTGAAAAAGCAAAACCAAATACAAAAATAGAAAATTGAAAAATCAAAAGATAAAAATATTAAACAAAAACTACAAAAAATAGTGTTTTTCTTGTTAATTCATTATTTTGGATGAATCTGTTATTGCAATATGTGAGAAATGATAGATACATTAGTATGATCAGTTGCATACTTCACTCGATAACAAAGTCTGACGTGATCAGATATGATGTGCAAGTAAGTTCATGCAATTAGACTGAAAAAGTAAATTCTTGTGATTAAACAAAATCACTCATGCATTCATGTTTGTCAATCTTAACACTAATGAGTAGTGTTGATTTCTCAAATTCATTACTTATTAAGACATAATCTCACACTTGATGGTGATATGAATAACCATTGAGCTCTAATTATTTAATGCATCTAACACTTCTCTGTTTTGAGTCATCATAGACCTGAAGTGATGAGATATCCTTTGTTGTAAGTGATTACAGACCTGGATATTCTCACTGATGCAACAAGATGCCAATGTGCACAAACACTAAATGAGATCTGGTTATAGTATATGTCAGGTTAACAATTTGAGAATAGTGACTTCTTGCATATCAATATGAGAATTAACCTCTCTAAGTCTAAGTGTGACTGCATAATGTCATATCTAATTGTACCTTAATTAATCCAAGAATTAAAAAAGTAAGTGTGCTGAATATCTTGCTAAATGCACTCATTTTCTATCCTTAGATCTCGTGTCATCTTTGCTGCAGAAATACTGACCTGGAACACACTTGATCAGGATTTATTCACTGTCTATGACTATCCATCAATTTTTTTATTTCAAAGTGCTGATCTTAACTGATTTGATCTCACTGCAGACATTGATTCATTTGTAAATATTAGATTTTTATTCTGCTTTAATTTTGATTTTTGCATGTTTTCTGTGTGCAGGCATATTAACAATGATTAGTGTGATCTTCATATGACAAATTCAAGAAACTTCTAAGTTTTGTTAAACTTAAAAGTTTAGGGGGAGTAAAAAGAGTAAAAAATAAAGTGTCAAAGAGAAAATTATTCAATTTCAAGTTACTGTTTTGAATGGAAAGGATGTGTGTGTTTGACATAATGTAAAAATAAACCTGAAAAACATTTTAAAGTGGAAAAGTTTCTTGCAACATTATAATATGAGATTATTTGTTAAAATTAGAAACTAAAATGACGGGAAATTGTTTTTGAATAATTAATACAAATATAAAAAGTCAAAACATAAAATGATCAAAAATAAAAATAAAAGTTTGAAATGTCAAAAGTTCAAAATTGAGGGTCAATTATGAAAATTTTGGGTGAAAGTCAAAATTTGATAAATTGTTTAAAAATTAGTATGTGAATAGTACTAATGTGTTTAAACAGTGTTCGGGTGGAAGACTTGAAAATTACAAGTGTTAGACTCATGAAAGTTATCTCATGCGCCTAAACAGTGTTCAAAAGTACAAAAATTAGGAGCATGATGATATTTCAGAATTTGCACAAGTGTATTGGGCGTTTCTGACAACCTCATGCGGCTAAACAGTTTTAATGCGGCTAAACAGTTGTCATGCGTCTAAATAGTTGTCATAAGTCTTAAATTTTGATTAAGTGTTGGGCATTTCACAAATCCTCATACGCCTACACAGTACCAAGCTTTCAAGTGGGCATTTCAAGTAAATTTTTTTTTAAGTATTGGGCGTTTCAGGTATTCTCATGCGTCTGAACAGTGCAAAAGCGCATAAACAGTGCTTATGCATCTGAACAGTGCTCATGCGTCTGACCTCATGCGCACAAACAGTGCTCATGCGCCTACGTACTTAGTGAAAAATTCAGTCTCATGCGCACAAACAGTGTTCATGTGCCTAACCTCATGCGCATAAACAGTGCTCATGCGCCTAAAAGTTTCATTTAGTATAAATACAACACTTTGTGATTTCAGTCGATTCATTCACTCAAAACCCCTGAACATTCACACCCGACTCTCGATTATTTTTGATTTTCAGATTGTGATTGATTTAAGTTCTAAAAGTGTGTTCAATAGTGAGTATTACTGATTATAAACATATGTTCTTGAACAAAATCACACAAATTCCATGTTTAATGGTTGAATTTGATTGGGCGTTTCTATGCTATACGGGCGTATGAACCTTAGTCATCTGAAATATGTGAAATTGTTGAATAAAATGGATATAAGAACTGAAATTATTGATTGATTGTTAATATAAACTTGATTTCGAGCATGTTGATACATTCAAATCAGTTGTTAATCGAAATTGTTCCTGATGATGAATGTTCATCAGTCGAATGTTGAAGATGAACAGCCAAATTTGAATTTTTTTTTAAAATGAAAAATTAATCATAAAATCATGTTAAAATTTGTTTTTGATAAGAATTTATTGAATTAATGTGTTTTATACGACTTTCATACTAACTTTAATGCATTTTGTTCTTGAACAGACCATGTAAACACTTAGAAAATTTTTTTAAGTGCAAGTTAGATTAAAAAAATTGATAAAACGCTAATTCTTTAAAATTTCAATAAATTTCATTGATTTTAAGTGTTAAAAGTCAAAGTGTCTAAATCTCTATTTCAAATTTTTGCAGATGGCTAAGTTAAAATTTGAGCCAAAGCATAATGTGGCAGCTTTACTAAATACTACAAGAGGTTGTTAGCTAAGAAGAAATGATTAGGTTCCTGTTGAGAACTAAATAAGTATATGCTATGTGTTATCAACCAGTCATACATGCAAGATTGATAAAGAAGTTTTGGAACACAGCCACAGTTGAACTCAATGATGATGGTAGAAAGGTTGTAAGGAGATTTATTACTAATATGAGAATGATTGAAGTTTCTGAAGACTCAATTAGAGAAGCATAAAGGTTGAGACATAATGACCCTGATGATATAGCTAAATTATCTTTCAATGAATGTAGAGAAACATTTATGGCTATGGATAACCCAGACCATTTTCCCAAGAAACAATTCTTCAGAGCACGAGTGTATAATCATTGGAAGCTACTGTGTTATATCTTTCAGCACTATTTGTCAAAGAGAAGTGTAGGATGGAATTCTTTTCCAATTGACATAGCATGTCCGATTGCAGCTCTTGCAACAAACAGAAGGTTTAACATGTCAAAATGGATTCTTAATGGTTTTATTTTCATTCTGAAGAAAAGAATCAGGAATAAGTACTTGATTTATCCTAGATTCTTTCAAATGATAATCAATGAAGTGCAGCCAGATATTCATGTTCTTGGTTTTAGTGGAGAGACAATGATACTAGAGCATATGTCAGAAATTTCTTATAAAAGACTTGCTATGATCACATGTGCACAAAATGTGCCCATGTTTGAATACATGAGAAATGTTGCTAATGATGAGGTGGATATTACTATAGATCACTTTCATTTGACTAAGGAAGAACCAATTGATCCAAATGAACTTATTGAAGAATTACCTCAAGAACCTTCTGATGATGATGAAGATGATGGAGATGATGATGAAAGTTCAAGTTCTTCTGATGATGATGATGATAATAATGATGGTGGTAATGATGATGATGAAATGGAAGAAGTTCATGAAGATGTTGTTCATGAATCTAAACATGTTGATGATGATATACATGAAGCTAAACAGGTTTAAGGTGAAAATGAAAATGAATTAACTGTTGAAGAGATCATTGAGATGATTGAAGGAAATGTTAAAGCTAATATTCAACAGGATACTGAAAATGTTCAAGATTTTGAAGTTTTTGAAGTTGAGATTCAAAATGATTTTCAACAAGATGCTAATATGACTGAAGAAACAAATGTTCAACAGATCATTGATGATTTGAAAGAAGAAAACTCTAAGCAATTGAAGCTTATTGAGGAATTGAAAGAAGAAAATGATAAGCTGAAAGAAGATTTACTAAAAAAAAATCAAGTGATTGATGAACTTGAAAAGGATAAAGAAGCAAATATTCAAAATTTTGAAGTGATGCTTAGAGATTATGATATTATGGAAGAAAAAATTAAGAAGTTGAAAGAAAGTCATGATTTATTGAAAGAAGAATTTGAGAAATTAAAAGAAAGTGCAAAATCTTCATCTCCTAAAGTGATGATTATATCTGAAGTAACTCCAACAAATGTTGAGAAGATATCAGAAGTAGATAATGGTAAAAGGAAAATTAATGACATTGATGTATCAGTTTTACCTGAATCATCATCAAAAGTTCAAAAGATTGTTGATGAACCTGCATTTGAAGAAGAAGGGGAGTCTGAAATTCAAAAGAAGATAGAAGCTCTTGATGACATAGACTCAGAATTTAATGATGCATGGTACGATGAAGTACTTGAAGATGAACATTTGGTTGAAGCAAATTATTCTCCTATTGAAGAATCTACTGAAGTCATTCCTGTGGATATTGAAGATAAGTATAATTACTTAATCAGGATGAAGTATAATAGAGTATTTCTTGATGGATTAACAGTATCTCAAATTAACGAAGAATACGAGAAGTGCGTAACTGCTGAATCAAGTGCTCCTGTAGATCCAAATGAGATTATTGTTGAACATGGTGAATGGAATCCAACTAGTGAAAGTATCAATGTTGATGATATTCCAACTTCTGAATTGCACCATCCAGATCCAAATGATATGAATGTTACTGCTTTAAGGACATGGTTACAATCACGTAACTATCCAAGTAAGAAGCTCAATAGATTACAAGCACAGTCATTGAGAAATTTGGTGAGGAGTTTCCAAGAGATTGAGAAACAAACCAATAGAATAATCATGCTTGATACAGATAATCCTCAATATCATGAGATCACAAAACGAACAAGAATCTTGAAGCCTCAAGAAA
Source organism: Flaveria sonorensis (assembly GCA_025506505.1). NCBI lineage: Eukaryota > Viridiplantae > Streptophyta > Magnoliopsida > Asterales > Asteraceae > Flaveria > Flaveria sonorensis. The sequence continues at coordinate 38,354,260 of CM046432.1, forward strand.
TAAAGAATATGGAGCTAATCAGAAGTGACATGAGAGAAGAAAAGGGTTAATAAAGTTATACCCTGAGAATGAAAAACAAGCTTATAAAGTGTCAGTCGAGCAAAAGCAATTGTGGAACAAAGCTCGGACTGCTGGTGATCTAGTTAGAAACGTTTTGCAAAAAGGCCAATCAATTTCTGAATTGCTCAATACAATGATCGTGTCTGATTCTACAAAGAATGTGAAAATAGTAGCATGGAAGTATGATGAGGTGTTTGATGCATTTTTGATCAAACATGTAAACGCTATTTGTGATGTTTATCATTTTTACACGAGCATCATAGCCTTACCAGTGCAAGATTTGAAGGAACTAAATAAGTTGCCTTTGATAAATCCATCAAAATCAAATCGAGGAGAAAATTTTGTTAAACTCCTGAATGTAGGTATGACAAGAATGGAGTCGTATCTAAAAACAAGATGTGATCAAGAGGATAAACAATACTTTAAGTCTGTTAAAAGTAAAAGAAAAATTGCTGAGAATCCAGAAGAAGAAGAAGAAAGGTTTTTGGATGCTTATAGTGATTAATTTTTTCATTTTTTGAAAAAGTCCAATTTTGAGATGGTTTTATAATTCAGATACCTTTGAGTTAAAATTAGTTCGGAACCTTGATGACTGGGATAAAGATATGATCTCATTGTTTGGTGTATTTGAGCTTAAACTATTTCATCCGAGCTATATTTCATTTTTGTCTATTCAAGAATTTGATAAAGTATCTTCTGAAGTGGCAGAGAATGATCGAAAGTATTTCATGTCAATAATCAACGTGATAAATGCTGCCATGGAAAGAATTTCTCTGAGAAAAGCTCTTGCATATGCAAACATTGTGAAGAAAGGCATTAAGGAGATTGAATTTATGAGAATTTCTAGTAAAGGAGTATTGGAGATTCATGCAAAAGACCATTCAAATCCAATTGAACTTTATGCCAATATTGATATTGTAGGTTTGTAGAAAGAAACATTGGAGATAATGAATCAAAAGGAGATAAAGACTAATCCATCAAAGTCAGAACAAGGAGTACTTGCAAGCAAGTTCAAATCAGCAATTTCCAAAGCTTTGTCTGAGTTGAAGCTAGATAAGGAAAAACCAATGTTCAAGATCAAGGAGGAACCAGAAGATTACTTTGAAGTATGAAGACAAAGAGAAAAGACAAGAGAAAAGATTAAAGATTAAAGACAAAAGATTTAAGATAAAAGATTGAAGATAGAAGATTGAAGACAGAAGATTAAAGAAGATTGAAGACAAAGATCTGAACACTGAAGATTGATATTTTGAAGACTGAAGACAATGTCAATCTTAGGGGGAGTATTGTAGATGCTTCTTGAAGATTAACATTTAGTCTTTATTAGTCTTTGTATAGTTTTGTCATAGTGTAGGGACTTATTGTGTAAATATATGTTCCTTTTTGTTTTCTTTGATAGTATAAATAGCATAGATAAGGTATTGTGTAGGTAGACCTTGAAAATAAAGAACCTGAGAATCAGTTAGAATGACTTGTAACTGTTTTTCTTACACATGTACTTTCTATGCTTACTATCAATGAAAAACTATGAATTTTTCTAATTTGTTTGCATTGAATTGAGTACTTGTGTTTGTTTTGATTGAATTGTATCATAATATCATCACAGATCGATCCATTTTGATCCTATCAAATTTTCATCAAAAAAAATTATTCCTGATGATGAAGTTCATTAGTCGAACTGATGAAGATGAACAGTCAGTTTTGAATTTTGAATAAAAATAAGAAAAAAAATTAAATCATAAATTCATAATTTGTTTAATCCTGATTTAAAAAGGTTAATGAATTGATATGTTTGAAATTTATTACTCATTAACTTGAATGTATTTTGTTTTCGACAAAATTCTTAAAAATTTAAAATTTTCAAAAATTCAAGTTAAAGTAAAAAATTATAAAACAAAATAATTCATTCAAACTTTCAAAAATATCAGAATTGATTCATCATTAAAAATTCTTAAATGTCTAATTGTCTTTGTTTTTATCATTTTCAGATGGATAATTTAAAGTTCGAGCCTAAACACAATGTGGCAACTTTCTTAAATGACGATGTTTGTGAAGCCACCGGGTACGAGGAAGTGATTAGATTTTTACTGAGGACGAAGTACGTATATGCTATGTGTTACCAGCCAATTATATACATGCGATTGATAAAGAAGTTCTGGTCTACTACAACTATTGAAGTTGATGACCATGGAAGGAAAGTTTTAAGAGGGTTTATCACAAATGACCGAATGATTGAAGTGTCAGAAGACTCAATAAGAGAAGCATTGAGGCTTGGTGAAAATGATCCACAAGATCTAGCTGAACTGTCTTATAATGAATGCAAAGAGACATTCTTAGCTATGGGTCATCCTGACCACTTTCCCAAGAAACAATTTTTCCGTGCTCGGGTGTTTAATCATTGGAAATTACTGTGTTATATTTTCCAACACTGCATGTCTAAAAGGAGTGCTGGATGGAACTCTTTCCCTGTAGACATTGCATCTCCTATAGTTGCCCTAGACACCAATCGACGATTCAACATGGCTAAGTGGATAATGAATGGTTTTATATTCAACTTGGAGAAGGGCATACGAAACAAATATCTGATGTATCCAAGATTCTTACAGATGATCATTAATGTTGAGAATCCTGATTTCCAAGCATAAGGAGTCAGTGGAGAAGTGATGGTCTTGGAACACATGAATGAGATGACTTATAAGAAGTTGGCAATGGTAACTGGTGCTATAAACGTTCCATTATTTGACTATATGAGAGCAGATGCTGAAGATGTGAATATCAATGAAGATCATTTTCATCTCATTGTGGATGAACCTGTAGACCTAAGTGATCTTATTGAAGAAGTTCCATAAGAACCTTCTGAATCTGATGATGAAAATGATGATGAAGAAGATGATGATGATGATTCCAGTGAAAGTGGAAGTTCAAGTCCTGATAATGATGATAATAATGATGATGATAACAATGATGATGATGAGATTGAACAAGTGCATGATGTTAGTCAAACTGAAGACGTTGTTCAAGAAACTGAACAAGTTGAAGGTGATAATGCTGATGAGCTTACTGTTGAAGAAGTGATAGAGATGATAGAAAGAGGTGTTGAAGGAAATGTACAAGATGATGATGATGTACAGATTGTTGATACACTTGAATCTGTTCTACCAGATGAAGTAAACATGTGACTGAAAAAATGATCAAGGATTTGAAAGAGGAGAATACTAAATAAGCAAAGATTATTGAAGATTTTAAAGTTGAAAATGAAATGTTAACAGATGAAATTCAAAGGAAAGATAAATTAATTGATGAGTTGAAAAAGATAAAGAGACTAACTTGCAAAATTTTGAAGTGATGCTCAAGGATTATGATTCAATGGAAGAAAAATTCAATGTGTTAAAAGAAAATTATGAAGCTTTGAAAAAACAATTTAAGGAAATGAAAGAAAGTATAAAATCTCCATCTTCTGAAGTTATGATTATTTCTGAAGTTGTTCCAATTGATGTTGAAAAGATTTCAGAAGTGGATAAAGGGAAAAGAAAACTTGAAGATATAGATGTTTCAGTCTTACCTGAATCATCATCTAAAGTTCAAAAGGTTGCAGAAGAAAGTGATCCAAAGGCTAAATATGATTCTAAGAATGAAGAAGAAGAATACGATTGGAGTGATAAATCTAATCCTAAAGAGGATTCAGAAGAAGTTGCATTGATGGCAAAGTCAGATCAACTAAAGGTTGAAAATTCATCTTCCAGCTCTAAGACTTCTTCACCTTAATTTTCTGAAATACCAGCTGAAGTAAGGGAAAAACTATGCACCAAATCTTGCTTTGAACAAGTAGAGTATTATCGAACTTACTCGTACAAAATTTGTTACAAGCTCAAGCAAGAATAATTAATGCATAATAAACTCAAAAATGACCATAAAATATCTAATGAGATCATTTCTTTACAAACTTTATGGAACAAAATTTTGAAAGAATTAGAAATTGTTTCCAAACAACGTGAAGAAATGACTAAGAATTTGGAACAGGAGAAAATAGCACATGCTGCTACACAAGTTGATCTAGCAAAAGTCAAAATTTCCAAAACAATTGTGGAACAACTGGTAAGTGAACTAAAGGAAAATCAAAAAGCAGGCTTAGGTTTTAAACATGAACAAATGCCTGAATCTATAACAAATACTTTACCAGAGAACTTCAACACGCATGATCATTCTCCTAAAAATAAGGCTAAACTTAAAGCTTTCCAAAACAAAAACAGGATTTCTGATAATGAAGAAGAGAAAACTAATGTAGAAATCTTTGAAGAAAAAAAGATACTAAAAAGATAAAAAACGATCACCCGATAAAAGTTAAATCATATGAACCAAGATCGAAAAGTAAGAAAAATTTTGTTCCAAATGAATCTGTTTTGGAGAAGTGATAATTAAGAACAAAGATAAAGCAAAACAAAAGGAAGAAACATCAGAAGATTCAAACTCATATGATCTAAATACTCCAGAGTTTAAATGCCAAAAAGATCAAAAACAAAAAAAAACTGAAAAAGAATCTTCACCTGAAGATGTTCAATCTCAGATAAAATCAAGTTCTTCAAAATCAATGAATCAAAGAAGAAGAAGAAACGTGACTAAAACTAAAACTAATCAAAATAAGAGTCAAGATAATGAAACAGAAACAGCAAATCAAACATATAAATTTAAACCAATTAAATTTGTGTCTGCTGGTATGTTGAACATGAACTCAATTCAAGATGTTAAACAAACTTCTAAGAACAAATCGAACTCTGATCTGAAAATAGGTTCAAATATGAAGACTTCCGCTGTCGTTATACAATTTGTGTCTAAGGAATCAAAGAATGAAGTTCATATACAAAAGCCAAAACCAAATATGCAAAAGAACAAACTATCAAATCAAAAGCAACAGATTAATTTTTTGACGCCTAAACCTAAACAAGGATCAAACGTTGCGTCAACATCAAAAGTTAATAAACAGTTTTTCAAAATCCACAGAGGTATTGTGAAATTTGTGACATGTACAATCACAACATTGCTGAATGTTTTTTAATAAGTACTGTCACATATGCGATATGAGAAATCACTCAACATCAGAGTGTTATTTTAATAAGTACTGTACCTTCTGTGATGAACTGACTCACAACACAGAAAATTGTTACTTTAGAAAGACTTCTCCAAGGAAAGGATTTTCTAATGCATAATTTAGCAAAGGTTATGTTAATCCTCAGTTTAAAAGAAATCAACCTATTGATTTTCAAAGATTAACTAACCAACCATCATTAGGCTTGAGATCTTTCTAAAGAAATGACTCTTTAAGACCAAAACAACACATTTACAATCAACTCATTCCAAGGTCAGTGAGAATGAACAAGAAAAATGTTGGAAATAAAAATTTTTCAAAAATTGATCAATTCAATGGTATGAATTTTCTTAAAAATGATCAAAAATTTGTGAATCATAGAATTGGCAATTTCATTAAAAACAAGCTGGATGTGAACAAACTTCATTTTAAACAATTTACTATTGTTGACAAGTTTGGCAAGCCCAAGACCATCTCGGCTTAGGTAGATAATTCAACTTAATTGTTCTTGAAATGCAGGTGCGCCCGAGAAGACCAATCAACACATGGTATGTGGATAGCGGGTGCAGCCGGCTCATGACGGGCAATCATGCCTTACATAAAGATTTTAAGTTAAAAGATGGTACACATGTCGCCTTCGGTGGTGATACAGAAGGAAAAATCACAGGCGAGGGAATAGTATCCAACGGGATAATAAGCTTCGATAAAGTCAACTTCTACTCACAGTTGAACTTTAATCTGTTAAGCGTTTCCAAAATTTGTGATATATCATATTCTATTCTTTTTGATGATTCTTTTTGCTACCTTTTGAAGCCATGTTTTCAGATTAGCAAAGACTAGGTGGTTGTTAAAGCTGTTGGGGATCGAGATGTGTACAAGCTGGATATGTCTCAAGTTGATCCATCTACAGAAACAACATGCCTTATTGCTCAAGCATCAAATGACGAAAGTCAGCTTTGGCATAGATGTCTCGGACATTCTAACTTCAAGAATATGAACAAGCTTGTAGCGGGAAAAATGTTATCGACCTTCCATCTTAGAAATTTGCCACTACTGATCTCTACTGAGCATGTTTAAAGGGGAAGCAACATAGAGCGTCTTATAAGCCCAAGCAAATAAACTAAAATTCCAAACCTCTCCAGATGTTGCATATGGACCTTTTCGGACCAACAAATGTGAAGAGTATTGGAAGAAAATCTTATTGTTTAGTTATCATTGATGACTTCACAAGATTTTCATGGGTTTATTTTTTGTATGCAAAATCTGAAACGGCTGAATTTTTAAAAGAATTTATCATAAAAGTTGAAAATCAATTAGATGAAAAAGTAAAAATAATAAGAAGTGATAATGGAATGGAATTTAAAAATGCTAATATTAACATGTTTTGTGTAGAAAAAGGAATTGCTTATCAGTTCAGTGCTCCCAGAACTCCACAACAAAATGGAGTTGTTGAAAGGAAGAACAGAACTTTGATCGAGGCTGCACGATCCATGTTAGCAGATGCGAAAATTCCTATCACTTTCTGGGATGAAGCCATATCTACTGCGTGTTTCGTACAGAATCGCACTTTAATTGTGAAAGACAAACTGAAAACTCCTTATGAGTTGATGTTTGGCAGGAAACCAAACATAAATTTTCTTAAATCTTTTGGTTGTCCAGTTATGATTTTAAATACAAGTGATCTGCTAGGAAAATTTGATGCAAAATCTGATGATGTATTTTTCGTTGGATATTCATCTGTTTCAAAAGCCTATCGATTTTATAACTCTAGGACAAATGTTATACTTGAAACATTCAACGTTAAATTCCTTGAAAATTCTTTTCCATCAGTTTCAAATGGTCCAACTTGGTTATTTGATTTAGATTCATTGTCAAACTCTTTTCAATCTAACTTGTTTGATCAATCTAGCTTGTTTGATTCTACAGGTAAGGAAAAACCTCGAGGAGATCTTGGTTCTTTCAGTGATGATTCAGATTCTGATGATATCGATGATTCAAGCCCAGATTATCCATTTTTCTCTTTTGTCAAAGATTCTATAATTCGATTTGAAAATAATGATGATCTCTCTCAACAAGATGAAGATCATTCCGTTTCAGAAAATCAAGATGTTTCACAACCTATTCCTAATGATGGTATAGAAATTATACAACCTGAGTCTGGAACATCCTCTATTTCCGGTGATGTAGTTGACATCGGTAATATTGATTACTTTATCAACTCACCGACTCAACTTCCCAATTTCAATCCACATTCTTCAAACCTATTGCATCAGCTTTCTAACTTGAATCAAACCAATCTGGATGTTCATGTTCAAGGGAATGCGATTCCATAACTTCTTCAATTACTTCATTAATGATTTCATTAACTTCATTTCTACCATCATTGCCATCATCATCATCATCAGATGTGGAACTAGAATTATCATCATCAACATTCTCAACATTATCATCATCTTCATCCTCATCTTCATCAAATAACTCTTGAGGATCTGCTTTAATCAGGTCGTTTGGATCAACCGATTCATCCTCAAGTAAATGAAAATGATCTTCATTTATGTTTACCTCATCTCGAGCCATAGCCCTCATATAGTCAAACATTGGTACATTAGGAGCACTAGTATTCATTTCTAGTTGTTTGTATGAAGTTTCTGTCATATGCTCTAGAATCAATCTTTCACCTCCAACTCCATAAGCATGATAATCAGGATCGGCTTCATTTATGATCATCTGCAAGAATCTGGGATACATCAGATACTTATTTCTGATTCCTTTCTCCAAGTTAAAGATAAATCCATTCATAATCCAACGAGCCATGTTGAATCTTCTGTTTGTTGCAATGGTAACAATTGGAGAAGCTATATCAACAGGAAAAGAGTTCCAACCCGTGCTTCGTTTGGACATACCGTGTTGGAATATATAACATAATAATTTACAATGATTATACACTATTGCTTGGAAAACTTGTTTCCTCTGAAAGTTATCCGGATGACCCATAGCAATAAAAGTTTCTCTACACTCATCAAAAGTTAATTCAGCCAAATCTTGTGTTTCATTTATTCCCAGCCTTAGAGCTTCTCGAATGGCTTGTTCAGATACTTCTACCATCCTTTCATTAGTAATAAAACCTCGAACAACTTTTCTACCTTCCTCATCTATCTCCATATTAGCAGTGTTCCAAAACTTCTTAATCAGTCTAGCATAGATGACAGGTTGGTAACACATAGCATACACATACTTCATCCTTAACAGAAATCTGATCATTTCTTCATAACCAATGGCATCTAGTACATCTTCATTTAAGAATGTTGCCATGTTATATTTTGGCTCAAACTTAAGTTCATCCATCTGAAAAAATGAAACAAAGAAAATTAGACATGTTGAATTTTCAATACTTGTCAATTTCTAATTTTCGAACTTAAAGACAAATTGTGAAATATCAAATGTGACCATAACACTCAAAAAATTTTCTAAGTGTTATACAACTTGTTACTTGAATAAGTGTATATTTGTTACACTTTTGATTTATCCCAATTTGTTAAGTTTTTCTCAAATCAAATTAAAAAAATGAATTTTCTTGATTAATTTTGATTTTTTTATAAAAGAAAAAATATGCTTTGACTGTTCATATTCAAAAAAAAACCTGACCGAGGATCATGAACATCAAGAACAATTTTTTTTAAATAATGATTTAATCACACCAATATGTTCGAAAACATGTGTATATCATCATTCAATGTCCAATTTCAGTTGATTGTTCGTATTATATACACAAATTTCAGTTTTTCATTCGACTAGGGTTCATACGCCTACACAGATCTAAAATGCCCAGTTAAATTCGAAATGTAAACTTCAAATCTGATGAATATGATCTCGAAATGAAGTTTAGATTTAGCGTATCTACCTATGAATCACAAGTATTTACACCAACTATCAATAATGATAAACTGAGTGAATCGGGTGAATAAGAGTCGAGAGTGTTTATCAGAGAATATGAGTGAATGAATGAAAAAACACAAGTGTTGAATACATATATAGATATATATATAAGTGAAAATTTAGGCGCATGAGGACTATTTATGCGCATGAGGTTAGGCACATTAGCACTATTCAGTCGCATGAGACAAAACTTCACTAAGTTTTTCAGGCGCATGAGCACTGTTTGTGCGCATAAGGTTTAGACGCATGAGCACTGTTTGTGCGCATAAGGCGCTTGGGCACTGTTCAGGCACATATGACTAATTCAAACGCCTAACACTTGGTGTTTTCATCACTTCAAATGTATACACATGGAGTATTGGAACTGTTTAGACACATGAGCTTGACTGAAACGCCCAACACTTAACCAATTTTTCAGACACTTGACAACTGTTTAGGCGCATGAGATTGTCTGAAACGCCCAACACTTCTACAAATTCCTGATAAATCACCATACTCCTAATTTGGACTTCTGAGTATTGTTTTGGCGCATGGGATCCTTCCATGAGTCTTGACACTTGAACTTTTCTTATCATTCATCTGAACACTATACAAACACATTAGCACTATTCACACTTAATTTTCAACACTTAGTCAAAATTGTTTGACTATCACTCATATTTTCATTAATGACCCTCAATTTTATCATTTTTTGACATTTCAATTTTTTTTATTTTTGACCATTTTATTTTTAATTTAAATTTTCAAAATCAATTTCCCGTCATTTTAGTCTCTATTTAATTTTTTCAAAAAAACAAATAATCTCATTTTGTTTGCAAGAAGCTTTTCCACTGAATTTGAATTCTTTTTCAGGTTCATTTTTACAACATATCAAACACACATATGCTTTGAAATTTCAGCTTCATCCATTTTATCCTAAACACTTTATTTTTAATTTTTCACTTTTTGAAAATCAATTATTTTCTCTTTTTCATTTTTACTCCCCTAAACTTTTAAGTTTTACAAACTTAGAAGTTTTTTTTTCATTGCAAGAAGAGTAACTATTCATTATTAACATGCCTGCACACATAAAATCATGCAAAAATCAAAACTAAAGCAGAATAAAAAAATCTACTACATACAATTGAATCACACGCCTGCAGTGAGATCATATCAGTTTAGATCAGCACATTAAAAGAAAAAAATGATGGATATACGTAGACAGTGATTAAATCCTGATTAAGTGTGTTCCAGGTTAGCATTTCTACAGCAAAGGAGACATGAGATCTAAGAACAGAAAATGAGTGCTCTTGGTGAGATACTCAGCACACTTACTTTTTCAATTCTTGGATTGATTATGGTACGATTAGATATGACATTATGTAAGTCACACCTAGACTTAGAGAGTTCAACTCTCATAAAGATCTACAAGAAATCACCTTTCTCAACTTGTTAACCTAACATATACTTATAACCAGATCTCATGTTGATATTGTGCACATTGGCATCTTTTTGCATCAAGTAAGAATATCCAGGTCTGTAATTACTTACAACCAAGGATATCTTATCACTTCAGGTCTATGATGACTCATAACAAAGAAGTGATTAGATGCTTTAAATTAGTTAGAGCTCAATGGTTATTTATATCATCACCAGGTGTGAGATTATGACTTAACAAGCAATCAATTTGAGAAGTCAACACTACTCATTGGTACTAAAATGGACAAACATGAATGCATGATTCATTTAGTTTAATCACAAGAATTTACTTTTTCAGTATAATTGCATGAGCTTACCTGTATATTATATCTGATCACGTCAGACTTTAGTAACGAGTGAATTATGCAACTGATCAAAACTAATATATCTGTCATTTCTCATAAATTGCAAAGACAGATTCATTCCTAAACAATGTAACTAATGAATAAAATCTATTTTTGTGAATTTTTGTTTTGTAATTTTCTCTTTTGTTTTTGCAATTTTCTAATTTTTATTTGCTTTTCCTTTTTCTAATAAGTATGCACACACAATATATACAATCAGACAGTTAACATTGATAGATTCTCTTTTGGTTTTATCAATCAAATAAGGGAGGGTTCTTATCATTTTATGACTCAATAACTGAAAACTCAAAACCAATTTTTAAACACGGTTAATAAATCTAATTGACTCGATCAAATATTCAAATCGACTCGGTAAAAAGGATTTTGTAAATAGGTCAGCCAACTGTTTTTTAGTTGTGATTTGAATCAAAATGATTAAACCTTTTTCAGAGTTATATCTGAGAAAATGATATCGAATCTCGATATGTTTTGTTTATAAGTGTTGAACAGGATTAGCTGAAATAAACATAGTAGCAGTGTTATCAATGTAAATAGGAGTTTTAAGAAAATTAAACCCGTAATCCAATAGTTGGTTTTGTAACCAAAGGATTTGAGAACATCCTGCTGAAGCAGCTATGCACTCAGCTTCTGCGGTTGAAACAAAGACATTTGTTTGTTTCTTACATTGCCATGAGACTAATCTGGAACCTAAAAACTGACAACCACCCGTAGTACATTTAGGATCTTGAAAACATCCTCCATAATCACAATCTGTATATCCATGTAGCTTGAAGTTCCCTTCATAAGGATACCATAGCCCTAAAGCCAGTTTTCCTTTGAGATACCTGAAAATTCATTTAATAGCAATTAAGTGGGATTCCTTTGGGTCAAATTGGTACCTGGCACAGACAAAAAGAGCACACATTATATCAGGTCTAGATGCAGTAAGATACATCAAAGAACCAATCATGGATCTGTATAAAGTTTGGTCGACATATTTTCCTTTCGGATCAGGTTAAATCTTGGAATTTATGTCAGCTGGAGTTCTTATGGATTGACAATATTTTAGTTTATATTTCTTAGGGAGTTTATCAACAAATTTCTCTTGATTGATAAAAATTCCACCTGCAGACTGCTTCACTTGAAGACCAAGGAAAAAATTTATTTCTCCCATAGAACTCATTTGAAAACAAGACTTCATGATTTCTTCAAATTCATTGCACAATTTTGGACTTGTAGAACCAAATATGATGTCATCAACATACACTTGAACACATAAGAGATCACCAACATCCTTCTTAATAAACAAAGTAGGGTCAATTTTCCCTTGCGTGTATCCATGTTGGATTAAGTGTTGTGATAATGTTTCATACCAGATTCTAGGGGCTTGATGTAGACCATAAAAAGTTTTGCTAAGCTTGTACACACGATGAGGAAATTTTGATTCTTCAAAACCCGGAGGTTGCTTGACATACACATCATCAGTGATTTGTCCATACAAGAAAGCACCTTTCACGTCCATTTAATACACCTTGAATTTCATAAATGATGCATAAGCCAGGAAGACACGAATTGATTCAAGTCTTGCAACTGGAGCAAATACTTCATCATAATCTATTCCTTCCTCTTGGGTGTAACCTTGTGCAACGAGTCTCGCTTTGTTGCGAACAACTATTCCCCGATCATCTGTTTTGTTTCTAAACAACCATTTTGTGCCTATGGCATTTTCTCCTTCAGGTAAATCGACAAGCTTCCACACTTCCTGTTTGCGGAATTGTAATAATTCTTCTTGCATTGCCTCAATCCAACTATTGTCCTTTAACACTTCGGTGACGTTTTTAGGAACAATTTGAGATAGAAAATATGAGTATAAGTAAAGGTTTGCTTTTTCTAATTGACTTCTCGTCGTTCTCTCATTCAATGGACCGATAATTTGAGATGTTGGATGGTTCTTGTGAACACGAGATATTGGAATCTCATTCACTTGAACATGAACATCCAGATTAGATTAGTTCAAGTCAGAAAGCTGATGCAATAAGTTCGAAGAATATGGATTGAAATTTGGAACTTGAGTCGGTGAGTTGATAAAATAATCAAGATTATCAGTACCAACTACATCACCAGAAATCGATGATGTTCTGGACTCAGGTTGTATAATTTCAGGACCATCATTAGGAAAAGGTTGTGAAACATTTGAATTTTCTGAAACGGGATGCTCTTGAGCTTGTTGAGGCCGAAATATAGGATCTCTAACAAATGAGAAAAATGGATAATCTGGGCTTGAGTCATCCATATCATCAAAATCAGAATCATCGCTGAAAGAACCAAGATCTCCTGCTTGATTTTTCTTCTCACCTGTAAATTCAAACAAGTTAGAATGAAAGGAGTTTGACAATGAATCAAAATCAAATAACCAAGCTGGACCATTTACAACTGATGGAAAAGAATTTTCAAGAAATTTAACATTGAATGTTTCAAGGATAACATTTGTCCTAGAGTTATAAACTCTATAGGCTTTTGAAAACGATGAATATCCAACAAAAAATCCTTCATCAGATTTTGAATCAAATTTTCTTAGCTGATCACTTGAATTTAAAATCAAAACTGGACAACCAAACGATTTAAGAAAATCTATATTAGGTTTCCTGCCAAACATCAACTCATAAGGAGTTTTCTGTTTATCTTTCCCAATCAATGAAACAAGCTATGGATATAGCTTCATCCCAGAAAGTGATTGGAATTTTGGCATCTGCTAACATAGACCGTGCTGCTTCAATCAAAGTTTTGTTTTTCCTTTTAGCAACTCCATTTTGTTGTGAAGTTCTAGGAGCACTGAACTGACGAGCAATACCTTTTTTTGCACAAAAAATGTCAATATTAGCGTTTTTAAATTCCGTTCCGTTATCACTTCTAATTATTTTGACCTTTTGTTCTAATTGATTTTCTACTTTAATGATAAATTCTTTTAATAATTCAGCCGTTTCAGATTTAGCATGCAAAAAGAAAACCCAAGAAAATCTTGTAAAGTCATCAATGATAACTAGACAATACGATTTCTTTCCAATACTCCGAATATTTTTTGGTCCGAATAGGTCCATATGCAACATATGGAGAGATTTGGAATTTGATTTTATTTGCTTGGGCTTATAAGACGCTCTGTGTTGCTTTCCTTTTAAACATGTTGAGCAGAGATCAGTTGTGGGAAACTTCTTTGTTGGAAGACCTACAACATGATTTCCTGATACAAGCATGTTCATGTTCTTGAAATTAGAATGTCCGAGACGTCTATGCCAAAGCTGACTTTCATCATTTGATGCTTGAGCAATTAGGCATGTTGTTTCTGTGGAAGGATCAACTTGAGACAGATCTAACTTGTATACATCTAGATCTCGAACAGCTTTAACAACTACCCATTCTTTGCTAATCTGAAAATCTGGCTTCAAAATATAAAAAAATGAATCATCAAATAAAACAGAATAAGATTTGTCACAAATTTGGGAAACACTTAAAAGATTAAAGTTCAACTGTGAGCAATAGTTGACTTTATCAAAGCTGATAATCCCATTGGATATAGTTCCTTCGCCTGTTATTTTTCCTCCTGCACCACCTCCAAAAGCAACATGTGTACCATCTTTTAGCTTAAATTCTTTCAGCAAGGCGTGGTTGCCTGTCATATGCCGACTACACCTACTATCAACATACCATGTGTTAATAGGTCTTCTCGGGCGCACCTGCATTTCAGAAAGATGGTCTTGGGCTTGCCAAATTTATCAATAATGGTAAACTGTTTAAAGTGAAGGTTTTTCAAATTAGGCTTATTATTGACAAATTTATCAATTCCGTTTCTTACAAATTTTTGATTATCTTTGATTTGATTTTGTCCTTAAAGCATTGTAACGTTTTTCAAGATCATCATCAAGATATTTCAAATCATCAGACAAAAAAATTTGTTTACCAAGCTTCCCCCCATTCATTCTCACAGATCGTGGAACAAATTTTCTTGATTATACTGCCTTGGTTTTGCAGCATAAGAATCATCATAAACAGAATCATTTCTTCAAAAAGATCTCAAGCCTAAAGAAGGTTGTTTTGTCAATCTTTGAAAACCAACACTTTGATTTCTTTGAAATTGTGGATTGACATATCCATTTTTTAATTGAGAATTCACATATCCATTCATTGGCGAGTTCTTTCTGAAGTAGCAATTCTCAGTTTTGTGAGTTCTTTAGTCACAATAGGTACAATATTTGTTGAAATAACAATCAGCTGTTGAATGATTTTTCATATCACATATATGACAGTACCTATTAAAGAAACATTCTTCAGTCTTATGATTGTACATATCACAGATTTCACAGTACCTTTGAAATTTAAACAATTTTTGATTAACTTTAGATGTGGATGCCATATTTGATCCTTGTTTGGATTTAGGAGTTGAAAAGTTAATCTGTTGTTTTTGATTTATGAATTTGTTCTTTTGAAATTTGAGTGTAGAGTTTTTAACATTAACATCATTCCTCGACTCCTTAGATACAAATTGTTTATTGATAGCGGAAGACTTAGAATCTGAACCTGTTTTCAGATCAGAGTTGGATTTGTTCTTTGGATTAGATTTGATTTCTGGAATTTTGTTCATGTAAAAATACCTACAGATACAAATTTCATAGGTTTAAGCTGATTTGATTGATTTGTTCTTTTGATTTGACTGTTTTGAATTGCATTCTGTGTTGATTTAGCTTTAGTATTTTTCTTTCTTCATCATTGGTTTCTAGATCTTGATGATCTTTGTTTCCTTTCATATTGAACATCTTCAGGTGAAGATTCTTTTTCAGTTTCTTTTTCTTTCTGTTCTTTCTGCCATTTAATAAACTCTGGATTATTTAATCCATAAGATATTGAATCTTCAGATGTTTCTTCATCTTGTTTTGCTTTCTCTTTATTTTTAGAGTTTTGATTGTCATTCTTTTCACTCACTTCTTCAACAATTGACTCTTTTGGAACAAACATTTTATTAGTTTTTGGTCGTGGTTCATATGATTTAACTTTCACCAGATGACCATTTTTAATCTCTTCAGAATCATGTTCCTCAAATATCTCAACATTCATTTTCTCTTCATCACTCTCAGAATTCTTTTTCTTATTTTGGAATGCTCTTAGCTTAACTTTGTTTTCAGGTAAGTGATCATGCATGTTGAAGTTTTCTAGTAACGTGTTTATGATGGATTCAGGCATTGGTACATGTGTAAAACCTAAACCTTCTTTTTGTTTGTCTTTTCGCTCACTTACCAGTTGTTCTACAATTGTTTTTGAACTTTTAACTTTTTGCAAGATCAACCTGTGTTGTAGCATGAGCTATTTTCTCTTCTTCTAAATTCTTTGTCATTTCTTCAAGTTGTTTTGTAACAATTTCCAGTTCTCTCAAAGTTTTATTCCATGATGTTTGTAGAGAGAGGATCTTTTCATCAGATATTTTGTGATTTTTTTTTAAGTTTGTTATGCATTACTTCCTCTTGTTTGAGCTTGTCACATATTTTATATGAATAAGTTTTATAGTACTCTACTTGTTCAAAGCAAGCTTTAGTGTATTTTTTTTCTCTTACTTCAACTGGAACTTTAGGATATTTTGAAAAAGAAGTCTCAGAGTCAGAAGATGAATTTTCAACCTTTGGTTGATCTGACTGTGCCATTAGTGCAACTTCTTCTGAATCCTCTTTAGGATCAGATTTATCACTCCAGTCATACTCTTCTTCCTCATTTTCAGAGTCATCTTCAGCCTTAGGATCACTGTCTTTTGACCAGTCTTCAGTTTGAATTTCTACAATAAGAGATGAATTAGAGGTTAGATCAGTTGTAAATTGTTCAGCATAAGCACTCCAGTCATATCCATCTTTAATGCTAACAACTAGAGCTTTCTTTGGCTCTTCAGTTGCTTTTGATTCATCCTTAAGTTCTAGCATAGGAAGACTCTGATAAGGCTTTTGAAATGTCTTCTGAGACTGCTGATGATATCTTTGACTGCTAGAACCTACTTGACCATTTCCTCCTTGGTTTCTAGGAGCTTTAGATTCCCTCGAGAAATGACCATAGCTATTACAGTTGAAACACCTTGACTTTGATTTGTCGAAGCCAATGGTTTTGTTAGCACTTGGCTTGTAGTACCTATTAACATATGAGTGTTTCTGGGTTCTACAAGCAATCATCACCATCTGCCAATTCAAGTCCATCTCTTCCACATCGTCTGGATCCATCTCAAAGAAATCCTGCAAAACAAGATCTAATTGTGTTAAATGACTACCTTGATATGCTTCAAAACTTGCCATAAAAGTAGTAAAAGCAGATTTAGACTCATCATCCTGTAAGAGGATGTTAATAACATCTTTAACTTTGCTAGTTTTAGTAGAGTTAGAAGATGGAGTCTCATTTTGAGGTTTAGGAGTTTGAGTTTTAGGAGGAGACTGAGGTTGAAGTTGAGTTGCATAAACAGGAGCACTTGTGTAAGAAGAATCTGTAAAGAAACCAGCTCCAACAAACAAATCACCCTCTTCTTTGGAGACTTATCTTCTTTGGCCAGAAAAAGCATTAGCTGGAGATGCAACACACTTATACTGAGACATTGATGCTGCTCTATCATTGTTTCTTGAGCTTTCATCAATCTCAACTGATTCAATCTTGGCAATCAAAAGATCAAGATCCATAGGGAGCTTTTCAGTATGCTTCAACAATGTTACTGTTTGTTTCCATGAAGATGAAAGACCATTGAGAAGTTTAAAATTTAGATCTTTGAGATCATTTTTTATACCAGCAGTTGACATCTCAGTAGTTAGTTGCACAAATCTGTTCATCATTTGATTTATTGTTTCCCCAGAAATATGCTCAAACAACTCTAACTGCCTCTTAAGTTTCTGCTTTTTGAGATCTTGTATCTTTTTACCTCCTTCACATATGATTTTCAAAGCTTTGTACATAATTTACCCAGTTTGATAACCATCAAGTCTAGTCAAGACTTCCAATGGTAATCCTTTACACATCAATGAATAAGCTTTGATATCATTCTTCACTTTCCTTAAGTCATCACCTTGCAAACCATCCTCAGGATAAGGTTCTTAAGAGTATTTTATGTAAACAAATCCTCTAGCAGGACCATCAGATGTAATTGGGATATGAGGTCCTTTCTCTATTGACTTCCATAAGTTAGTGTCAATAGAATTTAGATGATGCTTCAGTCTTAAGGACCATTTCTTGAAATCAACTCTGTTCTTCAGCTTTGGAACCCTGTTCTCAGAATCTTCAGACTTAACCATTTTGTATTTTTGATTTTAAGAAAAAGACTTGTTTTTGTTGTTTTGAGTTTTGAATTAAAAACTATGAAATAAAAATATTTTTGGATTTTAGTTTCTGAAAAAATTTCTAAGTGTTTACTGATAAGTCTGACAGCTGATGCGTCTGAATAGTTGTCAAGTGCCTACATAGTAGTGAAATGCCTAAATAGTTCTGAAGCACCTGACTTTGACTTAGAAACGTCTAAGGAAATGCCTTAGCAGAATTCTCAAAACGCTCAACTTGTAATGCGCCTGAACAGTTTTAAAACGCCCAAACAGTTGTCAAGCGCCTGGGGTATAAAATACCCAAACAGTTCTAAAGCGCCTAAACAGTTTAAATGCACCTAGAATTACTTGGTAAGTCAGTGTCCAAACAGTTATAAAAACCCTCAACAGTGGTCAAACGCCTACTCTGAAAAACATCTGAACAATACTAAAACGCTCAAACAGTGGTAATGCGCTTAGATACTTAGACAATTTTTAGCAGTTTTCAACTATAATGCGCCTAATTCATCAGCTTCAACGAACTCAGATCTTATGAAAATATTCAAAACTTGATTAATTGATCTAAAAACTTCTAATTAGGTAGTAATTAGGCAGATTAACAATCCTTAATCCTCAATTTGATGCAACAACAACAAATCAGTATTCTGATTGAATTTCAGTCCTAATATGAAGAACAAAGTTCGAACACTAATTCGATCAATTTCTTAGATTTGAACGAATTGAACACAAAATTGTGATTCAAATCATGTTTCTATGGATGAAACACAACTGAAAACAACAATTAATTAATCAAATTATAATCAATCATAGATTTCAAGTGATTCAAAGAGCTCAAAAAGTCGATAAGCTCTGATCACTGAACCGAAAGCTTTGATACCAATTGATTGGTTCAAAAAGATCGAATATGTGATTATATGGTAATACAAAGATCAAATCAAACACAAACTAATCAACACATGCAAATACATCAAAAAATTCATAGATTTCATTGATAGCTAATGCATAGGATACAAAGTGTAAGGATTCAATTCGTTCAACTGATTCTCTAACTGTTTTTTAGACCTCACTTCTAATCTCTATTTTGTTATCTCATTCTACACTGCATAAAGTATCCTATTTATACTATCAACATAACAAAGGAACCTATATTTACAAATAAGTCCTTATACTATGACAAAAAAACATACAAAGACAAAATGTTAATCTTTTAAGAGCTTCAACAAATACAATCAAGGCAGTTATCAAAGGAACAACTACAATCAAAGAAACTACCAACAAGGCAGTCAATATAATCAAAGGAATCAACAACATCAACAAGGTGCTTCTACTAACAATGGCAATGACAATGCAATTTTGTTAGCAATTCAAGATCTTGCAAAGGAGATGAAAGAGTTTAAACAATTTACAGAGGTGCAAGAAAAGACCAACGAGGCCATTGCCAAACAACTTGGACAATTAGCTGAACAATTTTCCGAACGAGAACCGGGGAAGCTTCCAAGTGATACAACAAGGAACCCTCAACATCAAGCCCCAAGTGCAAAGAATGTGCACATCAATTCGATTAGTATCCTTCCTAAATCTGAATATATTGATTATGATTTAACCTCTACTGTAACAACCGACCTCTAGGTCATAATTCCAACCTATAACCTCCTGCATCATTATCCATGCTATTAATATTAATGTTAATATCATTATTATTATTAGTAGTAGTGTTATTTGTTACTACTACTACGGTCATTCTTATTATTTTATGTGCCATTTGAAATGATTTAGCTAAGTCTAGCCTTAGCATAGAATAACTTCGTGTTCCGGGAAAGTTAATTAGTCACCCTTGCAAAAATTTAATCTTAATTGAAACAATTAAAATGTGTATATGTATACACATAATTCACAGTTGAAACACACTCCTATGCATGCTTAATGCTTAACAACTAACTAGTGTTTACCATAACAAATACTACACTACACTACAAAATAATACTACATAATTACATTTTTACAAATTAAAATTTAAATCAAATACCCCACAAGCCTCCAATTTTGGCTGCCCCTCTCACCACCCTCTCCACCAATCCATTCCCTTCTACATCACCCACAATTGCCACCATCCTCCACCACTATCTTTGCATGCAAACTTGAACACACTCCACCCTCATTCTCACCTCTCATTCTCTCTTCTCTCATCTCAGATTCTCTCTAGCAGACACACACACACACCCATGGTTCTAACACCATTTCTGCAAGTTTTCGAAGAACAACATCATACCATCATCGGCCAAGCTTCAAACAAGCAAGAAGGTACTATCTTGTGAACTTTGGGTGCTCGGTTCTTGTGGGTTCGACTTCTCCAGCCTTTGTTTGAGATCTCCAGATCATTCTTGTCCCTCTACACTCTCCAAATCATTAACCACACAAAGAGTAAGCTTCATCTTACCCAAAACAAGCTATGTCATGTTGTATTCTTTCTTTAATCTACCAAAAACCTTACATTCTTTATTCTAACATAAACTTACTTCTATAACCTTGTTCGTGAGGAGATTCTAACATCCTTGAATGTATCTTATTCAATATATTAGTCATTCTATGGGTGGAACTCGATTTACACCACGAAAATCCTCTTTTTGGGTGATGTTTGCACCATCTAACTTGCACATCTTGTAACCCTCCAAAGTAAAGATTATAACCTTCTCATAAAATAGTTTTCTAACCTTTTAATAACCTGTTTTTAAAGTTACAAAAGGATTTGATAATGTTTAAGCATGATCTATAACGTTTTACATATGTGTAATGGGTGAAAATGGTGAAATCATAATTCTACAACTTGTTCTTTGGTTGTATGTTAAACCCATGAGTTAGAATAATTATTTCAGTAGGTTTTGGATGTTACTGGGTGTATGAGGTGATGTCAAAGGCTGAAAAATAATAATACTAGGGATTGTAAGCATTTTTAACATATTCGGGGACCCGAAAGGTGGTAAAACGACCATAAAAGTAAGAGAAATTAGATTATAACCATGTTAAAAAGAATTCCAGGCTCTAAAAGAGTTAATAAAGTGATTTAAATCGGATTTTTTGAACAAATGGTCAAAAATGCTTTAAATGGAATTTTTAGTTAAAAACGGGTATTAACCGGGTAACGTTTGGAGGAAAGTCTTGGAAATAATGGTATAAAACCAAAATCCATGGAAACCATGTTATTTCAGTAAGATAGGAACTATAAGACTTGAAGTTTATGAAAAATTTGGTCTAACACCTTTTGAACGTTCGGTTTCGGGTAAAAACGCGTTTTAACGAGTTAAACTTAAAAATGAGACTTTCAACAAAAAGGGCTTGAAAATACATTCTTGACAGATTATAAAGCTTGTTAAAATTCCTTAAAATAATATTTAAAGTTTTAAGACATAAAACTATAAGATTCAATGCTTAACCGTTAAAAACCTTCGGTTTTACCATAACCGATAACTTAAAACACATGTTCACCAACTCAAATTTAAAATCTGGAAAATTTGGGAGTTTAAATTATTAATAATGTAATATTTAACTCCAAAATTCGGTTATGGGGTCATAAAGGTCATTAAATGTAAAGAAGCAAACTTTAGGGTAGAAAATGTCAATTCTGAAACTTGAAGGACTAAACTATAAATTCTACCAAAACTCTATAAATCGACCATATGGACTATTAATCACTTTTTAAACTTAATCTAACTTGTATCAATGACCTAATAGTGTAAAAACATGAATTCCCCTTAAGAAACCCTAGCTTTCTATAAAAGGAAACTTTTAAATGCAAGCCTTAGCAAATATAAGCTAGTTGAACATTTAACTTCTTAACACACTTTGTCCACCTCGTGTGACCTTAGAACTAGTGTCTTATCACTTGGTAGGGTGCTAGACTTGAAACTTTCTCGGTACTCGAAGAACCCGTTGCTTGAAACTTAAGGTGAGTTCTAGTGTTCCCTTTTTACTACTATTTTTGGGATGAAGCATGCTCTGTTTAAACTGAACTATTTCTGTGCTATATTATGATGCTATATGTTGTGGAAATGTTAGAACCTTCTTTTAATTTTATCAAGATCATTAATTCTTGTGTGAACCGCTTGTTTTATATGGGTAGATCTACTTGGGGAATCCCCCACACACAGTGCCTTCCGTGATGAACGGGAAGGGTATCACACTGAGATCCTGCAGGGTCGTTTGTGTCATGTGACAGGTTTTTGTAAGATACTAGGGTGAACCATCCGGCAGGTACGGTTCACTGTTTGAGGCTCAGTTCTTCCTTCGGGATTAACCAGTATAACATAACTTTTGAAGAGGCTAGCCGGGACTGAGTGCAGGGTTGATTGTGATCCCCACAACAATGAAACTATGACTTTTAAATCAAAGGTGGATTTTATGGAATCCTTTTGTGTTTAAACTTTAAGCACTTGAATTCACCAACTTTTTAGTTGACAAAATTTTCTTTGAGCATGTTTCAGGTAACCCGTGATGAAGGTCTGGCTTTTGTAGAAGACTTATGACGACCTAGCACCGTGACCTATGGCATTTGCTTTGATTAGTTTAAAACATTTGGAACAAGTTAAATTTGGTTATCATGGAAGAATTTGTATTGTTGAATTTATGTACTTGTATTGGGGGCTAGGCCTACTTCTGGCCCGATGTCTTTTAAAATATAATGCCATGTGATGTTCTCTCATTTTGTGCTCTTATGATGGTTTGTTTCCGCTGCCATATGTTGTTGCTAGTCTGTGACGTCCCACCCTACCTGGGCCTGGGGTGTGACAGATTGGTATAAGAGCCATAGGTTGTAGAGAAGTTGGGAATACCATAGTAGACCCTAGGCTACAACCTTGATACCTTAGGACCGTCCTTATGGGAAAGTGTTGGGATGATCGGGTTGGGTAAATTGATGATTACACTTGATCAATGTAATCATGAAATTACCAGACGCGTAAATTCCAGCATGGACCTTTAGGTAATGATTGGACCATTTTCGTTTGAGATTTATGATTTCTAAAACTTACTTTGAGTGGTCTAAAGGTTTTTCCTAAAATAATCTACTTTACTTGTTATTATTTTGAAGAGACTACTGATTTCTGATACTATTGATTACCGATACCTCAGGTTATTGATACTATTGGGATATCTGATACTATTGCCATCACTACTACTATAAGTACTATTATTATTACAATTATGAGCTATGAGAAACCAAATTACTCATGATATTTCTTACAGGAAATCAAAGCTATGGCCGACAAAGGGAAGGCACCGGCATACCCAACTGACGGTACTGCACCAACTGGGAGCCTCAAGAAGGCGATGCCGTGGATGGAGTACGAAGAATACCTAAGGAGATGCGGACATCCGAGCTGGATATCCGTTACGTCTGACGACACTGAGCCATCGGAGGACTCTTCCTCGACATCCCCCTCCAGGAGCCGAACGCGCTCCCATTCACCATATGTCGCAGCTCCTACCCACTCACCTATCCCACCTATCGGGGATAGGGGTGCACGTGTTATCACCCGTCCATGCAAAAGTACTAGGCCAGGACCCTCAGTCCCCTTTAGGATGCCACCTCCTCCTCCACCACCTTTAGGACTCCGACACCTGCATCACCGATGTTTGACCCGCTCCGACACCACCCACATGATGAGCACTAGATGCCACCGAGACACAGCATGTATGATGGCCCTAGTGTGCTAGTTGGTGAACGGTATTCCCAGTCTAGCCGCCGGGCAAGCGACGTAGCTCCCTCTGATGCTGCATTGGACGAGATTCTGTAGACCATCCGTTGCCACGAGCTGACACTCCAGCACGCCACTCGGACCTCTCAGTCCGCCCAGTTTCAGGCCATGATGGCTTCGCATAGGGTCCAGCGGTTGGAGCAAGAGCAAAGGAAGAAGAAATCAGGGTGTCTAGGGTGGCTGAAGAAGAAGTGGATGTGAGAGCGTGGAGAAGAAGTGGGATTGTCTGTCTTTTAGACAGTTGAAGGAAACAATTTTTATTATTATCAGATACAATTATTATTTATTATGGGGGTGATGGCACCTTCCAACTTGTAAGAGTATAACTCTGATCCAATTATGTTTTGCTGATACTATTAACCCAATCTATCTATGAAACTATTTCTATTGATGCTAAATTTCGCAGGGTAATTTGTACTGAATTGCAATGTGCCATGTTAGGCGTTGGGAATTTTGACTTGTGTCCATTCTAGGTGAATTGTCCTAAATTAATTTAATGGAACATATTTAGAGGTATTTAGTGGTATGTATATTACACTCCCTTCTATTAGAACATTGTATATTAGGATAAGTGATGCATGGGCTAATTGAAACAAAAAATTATGAATTGCTAAATGAATTTATCTATGATGCTATCAGAATGCCGACCAGACAAGCAACCCGTATTGGAAGACAAGGAGCTACTAGAGGTCGTCATGAGGGAGCTAGACAGACCGAAAACCAACCCCCTACTCCACCAGGAACTCCACGTGGAGAGAATGCCAATCAGGGGAATGATGAGAGAATTGCCAACCTCGTAGCACAACAAATTGCTAACGCCATTCCGACCATCATCGCTCAGATCAATGCGGACCGGAGCAACCCCGGTGGTAATGATGGATTCAGGAATGATGAGGGCAACAATGAGGAAGCTGAAACATTAAGGAATGGATGCTCCTACAAAACCTTCATGGCGTGCAAGCCAAAGGATTTCTATGGTACCGAAGGTGCGACAGAGACGTACCGATGGATTGATGAAATGGAAGCCGTCTTAGATATCAGCGAATGTAAGATTGAACACATGGTGAGGTTTGCTTCCCAATCACTCAAGGGATCCGCACTGGAATGGTGGAAGACTGTTACTCAGCCCCGGGGAAGAAACGCTGCTAACCGAATAAGCTGGACTGAATTCAGGGAATTGATAACCAACAAATACTGCCCAATCAACCAACTAAAGAAACTGGAGTCTGAATTCCTGAGCTTAGAAATGAAAGGTCCTAACTACACTGAGTACATCAACCGCTTCTTAGCCCTGTCTCGACTAGTACCACACCTGGTGACACCGGAATCCAAGGGCGTAGCACGTTTCATTTGGGGACTACATCCTAGTGTCAGGAGTATAGTTCGATCCTCCATGCCCTCAACCCTTCAAGTTGCGGTCGACTTCACCAGTAGTTTGACTGATGATTTAGTCAGGGCGGGATGGACTGAACAAACCAGGGCTGACGAAACGAGGAAGCCGATGGGTGAGAAATGAAAGTGGTTCGATGTGAAGAAAGCAATTGGTAGTAGTAGTGGGTCAACCAAGAAGGGTTTTGAAGGTATGAGGCGTGATGACCAGGGTGGAAGGACTCGGAAGCTATACTCGGGTACAAGCCCATTTTGCAACAAGTGCAAACTGCATCATCAAGGGGAGTGCAACCCGATGCCCTACTTCCGATGCAAACGACCAGGTCATTTAATTAAGGATTGTACGTATGCGCCAGGTAAACAATGCTATGAGTGTGGAGATCCAGGGCACATGAGGAATAAGTGTCCTAAGCTGGGGAAAGATAAGGACGCCAGACCCAACAAGCCCAAGGGACGAGCATTCATGATGGATCCAGCCGTTGCTCGTAAGGAACCTGATGTAGTCAATGGTACGTTCCTTATAAACAACCATCCTACTACCGTTCTATTGATACTGGAGCAACTACTAGTTTTGTCTCTCGTACTTTTAGGCCTTTGATTGACTTGAGTGCATGTGTCCTGACTGATACGTTTACCGTAGAATTAGCTGACGGTAACATCTTAGAAACTAATGAAGTCATCAAAGATTGCTTAATGAATCTAGAAGGAAGTACATTTAAGATAAACCTGATGCCTATTAATCTAGGAGGATTCGATGTGGTTGTTGGTATGGATTGGCTGGCTAGGCATAGAGTCGAAATCATGTGTGATGAACACCTACTTAAGATACCATTGAACGATGGGAAGGTGTTAGTTGTTCATGGTGAAAGAAGTAACACGCTATATCCTATGATATCCCATTTAAAGGCGACCAAGAGTCTCATGAAGGGATGCCCAGCTTTCATAGTCTATGTAATGAAAGCCAAAGAGGAAAAGAAGATTGAGGATATACCAGTGGTTTCTGAATATCCGGAAGTATTTCCCAAAGACCTACCGGGACTCCCTCCGACTCGTCAGGTTGAGTTCCAAATAGATCTATTTCCTGGTGCTGCACCAGTAGCCAAGGCACCATACCGACTTGCCCCTCCCGAGATGAAAGAACTAATGCTACAAATCCAAGAGCTACTCGACAAGGGGTTTATATGACCGAGTGTTTCTCCATGGGGTGCCCCGGTACTATTCGTGAAGAAGAATGATGGAACCCTATGTATGTGTATTGATTACCGGGAACTAAACAAGCTGACAATAAAGAATCGTTACCCTCTTCCGAGAATCGATGACCTATTCGATCAACTGTAGGGGGCAAGCTATTTTTCCTAAATAGATTTAAGATCAGGGTACCATCAACTAAAGATAAGAGAGGAAGACATACCCAAAACAACCTTTAGAACTAGATATGGACATTATGAGTACTTGGTCATGCCCTTTGGACTGACTAACGCACCAGCGACATTTACGGATCACATGAACCGAGTGTGCCGCCCAAATCTAGACAAATGTGTGATCGCGTTTATCAATGACATCCTGATTTACTCTCGTAGTAAGGAAGAGCATGAGAAGCACCTTAGTCTGATTCTCGAGTTGCTTAAGAATGAGCAACTATATGCCAAGTTCTCCAAATGCGAATTTTGGATGCGAGAGATCCAATTTCTAGGACATGTCGTAAATAAAGATGGGATTCAATTGGACCCTTCAAAGATAGAGGCTATTAAGAACTGGAAAATTCCGGAAACTCCTACCGAGATAAGGCAGTTCCTTGGATTGGCCAGATACTACAGAAGGTTTATCAAGGACTTCTCGCGTATTGTGCAACCGTTAACTGCTTTGACTAAGAAGAATACAACTTTTGTGTGGGAACAAGAGCAAAATGAAGCATTCGAAACACTCAAGGAAAAACTGTGTAGTGCACTTATCCTCGCCCTCCCAGAAGGAGTTGAAGATTTCGTGGTCTATTGTGACGCCTCGCGTCAGGACTAGGATGCGTGCTAATGCAGCGCAACAAGGTAATTGCTTATGCATCAAGACTACTGAACGATCATGAGAAGAACTACACAACGCATGATCTAGAATTGGGTGCCGTGGTGTTTGCACTCAAAATGTGGAGGCATTATCTCTATGGCACAAAGTGCATTATCTACACTGACCATAGAAGTTTGCAACACATTCTTGACTAGAAGATGCTAAACATGCGTCAGAGATGATGGGTTAAGCTGCTGAATGATTACGAATGCGAGATTCGCTACCATCCTGGCAAGGCCAATGTAGTGGCAGATGCCTTGAGCAGGAAAGAAAGAGAAAAACCCCTCCGTGTCCATGCATTAAGGATGAGCGTGTATACTGACCTCATCGCGAAACTAAAAGAAGCACAAGGCGAAGCACTAAAGGAAGATAACTTAGCAGAGGAATCGTTAACAAGAATGGAGAAGCGATTTGAGATGAGTAACGATGGTATATATAAACATGAAGGGAGAACGTGGGTACCAAAGTACGGGGGAATTAGAGTGGTGATCCTAGACAAAGCCCACAAATCTAGGTACTCGGTTCACCCCGGAAGCGACAAAATGTACCAAGATCTAAAGGCACTTTTCTGGTGGCCTGGAATCAAGAAATCAATCGCCATTTATGTTGGGAAGTGTCTGTCGTGCGCCATGGTAAAGGCTGAAAATCAAAAACCGTCAGGGACGTTACAACAGCCGAAAATTCCAGAATGGAAATGGGATAACGTCACGATGGATTATGTTACAAAGTTACCCAGAACTTTCAGAGGTCATGATGTTATCTGGGTAATAGTGGATCAGTTAACTAAATCAGCTCACTTCTTGCTGATTCGAGAAGACTACGACCTGACAAAGCTGGCCCAACTGTACATCGATGAAATAGTAACTAGGCATGGGGTGCCACTATCAATCATCTCCGACCGTGATAGTCGTTTCACTTCTCGTTTCTGGAAGTCACTCCAGCAGGCTCTAGGAACCTGTCTGGATTTAAGCACTACATACCACCCATAAACTGACGGACAGAGTGAAAGAACCCTCCAAACCTTGGAAGATATGCTAAGAGCTTGCGTGATTGACTTTGGTGGGAACTGGGATAACCATCTTCCTCTATAGTAGAGTTCTCCTACAATAATAGTTACCACGCAAGTATAAAAGCAGCTCCGTATGAGGCCCTATATGGTAGGAAATGCCGATCACCGTTGAGTTGGAATGAGATCGGTGATAGCCAAGTAATGGGACCCGACATCGTGATTGGACCACCGACAAAATATTTAAAATCAAGGAGCGTTTAAGAGCAGCCAGAGACAGTCATAAGAAATATGCTGACAGAAGGCGAAAACCTTTAGAATTTCAAGTGGGCAACAGAGTAATGCTAAAAGTAGCACCATGGAAGGGAACTGTGAGGTTTGGAAAGAAAGGAAAGCTAAGCCTGAGATACATAGGACCATTTGAGATACTAGCAAGAATTGGCCCTGTGGCGTATAAATTAAAGCTACCTCAAGAGTTAAGTTACATACATGACACCTTCCATGTGTCAAATTTGAAGAAGTGCATGGTAGATAAGACCATGGATTTACCTTTGATAGAAGCGAGGATTAATGACAAGTTGAACTTCGTGGAAGAGCCTATAGAGATCACCGACCGCTGGTCAAGAAACTCAGGCGAAGTCGCATACCCAAGGTCAAGGTAAGATGGAATTCTAAGCGAGGACCTGAATTCACTTGGGAGCGAGAAGATGAGATGAGAAAGAGTTATCCGCACCTCTTCAAACCCACTCGTTCGGGAGTTTATCGAAGCTAAAAATTTCGGGACGAAATTTCCTAAACGGTGGGAGAATGTAACAACCGACCTCTAGGTCATAATTCCAACCTTTAACCTCCTGCATCATTATCCACGCTATTAATATTAATGTTAATATCATTATTATTATTAGTAGTAGTGTTATTTTGTTACTACTACTACGGTCATTCTTAATATTTTATGTGCCATTTGAAATGATTTAGCTAAGTCTAGCCTTAGCATAGAATAACTTCGTGTTCCGGGAAAGTTAATCAGTCACCCTTGCAAAAATTTAATCTTAATTGAAACAATTAAAATGTGTATATATATACACATAATTCACGGTTGAAACACACTCCTATGCATGCTTAATGCTTAAAAACTAACTAGTGTTTACCATAAAAAATACTACACTACACTACAAAATAATACTACATAATTACATTTTTACAAATTAACATTTAAATCAAATACGCCACAAGCCTCCAATTTCGGCCGCCCCTCTCACCACCCTCTCCACCAATCCATTCCCTTCTACACCACCCACAATTGCCACCATCCTCCACCACTATCTTTACATGCATCCTATATCATAGAATTCAAGGTTTGGTATTGGTTGGTTGAGGTCAGCGGCTGGGGATGGTAACTTTCCCCTAAAGGTTGATCACTAGAGTTTTGAAACTTCGAGTAAAGGCTTAAGGCTGGGGTTATGAGCTTATTAGGCTGAACATGAGGAACCTTAGCACTGATCATAAAAATAATAGGAGTGGTTTGCTCCTCAGGAGAAGTGGGAGCTCCAGTTTCTACTTCTTCCTACATGGTTGGTGATTTGGGAGCCTACTCAACCTGAATAGACTGAGTAGGGGTTTGTTTGGATTTTCTTTGGTAGGTGATGGTGATTTGTGGCTGTGTGGGGGTTGCAGATATAAAAGGTGTGGGTTCAATATTGGCTGGTGTTGCCAAGTTGTCACCTTGAGCGATGAGCTCTAACATTTTTAGGACCAAGGTTGTTTCTACCCCTGAGAAGCCAACAGTAGGCTTTCTCATTGTCTTGAAGATGTTGGGCTTCTTCTGTCCCAATTTAAGAATATTACCTGTTCCCCTTAACTGTGAGCCCAGTTCACAGTTAAGAATGTATTGAACATATCTAGGGAACATATAATATTCAAAGGAGTCAAGTTTGCAAGCAGATTTGCATATACAAATTAAGGATACTAGAACTTGACCCCTTGAACCATTCCATGGACTATGTAGGAAAGGTCCTTGGGAATTTATTCCCAACCTCCATGTTTGTTTGATAGGGAATGGATGATCACATGGAGGAGGTACTTCCACTTGGATGAGACCTTACCTTTTCTAAAGGTTCTTACGGAGTAGTCCACTTCATAGCCCATCTGCTGGAATGAGTTGTTAACAGCAGACTTAGGGAAGGACAAGTCACCCTCTTTATCATCCAGCCTTAGATGGGACTTGATGGTGGCTAGAGTGATGAATATTGTCCTCCCCTGCACTGTGGCAGACACTGCCTTCCCACCGTCCAAGATGACCACTTGGTAGGTCCTCTAGAACTCCAAAAGTTGATCTTCATATAATGAAGGGTTGATTGTGAGGGCAATGAGGTAGTTGTTTAGAGACAAGAAGTGGCAAACGTTTGAGAAAACAGGATCTTTCTCAAATAATAACAGAGCAACTTGATTATGTTGCCTGTGCAAGTGCATGGAGAAATCCGGTTGGTTTCGGGGATCAGGGTTGGCCATTTTGAGTAGTTTTTAAGTGAAGAAAGGTAAAAACAAAGTCGGTTTATGGGAGAATTTAGGGTTTGAATCTTATAGATGAAGGAGAAATTGAAAGAGGGGGAACCGTTGTACAAATATATATATATATGGATTTGAGACAAAGTTAATGCAAACGAATAAACTTTGAAATCCAAATGTCGATCCCACCTCTGAAAAAGTGCCCAAATAGGTAGTTTTCTTGTAAGTCGAAAATCTTTTAAAGGTAATTTGTCTTCAGAAGTTTTGAGAAAACTTCAGAAGCCAATTTGGCTTCGGAAGATATTCCTTAGCTTTTCAAGAATTTTGCTTTGGAAGAAAAATTACTTAGAGTAATTTTTACTTTCTAGATAGATTTTGCTTTAGAAGATATCAAATATCAAAAATCTTATTCAATGAGAGAATTAAAGATTCCAAGACTTAATTGCTTTCGGAAGAAAATAGTCATTCAATACATATAAGTACTTGGTGACAAATATAAGCTTCGGAAGATATATCTAAATTTCTTCCGAAGGTTAAGTTCTCAAAAGTAGTTATTTGTTTCAAAGACATAATTTTCATTCGAATACAACTTGATGGCTTCAGAAGGAAAATATATCTAAAATTCTCAACATCCTAAGGGATATCATTTTGAAAAGTTTCTTCCAAAGTAATCAGGGCTTATATGGTGATGATATAGACAACTTAAGACACTCATATTATTAAAAATAATCTTGAGTTTAAATTAAGAAATAATCCACTTAAAGTTAATCTTCCCAATAGCTGATACAAGATACTTAAATCTCTGCTCATTAAAGGATTTTGTGAATAGATCAGCATATTGTTCATTTTGTTAACTTTGACTAGTTTTATCAATCCTTTTTCAAAATTATCTCTAATCAAATGAGACATGATGTTGATGTGTTTGTCTTTGAGTGTTGTACAGGATTCTCTGTAACAGAGATAGCACTACTGTTGTCTATGTGGATGGGAGTCTCCTTGAAGTTGAAGCCATAGTCTAGCATATGATTCTAAATCCAAAACACTTGAGCATAACAGCTTGTAGCAGCAATATATTTAGCTTTAGTAGTTGATGCAGATACATGGGATTGTTTCTTGCATTGCCATGAGACTATCCTTCCACCAAGAAATTGACAGACCCCAGATGTAGACTTTGCAATCATATTGCAGCCATATTAGTCATTATCTGTATATGCATACAGATTGAAGTCAGAACTCTTTGGATACCAAAGGCCTAGTTTGGAAGCACCTTTAAGATATCTGAGAATTCTCTTTACAGCAACTAGGTGTGACATCTTAGGGTTGGCTTGAAATCTTGCATAAATACATGTAGTAAACATCATATCAAGCCTGCTAGCTGTGAGGTACATAAGAGACCCAATCATAGCCCTGATAGATGTTCATCAACACACTCCCCCTCAAGATCTAGTCTTAGAGAATGGTTTCTGGCTATGGGTGTCATAGCAACCTTGCACTCAGTCATATGAAATCTAGTAAGTATGTATTGACTGATTTATGAAGATGTCATTATCAACTTGCTTCACTTGAATTCATATAAATAAATTGAGTTCCCCCATGGCACTCATTTCAAATCTATTCTTTATCAGCTTCTCAAAGTCTTTGCAGAGCTTTGAATTAGTTGACCCAAAGATAATGTCATCTACATACACTCGAACCATCAAGTCATTTCCTGTTCCTTTGATGAAAAGTGTTCTATCAATAGTACCCCTCTTGTATCCATGCTGACAGAGATTCTATGATAGTGTCTCATACCACTTCCTTGGAGCTTGATGCAACCCATAGAGAGCTTTGTCAAGCTTGCAGACATAATCAGGATGATCTGAGTCTACAAAGCCAGGAGGTTGTTTGACATACACTTCCTCATCAATCACCTCATATAAGAAGGCACACTTGACATCAAGTTGGTAGACCTTGAAATCCTTGGATGCAGCAAAAGCCAGGAATATCCTAATAGCTTCAGGTCTTGATACAGGAGAAAAAACATCTGTGTAGTCGATCACTTCTTCTTGTGTGTACCCTTGAACAACTAGTCTTGCCTTGTTCTTGATGGCAAGTTCTCTAAAATCCTTATTTTTCCTAAATACCCACTTGGTACCTATAGTAGTCTTCCCTTGAGGAAGAGGACATAGACTCCAAACCTTTTGTCTTTTGAATTGAAGCAGCTCTACCTGCATTGCTTCAACCTAACTTCCATCTTTTAAAGCCTCTTCAATCTTCTTAGGCTCTATCTGGGACAAGAAACAAGAGTGAAGAGAAACATTTTTATCATGGGTTTGTCCTCTTGTTATCACCTCAGTCTTAACATCTCTAATGATGTTTGTGGTGGAATAAGACTTGTGGATTCTTAGTTGAGGAATCACAGCAAGTTGATTGGATAGATCTAAATTGGTGAAATTCAGATCTGGTGCTTGAGTATCATCCACCACATCAACACACCTATCAAGAGTAACTTGATCCAATGAGTGTGTTACATCATTGATGTTTTCTTCTATGGAGTGGTTATCAACATCAAGGAATTCTTGATCACTATCACCACCTCCATCTCCTCCTACATTGGAAATTCTTTCATCAGAGTTTTGTGCCTCTATGCTAGAATTTATAAGCACCTCAGAAGTATCAGCTGAAGAATTTGTCATGATTATGCTAACGTGATTTCCAACTGCAGGGCTAGTTACTACTAGAGCTAAAGTAGTTTGAACACTTGGTCTTCTCAGCTCAAATCTTGTATCAAAATCTCCTGTTAAAAAGGTACCTGTAGTTCCTTAAGCATCTTCATAAGATTTGTTAAAACAGTTGGTAACTAAATCAAGATCAAACAATCAACAAGGACCAGAACCTTTCACAAGAGGTGTGTGCTCATTAAAGGTCACATTGGCTAACTCCTTAACTACTTTGGTTTTGAGATTGTATACTCTATAACCCTTAGCTTGGGAAGAGTATCCAATGAAATGTCCATCATCTGATTTCTCAGCAAATTTGGCTATTTCATCCTTGGAATTCAAGATGGTGCAAGGACATCCAAATGATCTAAGGAAACCAATGAAAGGTCTCCTTTTGTGCCAGAGTTCATAAGGATTCTTACCATGAGTCTTTACCACTAAAACTCTATTATGCACATTGCTGGCAATGTTGACTGCCTTTGCCCAGAAGGTGATAGGAAGTTTAGAGTCAGACAACATGGTTCCTGCAATTTCAATAAGTGTCATGTTTCTTCTCTTAGCAACACCATTTTGCTGAGGAAACCTGGGAGCACTATATTGTCTTAAAATACCCTTTTCATCACAAAATGCATCAAGGTTTTGGTTTTTGAATTCGCTTCCTTGATCACATCTTATGATCTTGACCTTGTGATCATATTGATTCTCAATTTTCAAAATAAAGCTCTTCAAGATCTCAGGGGTCTCATCCTTAGTTCTACAAAAGAAGACCCAAGTATAGCTTGTGAAGTCATCTGTGATCACCAAGCAATAAGAGGTCCTTCCTAAACTCATTACACTAGTGGGGCCAAAGAGATCCATATGTAATAAGTGTATGGGTGTAGTGATGGAGTTCATTTCCTTTGGCTTGTGAGATGCCTTGTGTTGCTTCCCCTTTAGGCATGCAACACAATGGTCATCGCTTGTAAACTCTTTCTTTGGCATTCCAGTTACCATATCATTCTTAATTAATTTAATTATGTTCTTAAAGTGTACATGGCATAATCTTTTATGCCAGAGGAAAGACACATCACTATTGGCTTTAGATAGAAAGCAAGAAACTTCTTTTGAAGGGGATGTTTCCTGCAAATCCATCCTGTACATGTTTTGTTTCCTAGAGGCTCTAACCAGGATGTGCTCTTGAGGAATGACCACCCTGGGCTTGAGAACAATGCACTCATGATTAGTATAGAGCATGTTGTGTCTCTGATCATAAAATTGGGATACACTCAGAAGATTGTACCCAAGCTCCCTGACAAAGTTTACTTTTTCAATGCTGAGCTTACTATTTGAGACCCTACCCCTTCCAATAATGTAACCACCAGATTCTCCTCCAAAACAACTGGTCCTATATCAATTTTTCTCAAAGTTTTGAAGCAAAGAGCCATTGCCTGTCATGTGCCTGGAACAGCCACTATCAATGATCCATACATTCCCTTTAGTCTTTAGTTGTTCCTGCACAGAGAAAGATGGTTAGTTACATTTGGAAACCTAAGCCTCATTGGTCTTGGGCTTGTCAAAGTGAATCGAAGATAATGCAATAGTAATTGATCCTATATGCAAGTTCTGAGGATTATTTGCTATTGTTGATGAAAACATTCAGTCATATGGCCTTCCTTCATCTTCCATACCATCTTTGGAAGACTAGACTTGGCCTTCAAGACTTCAGAAGTTTTGATGACTTCTGAAGTTTCGGATACTGGACCTTCAGAAGCTTTTGCATCCACTGCAGCAGACTTCAGTTCTTCGAAAGCATTCCTTTCTTTAGAGACCAAATTTTCTTCAGAAGGTAATTTTTCACTTATCTTCTTCTTCACCTTGGAGCTTCTGAAAGGAAGAGTTTTTCCTTCTGAAGTTATTTTCTTCTTCTTCTCAGAAGTTTTCTTCTTATTCATATGGATAGTACTTTTAGGATTGTAGATACGATCCTTGGCAAAGTGAGAAGTACTACCACACATGATGCATTCAGTTGGCATGCTTCTGAGAATCTTTCTTTGAGTGGGAGGCTGAACTTGATCATTTTCCACTTCTTTCTTCATCTTCTCAAATGATGCAGTAGGCTTCTTGGGATGAGGCTTGCTCTTGGAATTGGATGGTTCAAGCTGTGCAGCAGTGGTACATATTTTATCAGCCTTCTTCTCTAGATCAGGATGATTTGGACATGAACTAGGACTCCTGGTAATAGAGTCCATAGTTGAGTCTTTAGTCTTTACCACTTCAAATCCAGCAGAAATGAAAACCTGCTTTTGCTTGGAGTTGAAAGTGGCATTGATCACTTGGGCTTTCTTGGACTTTCTTTTGGTTGCCCTGATCAAGTTCTTCCTTGCAGACTTGGTTATCCTTGATTCTTTCTTCTCTACAGGGGAATAGTATCCCTTCTTACGATAACCCTTGTCACTCACCTCAAGTTCATCCTTCACTATCTCCTTTTCATCTTCATCCTCTTCTTGAATAGGATCTATGGAGGGCAACTCATCTCGACAAGTTCCACACCTCGGAGGTCTTACAGATAACAATATGTGTGGTGGAGCTATCTTGCTTGAACCCAATCCTTGCTTGTTCTGATAAAAAATCTTTGCATGCATGGATGAAGATATTATGTTCTTGAAGGTTTCCTCTTCAAGAACACATTTTTCTGCCTTAGCTTTGTTGATCACAAGCTCAGCTTGGCATTCAGTTAACTTGGTAATAAGATCTTTTATTTGAGTCCTGTAATTTGTGTACTCATGCTTAAGAGTTGAAATAGTTTTCTCTAAATCTTCCATTTTAAGTTTATAATCATTATCAACTCTTTAAAATCAGCTTTTAAAATGTTCAAGGACTCAAGGTTAGATCTTACTTCCAAGTTATAGGACCGATACATGTTGACTTTAGCAATGCATTCAGATCACAAAAATGTTCCAATACCTTAGCTTCTTCATGATTAGCCATCAGTGCTTGGTTTGGAGAAGCATCTTCTACCTGAAAGCTCTAGTCAAAGTCTCCTTCTTCAACAGCAACAGCAGCAAGTTGTTTGGGTTGGCTTGGCTTCTCAGTTCTTCGAGTTGCACCAGTGTAGCTTGGTCTGGATTGTGCTTGGCCACCGTTTGTCCTTGGTGCCTTGCACTCTCTAGCAAAGTGTCCTATTTGGTTATAGTTGTAACACTTCACTTTGCTTTTGTCCAGTTCAGACTTTCCACTGGCCACATTGTCGGGAAACTTTCTTCCTGTCCTCTTGTAGAACTTCTTGGCTCTGTGAGTGAGAAGAGCCATCTGTTAAACTATCTCCATGTACTCTAAATCATTTGGATATATGCAGTCCAGGTCTTCAAGAGTGAAGAGAAAGTTGCCACAACTTTCGTCAGTAGACGCAATGGCTTATGTAGAGCTTGTCTCTTGTAATGGGCTTCCTTGGATGTAGCTCTCCCTTGGTGTCTCAGGGAAGGTGATGAAAGGACACTTTTGTGAGTTTTCAGGGAAGCATATAAGATGATGATGTGGTGCTATGCTATCCCTTTCAACCACATGCGGGACTGAACTCTATTGATTGTTGGAAGAGCTGCTTGATGGATTTTGCAAGTTCATCTCCATCTGGTAGCCACTAAGGATACCATACAGCTTTGTAAGAGAAAGAGTAGAGAGGTTCTCGGTTCTATTGATGGCCACACAGTAGTGAGTCCATTGTCTAGGAAGAGAGAACATGAACTTTCTCACTATGTCTCTATTCTCAAGTTTTACTCCAACATCCATTAGAGTAACCACAATCTCAACATACCTGAAGTATTGTTGAGTTATGGTTTCACCTGTCTTGTAGGTGAAGTTTTCAAACTGTTGCTTCATTATGTTTTTCTTATTCTCCTTGGCTTCCTCAGACCCCTGATACATGAGCTTCAATGCATCCCAGAGCTGCTTAGTAGTTTTGCACTTCTTGAAGCCTCTGTATATGGAGTTAGGAAGAGCAGTTTGAAAAGCGGTCATGGCTTTTTAATCTACATCTATCTTCTTCCAGTCTTCTTCAGAGTAGCTAGCCATTTCCTTTGGTAGCATCCCACCTTCAGCAGTGGCTGAAGAGGTGCTTGGGATGTGTGGTCCTTTAACAACAGATCTCCACATCCTTGAACTCTCTCCCCTTGCCTTCATCTTCCTCTCTCTTTCTTCTACTCCTCAATCTCCTAAGTA
Organism: Flaveria sonorensis; assembly: GCA_025506505.1. Lineage (NCBI taxonomy): Eukaryota > Viridiplantae > Streptophyta > Magnoliopsida > Asterales > Asteraceae > Flaveria > Flaveria sonorensis. The sequence continues at coordinate 38,392,067 of CM046432.1, forward strand.
GTCATCTTCCTTTTCCCTTTGTCACTCACAGGCCTGTGTGACTCAGGGTAGAGAGAGCTTTGGCATTCATTGCTTGGTACTGCACTTGAGCTCTGGGCAGAGAGAGGCTGTGAGACATTTTCACCAGCTGGTGCCTCACTAAGGGTAATGGGTGCGGAAGGTGCTGAAGCAGCTCCTGTCTCAAGGTTCATAGGCTCAACTGCTGGGCCTTAAGCCAAGGTTTCCCCTTTGAAGCTAATCTTAGGGTCCATATTAGCATCCAGTTGACCAACAGTCTTGCCTGCTAGCCTCTGTCTATGCAGTCTGGTTCTCAGCTTGAACTCTTTAAGCACCCTTTGTTGAATCCTATCAGCTAACCTTATAGCTTGCTTGTTTTGACTTGGGTTGGCAAGTGGGAGGTCAACTAGATAGGTGCTCTCATAGTATCTCAAGTTAAAGAAGTTGAAGATCTCTTGTTGACCCTGAAACCTAGAGATTACCAGGGCTCTCCTTTCTTCATCATACCTCCATCCCACTATTGAATTATTAGCAGGGTGAGATGAAGTAGGTATAGCCCTTGGTATACCCTCCTCAAACAAGCTTTGAATGAGTGAGTCCACATCAATGTGGACTTGAGGAGGTTGTTGAGTATGGACAACTTCAAGTGAGGGTGGTGAGTCCTCCATGTCCATACTCTAAGAGGAACTCCCAGGTTCTGTGATTGTAAGTAAGAGTTTCTCTCCCTTTTTGGTAGCATCACCCTCTTACATAGGGGAGCTAGAAGTTAGGTCCACCATATTCACAGGTTCTTGTGGGCCTGGTTGAGTCCTCTGGATAGGTCTCTCAGCTAACTTGCCCTTGAGATTGGTGATCACAAGTTGCTGGTCATTGACCCTTCTTTGTAAAGAAGTTAATTCGAAAGATTTGATACTTAGCTTAATTCTCTAAATTATATCAAATCTTCGGAAGTAATTTCCTTGTACTTCACATGTGCATGTTGAGAGCTCTTTGGTTGTTTTTTTTGTTGCATCAACCTTTAAGTGTATTCCTTACGCTATTTATGATAACTAAGACTTGAAATTGGTAGCTATGACAAACATGACATGGCCACCAGTCCTGATAAAATGATCAAATCTCTCATCGAGGTGAATCATGGGCACCATGTCATCCCTCTAAAACATGAAATTGACCAAATTTGTAGGTGTGCTCATACACTAAGGTGCTAGAACTTGAGACCTACATAAAAAGAACACTTTAAATAAACACAACTTTAAGTCTAGTTGAGTCAAGCTCATAAACCAAGCCTAATCAAGCATGTGATGATTTGCATTTTATCTTTGCATATGTTTGGTTTTGATGATCAAGTCAGGTAAGTTAAAACTACATTAACTAATAGTAACTAATATGAAAAACAAATTGCAATGGCCTAGTGGCAAGATGTAAATCTGTCATTCATGTAATGTTGAGTTCAAGACTCATTTCAAAAGTGAATTAAATTTAGATTGGTCGTGGACTAAGATTACGTTATGCTCATTAAAAAAAAAAACTACTATAGAAAATTAACGCAAAAAAATTACAAGTATATGCCTACAAAAAATTATTATGTTGTATATGAACTACAAAAAGAATTGCCATAGACCCATGAAACGACAACCAAAACAAATCTAGAATCCTAAACCTCTTAAACCATTCAAATGCACCCCTTTAACTTCTACCCAACTAATTATAAATGGTAAAGATCAATATAGGCCCACCTCCTCCCTCCATGAGCCCTGTACAAATTAACAAATTAAACAAACTACTTATACTAAAATAACAAATAAACTAACAAGAAACTAAACCCACAAGGTTTCTTGATCACATTTAATCGCTTGTGGTTAATGTTTGGGATAAGCTCAGGTTGTCCCCGGGGACCCTAGCCATGGCTTGGTGTGGCATACATTTGCTTCTCATCTCCACAACCTTCTTATGTGAGTTGGAGTGCAAAGAAGGAACAAAAGTCGGGCTGGCAGCAGGGCGGTACTCTGGAAACAGCCGCCCTGATTTGTGACGAACACCACAAGCGTTGCAAAGGGTTTTTGGACCCATCGGGCCTGCACGCCACTGGGGTGTTTTCGTAATTTCACAGTGCATACATTTTCTAACTGCTTGTCCTCCCTGGTTTTGGTTTTGGTTTTCATTTTTTTCACTTGGATTGGATTCAGCCTCGGGTTTCTTGGGCTTCTTTCTCTTCTTCTGATCAGGCCCACAGGCAGCTGATTTTGGCCCATTATGAGACCCAACTTGGTTCTCACACTCCAAAGAAACCGGCACTGGGATGAGGGTCACCGCGGAGGGAAGCTCTGCGGTGGCACGAGGGTTAACGGTCGGTGGCCGAGGACGTTTGCTTCGGGCTCGTTGTGGTCCACAGGGAGTTGAGCTAAGAGGGATCATCTTGTCACTACTTCCACCACCCGAGCAAGAGGACGAGCTAGAACTACTGCTACTGCTTTCGAGCACCGACACAGGACTCGACATGTGGAACTCATACTTCGCAACCACTAACGGCTCCGCTTTCGCCGGAATATTCTCTTTGTTCATGGTCATTCCACCACCGGAAAACGAGTCTTCCATAAAGTTTGAAAGCCATTCAAGCTGAACGACATCCTCATACTGAGATTTTACATAAAGGAAGTTGTAAGTATAATGATCAAAATATAAAAACTTTTAAACATATTTAAGTTTATGAAAAATAAAAAGAAAAACTTCACATCGAAGTTTGTTAAATTAGGTGATTGTTGAAAAGGCCTTGAAAACTCTTTTAACTTCTTTCGCAATTATCAAACAACAATGTTTTTAAAAACACTCGATGCGGGATTTGAAAGTAAAAATTATTGATGGGGTCGATCAAAAACTTTGATATTCTTTTAAATTTTTAAAAACCACCTATTTTATTATTAGAAGTAAATGTTAAATGATATATGTGTTACAGATTTCAAGAAACAATACGTTAAAATTCAACAAGTAATTCCCACCGACAGTTATTGAAATTCAAAATCTTGTTATTAAAATATGAATAAATAATATAATAATGTAACAAAAAACATGAGACAATTAGCAAGGTAGTAATTACTCACCGGCACAGCGAGCTCTGGTGAGAGGGTGGAGGCACCATTGCTGTCGGAGAAGATGGAATCAGAGACGTGCAACTCATCGGAATTGTTGGTCCAAATATCACCAAAATCATAGCAATTGTCGGTCACCGGAGGGAATTCGATCAAATCATCAATGTTATCAAACAAGCCTCCACAATCGATCTCATCGGTGAAATTTTGTTCAGCCATTTTCGAATTCGACTCTGGGTTCTGCAATTGAATTCAAGAAAAGCAAGATAAATAACCACTATCCTTATGAAGTGTAAAAACTTATGAGGATATGAAAGCGGATTGGACCATTATCCTCTGCAACTTTTTAATTTTTATGTAAAGTGTGCTTGCTATTCTTTGAGTGTAAGGAAGGAAAACAAAGATATCTTTGTTTGTTTGTAAATTGTAATGTCTAATGAGGAGGAGTGTGATATTTTATAAAGTGATGCATGACAATGGCGAGACAGCTCGCATTGGTTTTATCTGGCGCATTTTAGCAAAGTAAAAATATACCAAAAAGAAAAAAAAAATCCATATTTAGTGAGATTCTTTCTTCACAAACGAAAAACTTGTTAAGAATATAAAGTAAGCCCACTTTTTGCACTATTATCTTCTTCAAATGTGAAACAGATGAAAAACAATGGAGGAGTAGGAGAATAATGCAAACCATAAGTTGTTCAATTGAATGAAGATGGAAGTCAATATGTGAAAAAACTGTTTGACAATTAGTAACAAAATTGTCATGAAATTGAGAGTGACTAAAGCTGAATGCAAACAAAAGCTGTGAATTTGCTATGATATTATAGAGATTCGAAAGTTAATTTTGACAAAAAACAATCAGATAATGGCTACGTTTAGCTTCATGAAATGGGTTAAAAACATGAAAATACACTCTGTTATTACGTTTGACAAGATCAAAACGCAGCAATTTGATATGATAAACCGACGAACCACTTGAATTGAATACACATTATAGCATTGATGCTGAAGGAATTCGAGGTTTAAAAGAAGCGCACCTGTTCTTTAAACCCTGATTTCAGCCTAAAATCTGCAAACGCTACTGTAACGGAAGTCAAAATAATAATCCCAAAAATTGAATTGTAAAAACGAAATTGAATAGAGAAACAAGAGAAAATGAAAATGGTGTATGTTATATAGAGAGAGGGGAGATTGTAAGGTTGGTGAAGGAGGTTGTTTATGTTGATGTTGAGTGGTAGCTGTGTCGTGATGTTTAAGTCTTCTCTCTCCCTCATAACTTCATCGGTCCCACACCATGCCTCTCCACCGCTCTCTTTTTCTTTATTCTAACTAATTATTATTATTATTTTTATAATGGTGATTTTAGCAAAAGTTAATTATAGGATTGTTTCCTTTAGTATGTTAATATTACAGAATTGTTTATAATTTTTAAAAAGATGCATAATTGGCCCTAACTATTTATGAAACCGTAACATTAGTGATCCCTGATGTAGATAGTCGTTAGTTTTTTTAGTTGAGTAGAGATGAAAAGACTAAAATAACTTTTATTATTTAAATAAATAAATGAGTAAACTTTGTTTTTTTTTTTTTTTGTGGTTTGATACAAATAACGTTTTTATTCAAATGTTTTAAAATTTTTATTTTACTCTCTATGGTTTTAATTTGTCTCAATTAACTTTAACTCATTAATTCCCTTAAATATATCTATTACTAGGTTAGTTCCCGTGTAATACACGGATTGAATAAATAAAATATTAAATAATTATTAATAAAAACTTATGCATTATAAAATAATGCTTGAATATAAAATATGATTATAATTACGTATAGATAGCTAAGTAAATAAACAACAATGCATTTATCTTAAACTTTTGTTTTATAAATAAATTATGATTTTTAAATATATTGTTTTAAGAAAAATGAGTTTTTTAAAAAAAAATTCATTGTATTTTGTATCTTATAAAATTTTTGTTTTTAAAAAGTATGTTTTTAATTTATTAAATTATGCATTTTTTAATTTAAAAATAGTATGAGTAATATTATTAGTATTCAACATTATTAAAAGATGAAAAGATTGTTTGATTTTAAAAAAAATTAGATAAGAGAGAGAAATATAACGATTAATAAAATTTATTTTTAATAATAGAGAGAAATTTATATGAGTATTTAAATTACTATAATACCCTTTTGGAGGAAAATTGATGTGCGCATGTCTAGAAAAATAACAAGTGGCAAAAAAGTGGCTTAAGAGAAGGACAAGTGTCAAAAGAAACCTTGTTTTATTAGATGTTATAGATAAGTAAGAGAATTTAAGTCTTTTTACCATACAAAGACTAATTATGTAATTTATTGAAACTAATAAAAAAGGACTGGTTGTGCAAATTTATTATTATTAACAAAAGACTATTTTTCACCTTCCTATCTTTCGTGAACCTGAACCCTACCAATAGCAACAACCACGACCACCACCCCACAACACCTTCGACATCACCCCTACACCACCTCCAGCATCCACGGCCACAGCCAACGCCCAGCACCTCCAAAACCACCCCCATCATCTCTTAGCCTATCACCACTGCCAACCCCCCACCATTACAACCATCATCATTGTCATCATCTCTAAACATATATATTTCATCATCCAGGATTAGGTTATGGGTGGGTTATAGTTGCTGTTCGATTAGCGTTTCTACCCAGATTAGGGCTTTGAATTTTCTTATGTTCAATTAGAGTTTTATGAATGGTGTGATGGTAGCCTATGGTGGCCATAACTGGGGTGGTGGTAACCTATGGTGTCTGGGTGGTGTAATGGCAGTGAATGTAGTGATGCAATGGCGATGAATGCAGTGGTGCAATGGAGATAACGATGAGTGTCTTGGTGGTGCAATAGTAGTCGTGGTGATTAATGGTGATGATTGGGCTAGCTTACAGTTCCATTTTGGTGGGGAAGATGGTGAAAAGGTGGCGATAGTTTTAGGGTTGTGAAGGTGTGGGGTGGTAGTGGTGTTGTGGTGGTAGTGGTAGTCATGGTGTTGGGGGCAATGATGTTATGATGGTGGAGGTGGTGTTGTGGAAATGGTGGTATTGTGTTGGCAGTGGTTGTGGTGGTGATGGGGGTGTCGGTGTGTAGTCGTGGAGGCCGGAGGGGAAGTTAGTGGGCGGAAGGGAAGGTAGTCCCTCTAATATAATAGAAAAGTTTGAATAATTTACATTATTAGCCCTTTTTAGTAAAATGATCAAAATAGCCTATAATGAATATAACTATTTAATGATGTTAATGGATTGAAGTTAATTAGGATGGATTGCAAACCGCGAAAATGAAATCAAGATTTTTAAACCTTTGAATGCAAAGCATTACTTTTGGCCATATCACATGGAGCAAAAGTGAAATTTACTCTAAATAAATAATTAAGGATATTACATAATTAATTTTATACATGTGAATGGGACCCACCACCCTTCCCTTCCCATCACCTCCCCATCCCCTTCCTATTATATTAACTTCACCTTCATCTTCGTCTCTCTCCTCGTGCAGACCCCACCACAGCCATCACCCACACCATACCACCGTTGCCGACCACCATCATCGTAACCACTGTCGATGCTGACCACCATCACAATACCACCATCCTCCATTGATGACCCTACGCCCATCACCATAACCATCATCATACCACTACCCTCGCATGATCACCCTACTGTTGGGTTTGTGAAGGCTTTGGGCTTGGGCCTGGGCCCATGTTTAGTTTTATTGTTCATTAAGTTGTTAACCTAATTAGTCTCTATATATACCCTGTCATGTATTTGTAATCTTTGTACTAAGCAAAGAAAGAAAACCCTAGTTGCCGCCCGTGGACGTAGGTCACACCGACCGAACCACGGTAAATCCTTATGTCGTTTATTTTCTGCTTTCTACGTGATAATCGTTTGTGCGTGTTCGTGTGTTGGTTCTGCTGTGCCGCTTGATTCCTATCAAGTGGTATCAGAGCTTAGGCTCGTTAAACACATGGGATTGCACGGAAAACGATTCGCAGAAAGGTTTGAGTTTTTTCTTATAATTAGAAGATTGTCGTTTTTTCTCTTCTAAGGTTACGATTAAGCAAAAGGAAGGAATCACATTTGTTTTTCTCTTGGATTCTGTGCCATCTAAACAAAGAAAGAAATAAGTTTTCTTTTGTTGTTGCTGTTGGTACGTAAGCTTAAAAGAAAAGGGGCTTTGTTTGTTTGTGAGCCACTTTGACTAAGTAGCCGAGAACAAGAAGAAGAAAAAAAGGTAATTTTTTTTGGCGAGTACTTCGATCAAAGAAAAAAAATAATAGTTTGTTTTTTGGTGATTGTCGATTGATTGCGATTGTGGTCAGGTACCGGGTTAAAACTCTTAGAAGCCGCCAATTAAGGTTTGGTGAATAACTTTTAGATTCGTCGGGTAAAGGTTAGAGTTTTGCGTTTTCAAGTTCCCATTTTTGACGGGTTATTATCAACTGTTTGGGGAACCATGTTTAGTGAAGGAAAAGTATTTTCGGGTTTAGATTTGTCTGCAAAGGTTCTTTTGTAAGAGCAAATTGGTCAATTGACAGTGTTCAGTAGAACAGCCATCAAGTTCAGGCTCGTCCTATTGTTGTGTCTGTTTACTGTTTTCGATTTGCTTTTTGTTTGCCATTTGAGATGGATGAAGACGGGAAGGTTGTGATCGAAAAATTTAACGATTCTAATTTTATTTGGTGGAAAATGCAAATAGAAGCATTGTAATGTCAAAAGACTTGGATATGGTACTAGAAGAAAAATCTAAGGAAATAAAACAAGCTGATTAGGAATCAAAGGAAAAGAAGGCTCGTGCGGTTATTACATTGGCTTTGACGAAAAATGTTGCTTTTAACGTCATTAAAGAAAACCACGGCTCGTGGTATGATGGCTGCTTTGTCAAATATGTATGAGAAACCGTCTGTGGTGAATATGGTGTTCTTGATTCGAGAGCTAGTGAACACAAGGATGAAAGAAGGAAGTTCAGTGACTGCTCACATTAACAATCTAAATTCAATCTTAGCAAGACTTATATCTGTTGGAATTAGGTTGATGATGAAGTTCATGCTCTACTGCTGTTGTCGTCTCTGCCTGATAGTTGGTCTGGAACTATGACTATAACTTCAAGTTCTGTGGGGACTAAGGGTTTCACTCTTAATGGTATTCGAGATAATTATGGGTGAAGAAGTCAGAAGAAGTAACTTGGGTGAATCATCTAATAGTGAACTACTAGATGTTGGTAGGGGTCGGGGTAATAACAGAAACAGTGAGAGTCGGGGAAGGAGTTCATCTAAACTTATAAAAAATGTGAAGTGCTGGAGCTGCAATGAGGTGGGACATGTTAAGAATCAATGTCCGAATAAGAAAGAATTAAACACTGCTACTGGGGATGTTTCTGATGATGATACATTGATACTCAGTGTGGAAAACAGTATGGACTCTTGGGTCATGGATTCAGGGGCTTCGTTTCACGCCATGGAAAACGGGGAAACGATGGTGAATCTGAAACATGATGATTTTGGAAAGGTACGATTAGCCAATGACGAGATAATTGAGGTAACGGGCATGGGTGATATTGATCTGGTTACTTCATTGGGTACTACATGGAACCTAAAGAATATCAGGGTGATTCCGGGGCTGAAAATGAAACTTATTTCAGTTGGTCAGTTGGATGAACAAGGATTGGAGGTAAGGTTTGGTAGTGGTAAATGGAGGGTTATCAGTGGTAATCTGGTTATTGCTCGTGGTATGAAGCGTGGGTCATTGTATATGGTTGAGGTACCTGCTGAGGGATGTATGACCGTCCCGGTTAATCATGACAAAATCTAGTTTGCTAAATCTGGTGCTAAAAGAGCACATTTTGCAAACGTGAAGTCTGGTGCAGGGATGTTAGGTGAACGAGTTCGAAAGTCTAAATTATTCAGGGGATCGGTGACAGTGGGAGCACAGGACGTGTTCCAAGTATAGTTACAAAGAACCGTTGGGTTTTAAAGACCACGACTGAAAAATTCTCTCCTGGTGATTTTTTGCTGAATTTGGAGAGTGATGGTGATCCTCCATGTATCTTTGAATCCGGTGGAATGTTCATACCAGTTAAGATGGAGTTGGAGCTCGGGGGAGCTTCAACTGGCTCTTCTGGTACTTGATGATGAGGGGTCGTAGCAACTAGGAGATGTGATGAAGTCTTAGCTTGTTCTTTGGGAACTTGAGGCTTGGAAGACTTGTTTAAAGATTACTAAAGTTACTAGACGACTGGGTTGCTTGGCACTTGAATGACGGGCTAGAATTTATCGCAAAGTCTTCAAGTGGGAGATTGTTGGGTTTACGAAGGCTTCGGGCTTGGGCCCATGTTTAGTTTTCTTGTTCATTAAGTTGTTAACCCTAATTAGTCTCTATATATACCCTGTCATGTATTTGTAATCTTTGTACCGAGCAAATAAAGAAAACCCTAGTTGCAGCTCGTGGACGTAGGTCACACCGACCAAACCACATTAAATCCTTGTGTCTTTTATTTTCTGTTTTCTACATGATAATCATTTGTACGTGTTCGTGTGTTGGTTCCGCTGCACAGCTTGATTCCTAACACGTACCACCCTCTCCCATCTTCCTCCTTTTTTTCGTAAAAACTGACGCCGCCACCATCATATTTCAGGTCACTACCCACCGTCGGAAACATGCAATTCCACCAGCATTCTTGTTTCCTTGACGCCACCACATAGCTCCATCCCCCCCCAGTCTTTTTCCTTTTTCTCTGCAAGAAACTATCAACCCCTTTTCGATTAGCCTAGATCTGAAACCCGCCTTTGCTTAATTGGTTGGTATGTTGTTCGATAAGCAATGATGATCATGATGGTATGGTAGTGGGCTGGTGAGCACGATGGTCCTAAGATTTGAGGTGGTGGGTCGATGGCCCACCCTCTAGCAACCAACACCAACGCCCCTTCATTTGTTGTTCCCTTCTTTATCCGCAACCTACAACCTGCAAATTGGGTAGTTGGAGGTGGAAATGGTGATGGTGTTATGGTGGTTGGGCAATTGGGTTTAGGTTGGGTTTTGTGTTTGTATGGTTTTTACTTATTTAAATTATTTTTTTAAGAAGAAGGGTGGGGTGGGGTGGTGTGACACGGGACCCGCTTCTATTATATATATATATATATATATATATATATATATATATATATATATATATAATTAAAGCTATTGTTTTTTCAATATATAAGGTATTGTGGTAATTTTACAGGGACTTAATTGGAAAACTTTCCAAACTTAATTTTAGTTTTCAATTTTTATTTTAAACAATATATATGAAAAACCAACTATGTCAAACTTTACAAGTTTGTTATTATTTTATAAATAAATAAATTTTTATATAATATCTTAATAGTCAAAAACTAGGTCAAAACACACCCAAGCAAGTACAAAGTAATCCAAACCAAACAAGTGAGTTCATAAACACTTCAACATCAAAAAACAAAACCAAAGATAAACAAATTGTCTATTTCCCAAAGGTGAGCAACCTCATCTACCAGTCTCTCTAGCCAAACCAGTCAGTCTTAAACATTATTACCTGAAATGACATGTTTTAAAAAGTCAATATATATTGGTGAGTTCACAAGTTTAAGTCAAAATAAGTTGCCATATAAGTCAAGTACAATAGTTATGTGTGAATAAATATATAAGCAGCCAAGAATACCCATATAAGTCGTAACCAAACTTAATGCATACATGCCCCAAGTACAAATACAAGTAAAGCAGATTATATTCACCCCAAGGGCTCATAATGGCCAAGTCTGTATTAGCTAGTGTACTTACAATGAGAGTGGGGGTGTCAACCTGTTAATACTAACAATACCTCTTCACGCTCCTAAGTTGGATATAAATAAGCATGAAATAGAACATGAGTACGTAAAAACAAGTACATACCTCATGAAGGACATCTATACCCAATCTTATGACTCAAACCATACACGTTTGTCCAAAATAAGTAATAAGCATGACATAATCTAAAAAAAATTGAGCACACTTTTTCCTCAAGTAAAAAATACAATAAAATGGGTCATGAAACTCACCTCAATAGTAGTGCCATATGTATATCTAAGAAGCCTAAAACTCATAGGTAAACTACATCATAAGTACAAAGGTTAGAATAGTTCAAACTAGGTCAATATTGTCAGTGTAAGTTACGTAGTCATATGTTCAACCATGAATTTAATTATGAAATTACATAGTTCGTTGTATCTTTAAGTTCAATATCTCGTCTTTAGTTTTTCATACTGTTAAATTGTTATGTTTGTTGTTCAATTAGTATTCTTGTGATAGTTCATGTTCGCTAGCGTACACGTATTTACTTAAGGTTTTAAGATTATTTTACTTTGAGTTTATTATCATTAAACATCTTATGTTTGGCAATTTTAGACATTTATTAACATTTATTGCCATTTAATATTTGTCTTAAAGTTTATGTTACTTAAGTAACATTTCAACTTGTAAAGCTATACACACACTAAATTTGCATAGATTACTAAGAGGTTAAAATGATAACAAATTGGTGTAACTATGACGTCCCTGGAAAGCTAAGACCTAAACTAACTCCCAGAATAAGAATAAACTTAAATAGATATAGCATGTGACCATTATGACTTTGTGAACAAGGACCAACATTCTTCCAAAAAATTTAGATTTGACCTTTGAGTTTGTTTTGATTGTTTGGAGGATCAACGTTATCGGATTAAGATGAGACCACTTGGGCTGGAAATAAGGTTCTCTGAACTTACATTGAGACATAAAATTAGAATTAATTTGACCTTTTTTGACTAATTTTTGTCCTGTACAAGTTGACCCAAGTTTTCTTCAACTTCCTGTCCAATACTACACATGTCTAATTCACCCAAAACCAATGAATTACACCATGTTTAACCCAAGACTCATTCCATAATATTATTTTATGTTCATATTGACCATTTTACTAAACTAAACTAATATCTAACCTAAACAACAATACGATTTCGTTAAAAGATGTCTATGTCAACGGTTAGCATGCTAATTTGTTTCTAAGTTCAAGATTCAATGTTTTTCACATCTTTACACGTATGACTAGTCATTTAACACTACTTTAAATTTTATTAAAATCTTTTCCCAATATTTTCCATAAAGACAATCATACTACGAATTACAATCAACAAAACTACAGATAACGAAGAAATAACTATCTAACTAGGGCTTTACCGAGTTTTTGATCAATAGAACACCAGGTTTTGAAGATCATTACCATCCTCCCCATAACACAAACAATAAAAGAATATTAAATGATGATTACAAGAATAGATGAAGAAAAACTCAAGAACACAACTTATTAGTAGTCAATTCATTAAAGCATATTGTATAGCACTTACCAAAAAGTGTAAAGGATCTAATCTTCCTTAAAATCCAAACTTGTTGCTAGTTCTCAACCAAAAACTAATGGAGAGAGGGGTAGGGATGATTGATGATGATGAAGATGGTTGGAGACTATGGTTAGGTTTAGAGAAAATGAGAGAAATTAAGATCGTGTGGAATGAAAAACAAAGGAGTCTCCTTTATCTCTCGTCAAGGGGGAAGGGCCTTCGGGCCCTTGGCCCATTTTATCAAATCTCAACCCGTCTTGTCTCGTCTTTGTCCTAAATTTAGCGTCTTTGATTTCTTTATGTTTTAAGAGTTTTTCGAGCTGCTATAAGTTGCTAAGATCTTAATTTCTTTAGTGTAGGTTATTTAGATCTTCATTAGTGTACTTTAGGGAAAGTCCACCATAATATGGATTTCGTTTCATTTTTTACGTAAATCTTTATGATTTTACAATATAGAAGTATTTGATCAATTTTTGACGCCGGACATCGTGCCCAGGGTGTTTTGTAATTATACTAATTAACACTATGTCCAATGGCCTAAATCTCATCTCTAGAGCCCACATAATCCATTCCCGTGTATGATACACATCAACACAAGTCTTAAGAGAAAAGACCACTGCACCAAACTCTAGGTCATGGGTGGTATAATTCTTCACATGATTTTTCTCTTGTCGATAAGCATGGGGGATCACTTTGTCGTTTTTCATCAACACACATCTTCATCCTTGGTGTGATGCATCACAGTACACAACAAAAAACCATATGACCCATTAGGAAGCACTAATATCGATGTGTTACATAACTTCTCTACTTGGGTCAATAACAACAGAGGTTGAGCAATCTTCAAGAAATTCGCAATAAACCGTCTTTAGTATCCTGCCAACCCTTAAAACTGACAAATCTTTGAGGGTGTCTTAGGTGCTTCCAAGTTCTTAACTACATCAATTTTACTAGGATCCATATGAAACCCTTTCTCGTTTACCACATGTCCAAGAAAACGCACCTCTTGTAACCAAAACTCACACTAAGAGAACTTGGCATAGAGTTTTTCCTTACCCAATAAGTCTAGAATCATGCTCAAATGCTACTCAGGTCTTCCTTGGTTTGTGAGTAGATAAGAATGTCATCAATGAAGACTATGATGAACCTTTCAAGGTATGGCTTGCACACGCGGTTCATTAGATCCATAAATACTGTAGGTGCCTTGGTTAGCTTAAAAGGTATAAACAGGAACTTGTAATGCACATAGTGAGTCCTAAAAGTTGTCTTTAGTATGTTGTCTTCATGAACTCTCAAGTGACAATATCCCGATCGGAGATCGATCTTGGAGAAGTAAGTCGACCCTTGCAGTTGATCAAACATGTCATTTACTCTAAAAAAAGGGTAACGATTTAATCATTAGCTTGTTCAACTTCCATTTATGCATATCCAGAATGATCCATATTTCTTTTTAAGAAATAATATCAGTTCAACCTAGGGTGAGTGACCAGTCTGTATGAAGCGTTACCCAATAATTCTTGAAGTTAGTTTGATAACTCTTGCATCTTTGAAGGTGCTAAGCAATAAGGAGCTTTAGCAATAGGGATTGCATCAAAGTCTAAGTCAATTCAAAAATCCACCTATCGTAGAGGAGTTAGTCCCACCAAGTCTTCCAGAAACACCCTAGGAAAGTTTTGTGCTGTAGGTAAGTCCTTAATCTTCTTTTCCTCTACTTTCATACACAAGATAAGTTACATTTTTTTACTTGGTTCGTTCTCTATAAACATGACGTCTTCCCCTTCGGCATCAGAATGAAAACTTCATAAAACAAATGGTCCCTACACTATGTTTCGACAATGCATCCATACCAACTACCATATTAAAACTCCCAAGACCAAACGGTATAAAATACTGAAGGCATGATCATCTAACAACAAGGTACATCCCTAAATTTTTTTTCTAATCTCTACAAGGCAATTTGGTGATCCTACCAATTGACATTAGGTTTAATGGTCTAAATATCATCTTTAGAGGTCGTATAATACATTCCCGTGCATGATACATATCAAAACAAGTCTAAGTCAACTTAAAGTCTATAGTTTAAGTCAAGGTTAACTTTTTGCCAAATTCAACATCATCGTCATAGTTAAATTCAAAGTCAAAATCAACACATCTATTTGGTGAGAGATGTCACTGTATCCCCCAGTTAAAAGAACTTTGTCCTGAATCTCTACTGAAGTTACCATCTACAATATTATTCATGAACAGATGAAGATACTTAAGTTTCATTTTTTCTTCTTGTTTCTAAGTAAATTCAAGACCTAGCTTGAAGTTCCATCTAATCTTGATGATTGAAATTTTACTACGCTCCAGTCTCTTGATCTCTTTATCCATGATCTCTATCGGCTCTTCAATGAACCAAAGTTTTTCATCCGTGTAAGTCCCCGATCCCAGGAAACCCCATAGTTGGTCATTCATAGCATCATCCATATTAAGACACATTTAATTATATTAAAATAAGAAAACATCGCAGCGGAATAATTTAACAAAAAAACCATTTCATGCATTTATAATAATTTTTGCCAAGAAATACATCATTGTTACTAGGTTCAAAACTTAACATTCTGTCGTATTCTGAGACAAAAACATTGTTCTGCATAACATGGATGCCAATCATTATTTGCCAAGTAGCTCTAGCCTCGTGCCATCCCCAACAACTTCATTACCTGCCAACTGATATATATACATAGTCAGCATTGCTCAGTGAGTTCTAGTTTTGTTAATATATAAAAATATACATTTTGTAAACTTTCTTTAGTGACAATCCATCATTATACATCATCATTCATTTAAGCATTCATTATCTTTCTTTCTTTCATTATCTTTCTCTTTCATTAATTAGGATTGCACAAAGCAAGAGCCTATATTGTTGGTTGGCAACAAATGTCGAACCCCTGCCAGTACACATGTATAAGAAGAAGCTAACCCCTGATATTTGACCCACAAGGCTAGGCACGAAGTCTGCACATGAATACACGTCCCATTCATTCATTTGTTGTTCAATCATAAGGATTAGACCCCAGATGTGCATCCTCATGGGCTGAAACAGCCGCACATCAGTTGAGCTAACGAAACATGGTCATGCACCTCCATTCATTTTGCTTTCAAGGCTTTTCATTCATCATAAGGGCCCGATGGTAACATTCATTAAGTTCCACTGTCTTTCTTTCATTCCTTTATGTCCACGTGATTATGAATAATACTTTTAAGGTATCCATTGTCATTAAAATCACATAACATGAAATGTAAATAATAATATTCATAACAGCGGCCCATAAGAAAAGATTATAACAATAAAAACAACAAAGAAACATATCATCCATAAAACTAAGGAATTAATCACTTTGCACTCTATCTCCAAAATTTCAGGATAAACCTAAATGTTTACAACACATGAATGAGGTATACAGCGGATGACTTAAAAACTATGTGTCCACAGCGGACAACCAAAATCCACAACTGACAGCCAAAGTCCACAACGGATGACCGAAGTCCACAGCGGATGAATAAAACACTAAGTGTGTTCACAGCGGATGACTAAACTCCACAGCCGATTGCTAAATTTCATAGCGGATGACTAAGGGTTCATAGCGGATGACTAAGGGTTCACAACAGACATGCATGCATACCTAAGTGTTTACAGCGGACGTGCATGCATACCTAAGTGTTCATGGTGGGCATGGTTTAGATGTTTATGTCCAGCCTAAGTGAATTCTAGTCCCAAACAACATCTTAAATAGTAACCCAACATAGATCTAGAAGATACACACGTAGCACATCATAAACAACTATTAACATCATAGAAATCTTTTAAAAACTCATTTTTAACAATGGAAAACATAGTTTGTCCAGTAACATTGTTTTTTAATACACATGTCAACCCCAACAAGTAGAAAACAAGTAAAATAGGGGATCTAAAACTCACTCACCAGCTTTTGAGTAACCACAACAATCCCAAGAGTAACCTGGAGTTCTAATACCTAAACACATGTAAAGAAGCAACTAAACACACAAAAAAACATAGAAATTGGTCCAGAAGCTTAAACTCAACAAGAAACAAGAAGAAAACACCTTAAAATCTTACCTTCTTGAAGAACTTTTCACTTTCTCTCTCTAGAACCAGATGGGAGCTTCTTTCTCTCACTAGTCGCAAGTCGAGTGCATGGGAGAGAAAGTATGGGTGACCATTTCTTCTTTTTAAATCCCATTATGGGTTGGTATGGCCCTTGTACACTTTTACCCCTTGAATTTTAAAATTAAAATCCCATTTGCTCCTTTACTTTACTTTTCTTTTCTTTTTGATGTTTTCGGGTGTTACAAATCCACCCCCTTATATAGTTTTCATCCTTGAAAACTACCACTTCTTAAAGAGGTCAGGGTAGTGCTGTTCATTTCTTCCTCAGTTTCTCATGTAGACTCTGACCCCTTCCTGTGTTTCCACTGTACCCATACCAACGAAGCCACTTTATTCCTCAGGCGTTTCTCTTTTCTATCAAGAATGCTCAGCTGCCATTCCATGTAATTCAGCCATTCATCTACGTCATTATCCTCAAGTGGCACGATTGTGTCATCATCTGCCAAACACTTTCTCTGATGAGATACATGGAATGTCAGATGTATTCCACTTAGCTCATCGGGTAGCTCTAACTTATAAGCCACCATACCAACTCTGGCAATGATTTTGAATGACCTGATATATCTTAGGCTCAATTTCCCTTTTTTTCAGAATCGGATGATTCCTTTCCAAGGAGATACTTTCAACATTACTCTATATCCTACTTGGAACTCAATTGGCCTTCTTCTCTTATCAGCATAGGACTTCAACCGATCCTTCGCTGCTTTCATAAAGGTCTTGATCTTTTCCAACTTTTCCGACGTAGCCTCAATGATCTTGATACTTCCCAACTCCTTTTGCCTGAAATCACCCCAACATACTAGGGTTCTGCATCGTCTCCCATATGACATTTCGAATGGTGGCATGCCTATACTTGCATGATAACTGTTATTCTAAGAAAACTCTACCAACGGTAGGTGTTCATCCCAGCTTCCACCAAAATCAATAATGCATGCCCGGAGCATGTCCTTAAGAGTCTGAATCATTCTTTCTGATTGACCGTCTGTCTGAGGATGGTAGTTTGTGCTAATGTGTAACCTTGTCCCCAACGCATCATGGAATTTCTTCCAAAAATCGGATGTGAACCGAGTGTCCCTATCAGAAACAATGGACACTGGCACACCATTGCGAGTTACAATCTCCTTGATGAACAGATCCGCCAATCTTTCTGATGAGTACATCTCTCAGATTGGCAAGAAGTGGGAACTTTTCGTCAAGCGGTCTACAATCACCCAAATGGTGTCATATCCTCTCACCGTTCTGGGCCACTTCATGATGAAGTCCATTGTGATGTGTTCTAATTTCCATATGGGTATATCTAAGGGTTGGATCTTTTCGTATGGTTTCTGATGTTCTGCCTTCACTTGCAAACAGGTCAGGCACTTACTCACGTACTCCACCACGTCATGCTTCATCCCCAGTAACCTGTAATTCTTCTTCAGATCCTGATACATCTTTGTGGCACCAGGATAGATGTAATACCAATTTTTGTGAGCCTCATCCATAATCCTTCCCCTCAGATCCTCGTAGCAGGGAATCCACATCCATCCGGATCGGGTTTTAACACCAAGGGTGTTCTCCCCTAACTTCGATATCTACCCCTTCATCCGCTCAGAGTTGATCCTATCATCCTTCAGTGCCTCATCTTGGAACTTCCAAATCTGACCCATGACATCGGGCATCACAACCAGCTGACAAGCCTTCACCCGAGTCGGTTCAGGTCGTACCTTTCGACTGAGGGCATCCGCAACCACGTTCGCCTTGCCCGGATGACAGTGAATTTTACAATCGTAGTCCTTGATCAACTCTAACCACCTCCTCTGCCTCATGTTGAGATCTTTTAGTTTGAAGAAATACTTTAGACTCTTATGATCAGTGAAGATGGTGCACTTCGTCCCGTACAAGTAGTGCCTCCAAATCTTTAGCGCAAAGATAACGGCCACCAACTCAAAATCATGGGTAGGGTAGATAACCTCATGGATCTTCAACTACCGAGATGCATAGGCTATAACCTTCCCTCGTTGCCTCAACATGCAACCTAAGCCCAAATACAAAGCATCCAAATACACCATCAAGTCTGCACTCTCTTCAGGCAACATCAAGACTAGGGCTTGGGTTAACCTCATCTTTAACTCTTGGAAGGCACCCTCCTATTTTGAACCCCATTCAAACTTCACCTCTTTGCATGTCAGCTTAGTCAAAAGGGGATGCCACCTTAGAGAAATATTGAATAAACCTTCTATAGTAACTTGCCAAACCCAGGAACTATGGATCTCAGATGGCGTTCTCGAGGATTCCCATCGCATAACGGCTTTGACTTTTGCAGGGTCCACCATTATTCCTTTGGGATTAATCATATGGCCAAGAAATTGAACCTCTTGAAGCCAAAATGCACACTTAGAGAACTTTGCATACAACTTCTTGTTTCTAAGTGTCTCCAATACTTCCTTGAGATGACAGGCATGCTCCTCTTCACTCTTGGAGTAAATTAGAATGTCATCTATGAATACAATAACCGATCTGTCCACATTGGTCAGCATACTTGATTCATAAGGTCCATAAAGGAAGCTGACGCGTTGGTTAAACCAAAAGACATCACGAGAAAATCGTAGTGTCCATAACATGTACAAAAAGCTGTCTTAGGGATATTTTGCTTATTCACCTTCAATTGGCGATAACCTGATCGAAGGTCTATCCTTGAGAACTGGCACCCTGGAACTGATCAAACAAGTCATCAATCCTCGGTAACAGGTACCGGTTCTTCATAGTCAACTTGTTCAGCTCACGGTATTCGATGCACATCCTCATACTACCGTCCATCTTCTTCATGAGTAAAACTGGAGCACCCTATCGAGAGATGCTTGGTCGAATAAAGCCCTTATGCAAAAGATCCTGCAGTTGCATCATCAGCTCCTTGAGTTCGGATGGAGCCAACCGGTATGGTGCCTTGGCGACGGGTTGCGCTCCAAGTATCAAGTCAATCTGAAACTCGATTTCTCTATCGGGTGGGACCCTTGGCAGATCCTCCAGAAACACAGGGAAATCGCATACCATCGGCACTTTTGACAGTTGAAGTAGTATCGCATCCGCGTCCTTCACATAAGCCAGGTAAGCACCACATCCTCACCTCATAAACGTTTCCACTATGATTATAGATATCACTCGCGGAATGACGCGTTCCTTGTCCCCATGAACCGTGACCGAACTGTCGTCGGGCGTAATCAAACAGATCATCTTCTTTCAACACACAATATTCTTTTTTTAAGTTGCCAGCCAATCCATTCCTAGCACTACCTCAAAACCTCCTAGGGCCATCACATACAATCTAGTGGGAAACCAATGACCGTCCAATTCTATGAGGCAATCATCAATCATATCAGTCACTTTGGTAGATTTTCCTATCACAGTCTCAACATGGAAATGCACTTCTATCTTCCTACTCTTACCATGCATCACACGACAAAAGGTAGCAGATACCCGAATTAAGAGCACAGAAGCATACAATTGGTTTACCAAGAATGTACCTGAAACTACCTCAGGGTCGACTCTGGCTTCTTCCCTGGTCATGTTGAATGCCCTTTCCTTCACTTTGGTTTTGTCACCCTTCCCTTTATCCCCTATCATCTTGACTCTTGAGCCTCCTGCTCTACCCTTCTTGCAGTCTCGGACTAAGTGGCCTACCTCACCGCATTGGTAACACCACGGTACCCTGCACTACTTAACATAATGGCGATCGTCCTCACACTTGAAACACCTATTCATTCCCACTTTGCATTCACCCATATGACTCTTCCCACACTTCTTGCACTCCTTCTATTCATTCCCCTTCCTCTGTTCGGTGCATTGGTCGTCGACCCTCATCCTCTTCTCCCCAATTCCATAATTATCATTCCTAAACCTCTTCCTATTCCTGTTCCTATTCCAACTCCCCTTCTCATCCTTCTTCTGAACTGGCGCCGATTCTCTCTCATCATACAACCTTCCCGCCAAATCTACCACCGAACTAAACGTGCTTGGTCTAGTGGCGATCATGTTCCTTCTAATGTCCACTGGCAACCCTTGCATGTGTCTTTTAATCTTCTTGGATACAGGCATTACCAGATCAGGCACAAGTCTTGCAAGTTCATTGAACTTGGAGGTGTACTCTTGATGAGTCATGTTCCCAACATCCAAATGCAAGAACTCTTTCTCAATTTTGTCCAACTCTCGATATGGACAACACTCCTCCAGCACCAACTCCTTCAAATTCGGCCACTTCATCTTTGATATTGATCATTTTCCCTCAGTTTGGACAATGTTGTCCCACCAACATAGTGCCGAGTCAAAAAAAGAATGGGAGGAAAACTTCACCTTCTGATCCTCCCGACACTCGCTGATGTCTAGGACTGCTTCCATGTCTTGAACCCAACGGTGAGCGGTAGTAGCATTACCGTTACCGTCTAAGGTCAGGGGTTTGCATCTCTGACATGCCCATAGCTGCACCCCTTAGCAGTCTCCTTCTCCGCCTCCTCCTCGCTATCATTGTCATGAATTACCACCTTTGGGCTAGATGGCTCTTCCTCAGCTTCCTTAGTCCTTTCAGTTGACTTTCCTGATTTCTTCTTCTCCTTTTTCCTCGCATCCTCAGCTTTTTCTCCATCCTTCATGGCTCTTAACACTTCAGTCACAACTGAAGGTAATACATTTTGCATAACCTTATAGACCTCATCAGTAATAGCCTCTTTTACAGTAGACTTGAGGGTAGCTGATCTTTCACCCTCTTGGTGGTTATGGAGATACGTCTCCTCATGAACCATCTCGGGAGCCTTAGCTTTGCTCCTGGTGACATGTGGCCCAGTAGTATGCCCGCCACGAGCACCTCCTCGGGTTGCCTTCCCAGATTTCCTGCCCGCCATAAATTCTACCTCTTATAAGATTCAAACACCAACAAGGTCATTCAAGGTAATAGCTCAGATTATGTCAAGTATAGTAAGTCCCTAATTACAGTGGCCAGTTGTGATTAGCCACTTACTTTACTCTTCATTCCCCAAGCATTCCCTATCCTAGCCACATCAGCGTGCAAATCTACTAAGCACATAAATCAGATAGAACACGCACATAATACCGGTTAACTTAAAGAAAATTTTACCTGATGGCACATAGCTACTCGGGCTGGCATCCCTTCATTTGTTCCCATTTTTAGTTTAAGTTTAGGTTTTGAAAATAATTTACCTGATTCTCTTAAACTTTGGCTCTAAAACCAACTTGTAAGGCCTCGATCCCAAGAAACCTCACAGTTGGTCATTCATAGCATCATCCATATTAAGACACATTTAAATATATTAAAATAAGAAAACATCACAGCGATTAATTTAACAAAAAAAAACATTTTATGCATTTATAATAATTTTTGCCAAGAAATACATTGTTGTTATTGGGTTCAAAATTTAACATTTTGTTGTATTACAAGACAAAAACATTGTTCAGCATGAAGATGGATGCCAATCTTTATTTTCCAAGTAGCTCTAGCCTCGTGCCGTCCCCAGCAACTTCATTACCAACCAACTGATATGCATACAAAGTCAGCGTCGCTGAGTGAGTTCTTGTTTTGTTAATATATAATAATATACATTTTTTAAACCTCCTTTAGTGATCATCCATCATCATACATCATCATTCATTTAAGCATTTATTATCTTTCTTTCTTTCATTATCTTTCTCTTTCATTAACTAGGATTGCACAAAGCAAGAGCCTATTGGCAACAAATGCCGAACCCCTGCCAATACATATTTATAAGTGGTAGCTAACCGCTGACAGTTGACCCACACTTCTAGGCACGAAGCCTACTCATGAATACATGTCCCATTCATTAATTCATTGGTCAATCATAAGGATTAGACCTCAGATGTGCATCCTCATGGGCTAAAACAGCTGCACATCGATAACATGGTCGTGCACCTCCATTCATTTTGCTTGCATGGCTTTTCATTCATCATAAGGGCCCAGGAGTAAGATTCAATAAGTTCCACTGCCTTTCTTTTATTCCTTTATATCCACTTGATTATGAATAATACTTTTAAGGTATCCATTGTCATTAAAATTACATAACAAGAAATGTAAATAATAATATTCCTAACAGCGGCCCATAAGAAAAGATTATAACATTAAATAACATTAAAACATATCATCCATTAAAACTTGGGTACTAATCACTTTGCACTCTATCTCCAAAATTTCAAGATAAACCTAAGTGTTTACAACGCATGAATAAGGTATACAGCGGATGAATTAAATACTATGTGTCCATAGCGGACAACCAAAATCCACAGCGGACAGCCAAAGTCCACAACGGACGACCAAAGTCCACAGCGGATGAATTAAACAATAAGTGTGTTCACAGCGGATGACTAAAGTTCACAGCGGACGACAAAACTCCACAGCGGATGTCTAAGGGTTCACAGCGGATGACTAAGGGTTCATAGCGGACATGCATGCGCATTTAAGTGTCCACAGCTAACATGCATGCATACCTAAGTGTTTACAACGGATGTGCATGCATACCTAAGTTTTCACGGCGGACGCGATTTAAACGTTTATGTCCAACCTAAGTGAATTCTAGTCCCAAACAACATCTTAAACAATAACCCAGCATAAATCTAGCAGATACACACTTACCACATCATAAACAACCATTAATATCATAGAAATCTTTTAAAAACACATACATTTTTGTAAAAAGTCCTTTTTAATAATGGAAAACATAGTTTGTCCGGTAACATTGTTTTTCAGTACACATTCAGCCCCAACAAGTAGAAAACAAGTAAAATAGGGGATCTAGAACTCACCTTCACTAGATTTTGAGCAACCACAACAAACCCGAGAGCAACCTGGAGTTCTAACACCTAAACACACGTAAAGAAGCAACTAAACACATAGAAACATATAGAAATCGATCCAGAAGCTTAAACCCGACAAGAACCAAGAAGAAACACCTTAAAATCTTACATTCTTGAAGAACTTTCTAGTTTCTCTCTCTAGAACCGGATGGAAGCTTCTTTCTCTCACTAACCGCAAGTTAAGTGCATGGGAGAGAAAGTATGGGCGGCCATTTCTTCTTTTTAAACCCTATTATGGGCCGGTTTGGCCCTTGTACACTTTTACCCCTTGCATTTTAAAATAATATCCCCTTTGCTCCTTTACTTTTATTTTCTTTTTGAAGCTTTCTGGTGTTACAATCTGTTTACTTGAGTAGTTGAACCTCAATTGAATTTCATATCCTTTGGGTTAATAATATGAGAGGTTGAGCAATCTTTAAGATAATTAAAATAAACCGTCTGTAGAATCCTGTTAACCCTAAGAATTAACAGATGTCTGAGGGTGTATAAGGTGCTTTCCAGTTTTTGACTGCCTTAATCTTACTAGGATCCACATGAATTTCTTTCTTTTTTGTTAGACACTATCTCTTTCCTTAGACCCAGATGTTGTTTTTTAGCCACTACTCGCTATATTGGACATATTTTAACATCATACAATCTCCGTGTTAATAGCCCATATTTTCTACCGATGATTTAGTTACGTCCTATGACCAACTCTAACCACCTGGCTTCATCATACACGTCCCTTTATTCTAATTTCTTTCTTATAAGTTAAATTTAAATAAATAGGATATTAATACATATTCAACAACCTCTTCATATAAGTTCACTTACTTAAACATATTAGAACAAACGTCCTTGCACAATTCCATGCACACGTTCATTCTGTAACATGCAGCCTATTGTGCCATCAATCTTGTCTATCTCATATATGTTGAGCTCCTGGATTTGTTTTTGGTTAATGTCACATATCCCTAAATAGTTACAACCCGAGTCAACTATGAAGTTGTCCTTTCATTCACAACTAAAACGACCAAAATATGTTGATGATATTTAAGATGAAACATTTCTTATAAATCCAAAATCTCTTTTGTTCACTAACAATATTAAATTTAACTAAGGTATTATAATCATCATTTCTTTGGAACTCATTGTTCTTTATAAAGTTTTTCTTATCATCTTAATTAGGAATATGGGATTTGGCTTTCTATTTAACGCTTTTCATATATGTATGTAAACATTAATAAATATAAAAGGGAAATGGTGTATTTTATTTAGATGTGTATGGAAGAGTAGACTTTGACCTAAGAGGTAGTGGAAGTGGCATGTGCGTTGAAACTTAATTTTATTTGGGAGTTCGACACCCTCTTAAGTCGGACCTATTTATTGCTTAGTCAATTTTATTTGGTATTTTTCCATACTTTAATTTGTTGTCCTTCTTTAAATTATTAACTAATTTCAATTTCAGTTATTTAACACTTGAAAAAGAATCGACTATTTATTTCCAAAATGCATTTTCGGACCTCTTTTATTTTATATAAATACCAGATATTGAGAGATCATGATCATACAACATATCATGTGAGGGCAAAATAGTGGAAATATATACACAAAATAAAATATAAAATTTATATGAAAAATTAGAGCTGCAAACGAACCGAACGTTCAGCGAACAGTTTATGAACCGTTCGGCGGGAAGTTATTTTATGTTCGTTCGTTTAGTAAATGAACAAACACGAACAAGAAAATTTCGTTCATTTAGTTAAACCAACGAACATGAACACAAGCTGTGTTCGTTCATTTATGTTCGTGAACGTTCGATAATGTGTTCGTTTATGTTCGTTAATATCCGTTCATGAACGTTCGATAATGAGTTCGTTTATGTTCGTTTATGAGTTCGTTTATATTCTCAAATTTTGTATCAGTTATTTTTATGACTATTATATCAAGTATTTTTTGATATTTATGTTAAGTACTTATTTATTTTTGATTGATTTTGTGTAATGTTTGTAATAAAAATGTAAATTTTATTCTAAAATAAATCTATAATAATTTGTGTTCATTTGTGTTCATGAGCTCTTTGTGTTTCTCATGTTCATAAACAATTGTTTGTTTTCTTTTGCTTTTGTTTGTGTTCATTTGCGTTCGGTAAATGTTCGTGAACAGTTCATGAACATGTTCATTTTCTTAATGAACGAACACGAACAAAGAATCTCGTTCGGTAAGTGTTCGTGAAAAGTTCGTGAACAAGTTTATTTATTAACGAACGAACACGAACAAGGCTTTGTTCGTGTTCGTTCGGTTCATTTGCATCCCTAACAATATAGTGTTATTAGACGTGTCTAATTGATTCAAGGATAGGGAATGAGTCATACCGTTCGTTTGACCATGATGAATAAATAAAGGTTGCGGTATCATTTTATTTAAATATTTAGAATATTTAATATAAATAATCTTTAGATTCAAATCAACATCATCAAACTAAATACGATAAATTATATAAATCTTATGTTTATTTAAGCATTTTAAATAGTTGCAATTTGTATAACCAGATGACTCACAAAACTAATTTCATGTGTTTCCTAAAGCTTTAATGTAAATTAGGTTTGGTTTTCCAAGGAAAATACTAAGGGTTAGGGGTCGAGTTAGAGTCATGTGACAATCTTTTAATTTTTTTTATTGTTGTTATTTCTATACATTTTTGATGAGTTGGAATAACTTGACTGTTAAATTCGTTAATCACAAACGAAAATGTGTATAATAAAATAATATTTGAGTGGTTGGGTTATTTTAAAATAGCTATTTAATCTAAGAAGCCTAAAAAATAATTTTAGTCATCAATTTTCTAACTAAGAGATGATATAAGGATGAGAAGAAATCATAAGGAAAAAAAAAGTGATGGAGGGTATTTTAGTTGTGTCAACTTTTGTTGATTTCTTAAAAGTTATTCAATTTTTTAAACGTTCAATATTTTTGATTTTTTAATAATCATTACACTATAAAAACGAATGTTTTTTATCTTTCAAATGAGTAAGTATTGTTATATATAAAATTTAAAAATAAATTACTTCTCAGTTCATTATGTTTTCCAGTGCCTCACTGTGTTTTTGCATTTGTCATTGTGTTTCCTTAGAATACAATCCTGTTTTTGTAACATGATGAGTTCTAGTGGAATAATACCGTTGCGTACTTCTTTTAATCACAAAAATTTCTTCTAATACATAAAAAACAATATCAAAATAGCATGAAATAACCTAAAATATAAACATAAATGTAGATACATATAATATAATAATGAAAATATATGACATAATGACTTATATCTATTTGACAAAATGCATTTTTCAAAATGATAAGTTATAATTATTAAATTAATGAAATGACATCATTGTATACTTTTAATATGTATACATAATGATAAAAAAAAGTAATAACTTTATCTAATATGTAAACAACAACTAATAACAAATAACACGAATTGATTTATAATGTAAAATATAATAATGAATACATATAACACGATGAAAATACTAAACACAACGAACTGAGTTTGATTACCTAATATCCTTAAAGTTGAAAATAATAAAAAAAAAGACGTGTCAAGTTTAGAATACATCTAGGCCTTTTAGACTTTAAAGTCTTTTATTTGAATTTAATTTATATTTGAGAAAAGTTAATTGTATAAATGGTCCCTGTGGTTTAATCATATTAAACACCACTGAACCCCCTCCCCACCAGGCCATCACCCCTCCTACCGGTTGTCGATCAACACCAATAGGTTTGTTTATTCAATTACTGCTACCACCTTCAACTTCTAATCGCCTTCTTGTTACAACTAAAAATGAAAATTAATAGATGGAACCCAACATTAAATTCAATTGATTGAAAGCTAGCCTCCATTCCTAAAATACATAAGCTTCAAAGCCTAATCTCAAATAACAGGGGGTTGTTTTCATTAAGAACCAGAAAGAGTGGTGGTGGTAGTCTGATTAAGAAAGTGGGAGTGGCGGTGGTTGAATCTGGGGCATTGTTGAGACCACAAAGGAGGTGATGGGGGGCGGCTAAGACCTTGTACCCTTTACTGATCTGAACTTGTGGTGATTGATGGTCGGTGGTGGTTCAGTTGGCTGGAAAAATTAAAAAATGTAAAGGGGGGGGGGGGGTGAGGGTGTCGTTTCAATAAAATGGTAAGAAAGAGTTGTGCATCTAACTCTTTATTTGATTACAAATTTTAAGATATAAGATTTTATTAGGACCCACTATTGTGTAAATAATATATATTTTTTAATTTTTAGTATTATTGTGAATTACTATCATAGCAAGTGGATAAATTCTTTGTCAAATTTGTAGATAAGTTTACTATGCTACTTATCTATCAAATAGTTTTACTTGTCTACTTATCTACCAAAATGATTAATCTTTATAGTATAAATACCACCTTAATATAGATGAGAAAATCTACCTTTTGTATACACTTTAATAAGTTATGCATTTCTCTTCTTTTTGCTCTTGCGGTTCTCTTTAATCTTTAAAGTTTTTAAGCTATAACACTAATTTTGTGTTAATTATTGTGATATTATAACTTGTTATTAACACAAGAACTCTTAAACTCTAATCAAGAAGATCAATAAAGCACAAAGTCATCCATTAATTAAGGTAAGAGTTTTATTAAGTAATAATCTATAATATATTATATTGAGAAGATATTTAAGATAAATAAAGTAAGTATTAAGGTGATCTTATTATGGACATCTTGATAACCATGGGACTACTAACAAACTAACTTCTATTTATGGATCTAACTTTTGGTTATACAACTAACATTTTCTTTTATGTCAACTAACTTTTACTTATGCATCTAACCTATTATTTATGCATCTAACTTTTACTTATGCAATTAAAATTAACATTTACTTATACATCTAACTTTTACTTAATCTTTCGTTATACAACTAATATTTCCTTTTATGTCAACTACCTTATAAAACTAACATTTTAATTATGTTTATTAACATTTATTCGTACTAGCGTCTTATTATTATCTTAACTTTTCGTTCTTATTTTCTTTTGTTTTTATAAACTAAATTCATGTTTTATAACATAATTTTAAACTTATCAATTTTATTTAAAATTACTCTCGATATATAGTTATACACACACGGGGCTATATAGCCGTTATAAACGGTAATATAGCCGTTGTAGACAATTATGTAGCCATAACAAATGGTTATAATTTAAACTATAAATGACCACTATCAATCTATTTTCATTTACAATAAATAGATTATCTATTTTCTCATGTTTATACAAGGCAATTTTTCAAAGATGATCCACCCGGTTTAATGCTGGCAACCATAATGCTCATTTTAATTCGTATCCCTATTGCTGAACTCCCACCTGAATAATTCAATCTTTTCTTGTCTTTGTATTTGTTTATAGTTTTACCGCTTTATTGTATCGCAATATTTATTGATATATGTGGATTCTAATAATTATCTTACTTAATTTTTGTTTAGCAACAAAAATGTCGAACATCGTAAAACTTAAATTTCAGGCTCTTAATATCACTAGAGATAACTACGTGCCATGGACGGCGCATGTACAACGACACCTCAAATCAATTGGTGTCTTGGAAACAATAAGTGAAGAAAATAATTGTCAAGAACAAGATAAGGTAAAGTCGATGTCTTCCTCCACAAACACACTGATGAGATGTTACAATTTGAGTATTCAAATTGTGAAGATCCATACGCTTTATGGAAAGATTTAAAAAGAAGGTTTGATCATCAAAGGGAAGTTTTACTTTCCACTGCTGGAGATGAATGAAACAATCTTAGGTTCTAAGATTTCCAAAAGGTAAATGAGTACACCTCTGCTTTGTTTTGAATATGCTCGACCCTTAGATTCTGCGGATAAAATGTTACCGAGTAAGATATGTTGAAGAAAACTTTCTCTATATTTCATGCATCAAATATAAACTTGCAACAACAATATAAGTTGCAAAAGTTTAAAATATATTCTGATTCATTCTTCTTGTAGCAGAAAAAAATAATGAGCTTTTAATAAAAAATCATCAAGCTCGTCCCACAGGATCACTAGCGATTCCAGAAGCAAGTGTTGGTACTAAAAATGATACTAAAAACTCTGTACGAAAGTGGGTACGAGGCCATGGTCGTGGTTTTTTTGATAAAAGTTATCCTAATGATCGCAACTATTTTTTCAAAGGTAATAATAATTACCGAGGTAACTTTTATAGTCGTAGACGTGGTCGTGGTCATGGACATGGTCGTGGTCGAAATAAAAGAACAACCAGCTACCACGCTTCATAAAATAACAATTCCAACCAGCATAAAGAGAATGAAGCTTGTAGGTTCAAAAAGAATGGCACTTCCTGTTTTAGATATGATAGCACAAACCACTTGTCAAAGGTTTGTCATACAGCTTCATATTTATGTGAACTATACCAAGTCTCTCTTAAAAGAAAAGAGAAGGAAGTGAACCATATTGATAATTTTGATGATCTAATGTTGAGTTGAACACTGCAGACTTTGACATAGAACTCTGAAACAAATGTTGCTTGACCACAATAGTTATATGCAACAGTCAAGTGTTTTCCTATCTTTAATTATGTATTTTTCTTCATGTAATGTTTTTTTTATTAAATAATGTTTAAAATATAATAATATCGTCGTTATTCACTTATTATTTATCTTTATACTTTCAAGATCTAAATGAAAATCATGCAAGATCAAACAAATGAAGGAGATATATGTTTAGCGAATAGTGGAGCCACACACACTATATTTAGACCTAAAAATTATTGTTATGAACTTAAACCAACAAAAAGAATCGTTAATATAATATCAGGCCCTACAGACCTGATAGAAAGAGTGGGAAAAACTAATTTAGCATTATCAAATGGTACAAAGCTTCTAATAGAAAATATTTAGTTTTTAGCAAAATCAAAAAGAAATCTGTTGAGTTTCAAAAACATATATCATAGCGGATATGACACTTAGGTGGTGTTTGTTTTTTTGTGAAAAGTACTTCCTGACCTCTTTTGTCTGGGCCTCGCAGACCACGCGCAGACGTTAAGGTTTGCAGACTGTTTGTTTTTTGGAAGACCTTTCATTAAAAAAGGTCTTCCTGAGGTCTGCATGAGGCAGACATAGATCATCCGCTTCTGCAATCTTCTAACCTCTTCTCATTCTTCACCATCAACTCTAACCTGCTAGATTAAAGAAGACACCAATCTTCTGGTGCCTTAAGCATCCTCGCACAAACGCAACAATTGCCGATCAGATAGACCGAGACAGGGACCGTGACCGTGACCATCGCGATCGCGACCACCACGGCCGGAAACGTGACAGAGACGACCGCGAACGTCACCGGCACTGACACCGCGACCACGTCCATGAACACGAACGAGATCGAGATCGAGACCGAAAGCACCGGAGCAAAAGGTCACACACACCGATCACACACACCGGACCGGGCTCGTTCTCGCCACACCAAGTCCCGAACCGGGCGCCCGACCACCACCGGTCGCATTCTCGATCCACCGACCGACACCGTAGAAGAAGCCTCCACCGCACCCCGTCCCCCGAGCAACACCGAAAGCTTCGTAAGCACGGGGATGACGACAGCCAGCGTGCTGCCGCTATGGTTTCGGAGTTCGTGGATGGGATTGTTAAGGAGAAGAAGCAGCAACAGAAGTCTAAGGAGGCGAAAGTGGCTGAAGATGATGTTGCAGATGGTGTGGTGGATGCGAATGAAATTGAGATGATGAAGATGATGGGAATTCTGGTGGGGTTTGATTAGACTAAAGGGAGACCTGTTGAAGGGAATGATATGAGTGGGGTTATATCATTGGGTTATGTTTATTTTGTCAGTCTGCAGACGTTAAAAAACAAACAGTCTTCTTCTTGCAGACTGCAAAGGTTTGGTCCACCTCTTCTGCTGTAAATGTCTGCAGATGTGGTTCGCAGACTGCAGATATTTTCTTGCAGAAAAAACAAACAGCATCTGAATCAAGGACTGTTGATAATGAAACATATTTGCATATCATAAGCAAAGATCAGATATTAGAAAAATTACCAATGCTTCAGTCTGGTTTACATTATACACACATTAACGTTCCTTAGGCATATATGGCAGTTAAAGAAAAATTTTGTGATCTTGAAACACTTAACTTATTGCATGATGGATTAGGCCATCCAGGATCTACAATGATGAGAAGAATAATTGAACACACTCATGGACATCCACTGAAATATCAAAAGATCCTACAATCGAATAAAATTTCTTTATGGTCATTTTGTTCTATTGGAAAATTAATTACAAGGCATTCACCTGTGAAAATTGAAAAGAAATGACCTTTGTTTCTTGAAAGAATTCAAGGAGATACATGTGGGCCAATTCGTCTACCATGTAGGCCATTTAGATGCTTTATAGTTTTGATAGACGCGTCAAGTAGTTGGTCTCATGTCTCTTTGTTATCAACTCGTAATGTAGCATTTGCGAAATTTCTTGCACAAATAATCAAATTACAAGTACATTTTCTTGATTACATAGTAAAAGGGTGAGAGTTGATAATGCTGGTGAATTCAAATCACATGCTTTCAATGATTACTGCGTGTCTGTAGGATTATTGTTAAACACCCTATTGCTCATGTACAAACACAAAATGGCTTACCTGAGTCATTAATCAAATGTCTACAACTAATATCTAGACCATTAATAATAAGGACAAAACTCCCTGTGTCTATTTGGGGTCATGCAATTCTTCATGTTGGATCGTTAATTTGTGTGAGACCATATGCAAATCATAAATACTTTCCCTTACAACTTGTTTCTGGCAATAAGCAAAACATTTCCTACCTTAGAATTTATGGGTGTGCTATGTATGTCCCTATTGCACCTCCACAACGCACAAAAATGGGTCCTTAACGAAGGTTAGGAATATATGTTGGATATGAATTAGCTTCCAATCTAAGATATCTTGAACCCTTAACGGGTGATGTATTTACAACACGTTTTGCTGATTGCCGCTTTAACGAGATAGTTTTCCCGGCATTAGGGGGAGAAAAGAAAAAACAAGAAAATGATGCTCATGTTATGTTCCTTTATATTGTATCTTGATTCAGTGACTAATCAATGATAGATAGAGGTTCAAAAGATAATACACCTGCATGAAATTACAAATCAATTACCTGATCCATTTACTGACACAAATAGAGTTACTAAATCTCATATACTAGCTGCTAATGCTCCGGCTCGAGTTGAGATTCCAAATAAGTATATAGATAACGCAATGGCTCATGAATCTTAGAGACGTTTGAAACACGGAAGATCAATCGGTTCCAAGGATAAAATTCCTCAAAAAAGAAAAACTCTTGAAAAGAAAGTTAATCATAAAACAAATGATTTTGATGCAACGCTAAATACCAAAACCTCTCATGATGAGGATTTGGATGAAAATAACAAAGAAATGTCAATTAACTATGATCATGCACATATCTTATGGAATCAAGATGAAATAGGAAGTATTGATAAGATATTTACTTATTCTATAGCAGGTGACATTATAAGGGGAGATGATAATCCCTAAACAAAATCATTTAGTGCCTGTCAAAGTAAACATAATTGGGATAAATGGAAATGAACTATGCAAGCTGAATTAGTCACACTTAACAAACGAAACGTTTTTAGACCTATTGTTATTACACCAGAGTCCGTAAAGCCTGTAGGGTATAAATGAGTTTTTGTATGAAAAAGAAATGAAAAGAATAAAGTTACAAGGTATAAAGCTAGACTTGTAGATCAAGGTTTTTCAAAAATCCCAAGGATTGACTATGAGGAAGCATACTCCCCTGTTGGATGCAATAACCTTTAGATATTTAATCAGCTTAGCAGTCTCTAAAAATTTAGAGTTGCGTCTTATGAACGTTATCACAGCTTACTTGTATGGATCCCTAGATAGTGACATCTATATAAAAATTCTAAAGGTTTTAAACTCCTCAAAGCATTAAGCTCAAGCCTAAGAAAATGTATTCCATCAAATTACAAAGATCCTTGTATGGACTAAAACAATCTGAAACGATGTGGTACAATCGGTTGAGTGATAATTTGACAATTAAATGATACACAGATAAACTTATCTATCCATGCATCTTCATTAAGAATACAACATCAGGACATGTGATCATAGCTGTGTACATTGATGATGTAAATATAATTAAGACACAAAAGGAAGTTAATGAAGCAATGCTCTTTTACAGAAAGAATTTGAAATAATAGACCTTGAAAAAATCAAATATTGTCTTTGTTTGTAGATTGGGCTATGCATGATGGAATACTTGTACATTAATCAACATATGCTTAGATCACTCAATGTTGATAATGATTCATTTTGCCCTTGTGAAAATAATGAAGAGGTTCTTGGTCCAGAGATACAATCTCAGTGCAATTGGAGCTTTTATGTATCTTACTAATTGTACAAGACTTGACATTTCTTTTGCAATTAATTTGTTAGCAAGATTTAGTTCAGCCCCTACTAAACGACACTGGAACAGGATTAAACATATTTTTTGATGTCTTTGAGGTACTATTGATTTAGGCTTATTTTATCCTGATAATTCAAAAGAAGGGTTGGTTAGTTATGCAGATGCAGGTTTTTAATCTGATCCCTATACAACAAAATCTCAAACTGGATATGTATTTAAGAATGGAGGAACTGCGATTTCATGACGTTCTTAGAAACAAACACTTGTTGCGTCATCCTCAAATCA
Organism: Flaveria sonorensis; assembly: GCA_025506505.1. NCBI lineage: Eukaryota > Viridiplantae > Streptophyta > Magnoliopsida > Asterales > Asteraceae > Flaveria > Flaveria sonorensis. The sequence continues at coordinate 38,426,352 of CM046432.1, forward strand.
TGTTGAAAACATTGCACTACATGAAGCTTCAAGAGAATGTGTATGGTTAAGATCTATGATATAACTTATATTAACTTCTAGTGGGCTTGAAAAAGATAGAAATGCAATAGCAATCTATAAATATAATACAGCTTGCGTCTTACAAATAAAAGAAGGGTATATCAAAAGTAACAAAACAAAACATATACCACCAAGATTCTTTTCATAGACTCAAGACCCTATTAAAGATAAATAAGTTGAAATGAGATACGTTCAATCTAGCACCAATTCAGCTGATCTTTTCACAAAGGAACTCCCTAAAACAACTTTCAAAAAACTTGTTTATGATATTGGCATGCGACATATACACACAATGTGATGACCTATAGAAGACAATTTGAGGGGGAGTTATAAGCTACACACTTTTTTCCTTAGCTAACATTTTTTCCCATTAGGTCTTTGTAAGATTACACTTAGAGCCTGATGCAGCCAAAAGAGCTCTCAGCATGCACATGTGAAGTACAAGGAAGTTACTTTGGAAGATTTGATATAGCTTATTGAATTATGCTAAGGATCAAATCTTCTAAAGCCAAAAGGCCAAATCTTTTGAAGCCAAAGACTGATTTCTTCCAAAGACAAAGAAGACTGCTTTTTCTTAATCACCTTTTGACAAAAGCTGAACAACTTTTCGCTACTAATTCTGATGACTCACCAACTTATATAAGTTGGTGAAAAGGCCATGCTTTTGTCAACTGTAGATTAAGGTCTTTTGTCTATAACTTTCCAACTATATACTTTTATCCTTTTTGTAATATATTAGGATGTGAGCTATGGCATGTCATAGAAACTAGTCAAAAGGCAATTTACCTTTTGACTCTACATTGATCTTGTTGTCTAGATTAGTGTTTCCAGCTGGCCTTCAAAGTATGGCTAGCTGTAGGATGTAGTATAAAGTGTCTCAAGTACTTGTATCTTAGGATAAGCTTTGTAACACTTGTAATAGAACTTGAGAGCAATATGCATCATTATTGAAAACCATATTCGAGTGTTCTTGTTCTTATTACTTGTGTTTTTTGTTTCATCTTAACCGGTTCCCTATTTGATTTGCTAAGTGTTTTTCAACTCTCTCCACCTTGTGAAACTGTTGCATTGATCATACCCGGTCTTGCAATCGGTATCAGAGCATTTTAGGCTCGTGATTGTAAGATCTCCCCATCTTAAATCTCTTCAATTTCACAATTGGAAGCTATCTCTAAGGCTGATATTGAAACCGATACTATGACAAAGTCTCCACTTATCACTCCTGATGACTTTGATACTTGGTGCCAACGTATGGAAGGGTTCATCAAGTCTCAAGATAGCAAGACGTGGAGATCTGTTATTGAAGGACCTCACATCCCAAGCACCTCTTCAGCTACTGTTGGAGGTGGGATGATACCAAAAGAAATGGCTGACTACTCTAAAGAAGATTGGAAGAAAATTGATGTAGATTAGAAAGCCATGACTGCCCTCCAAACTCCTCTTCCTAACTCCATATATAGAGCCTTCAAGAAGTGCAAGACTGCTAAACAATTTTGGGATGCACTGAAGCTCATGTATCAGGGGTCTGAGGAAGCCAAAGAGAACAAGAAAGACCTCATGAAGCAGCAGTCTGTGAACTTCACCTACAAGATAGGTGAAACCATGAATCAACAGTACTTCAGGTATGTTGAGATTGTGGATATTCTAATGTATATTGGAGTCAAGCTTGAGAATAGGGACATAATAAGGAAGTTCATGTTCTCTCTTCCTAGACAATGGACACACTATTATGTGGCCATCAAGAGAACTTAGAACCTCTCTACCCTTACTCTCACAAAGCTGTATGGTATCCTTAGTGGCTTCTAGATGGAGATGAACATGCAAAATCCATCAAGCAGCTCTTCCAACAATCAGCAGAGTTCAGCCCTTTACGTGGCTCAAAGGGATAGCAGAGAACCATATCATCATCTCATCTGCTACCCTAAAAACTCACAAAAGGGTCATTTCATCACCTTTCCTGAGACACCAAGGGAGAGCTACATCCAAGGAAGCCCATTCCAAGAGAAAAGCTCAGCTCAAGCCTTTATGTTTGCTGATGAAAGTAGTGGCAATTTCTCTTCACTCTTGAAGACTTGGAATGCATCCATCCAGATGACCTGGAGTACATGGAATAGTCCAACAGATGGCTCTCCTTACTCATAGTTCCTAGAAGTTCTATAAGAGAATAGGAAGAAAGTTTCCAAGCAATGTGGCTAGTGGAAAGTTTGGCCTGGATAAAAGCAAGATGAAGTGTTACAACTGATGATCTAGTATAGGGTGGACTCACCATAGTTGTTAGGATTATTTTGTTATGTATGTAATAGGTTGGATGTTAGTTTGTTTCCTTGTAATTTGCAGTTTAATAGTTTCTTTGACCCAGTGAAACTACGGGCAAAACTACAGTTTCGCTCGTAGTCAGCTATCCTAGGTCACCTGGCAAAACTGTAGTTCGCTGCCGAGTGAATCTAGTTGATGGTTAAGACAGTTTTGCTAGCCATCAAAACTGTCAGCGAATCTAGCATTGCTCATATATTGTCATGTTTTTATCTTTGTAAGCAAGTTTTTGTGAAACCCTAATACTAAAATATCTTTGTTGCAACTGTGTGTGTCGGCTGGAAGTTCATTTATCATTATTTTTGAGCCATTGATTGATTATTACAACTTAGATTCTCAAATTGTTCATTATGTTATTGATATTGTGGTGTTGATTCAGTGGGAATTCATTGTTTACACATCAATTACACTGTTATATAGATCAGAAGGACCAACAATATGGTATCAGAGCCATTGTGCACTTGATTGATTGGTTTTTTTGAGTATTTTCGAACAAAGTTACTGTTCCATTCTTTATTGATATGTTATGCTTGTTTCTTACATGGATATTGATTGAGGCTTGTGCGTTTTGGGTGTGGAAAGCTATAGAAATCATCAGGTCTCAAATCCATTAAGATTTGGATGAGTTTGGATTGATTTTGTACTGAAAAAGGTTTTCAGATTTGTAGGGCGAATTTAGATATCTTCCAACGAAACTGCCACTTGTTTCAGCGAATTTACAAAATTCATGGTATTTGGTTCTGGTTTCTTTGTTTCAGCGAAAGTAGCTCTTTTGAACGAAAGTTCAACTTCCTTGATTGCCATAGCAAGCGAAAGTGCTGCTGTAATTGTCTTAGAACGATAGTTGTACTAGTCTCAGTGAAACTATCGCCGAAACTAGATTTTCCGAGCACTAATTCGGGCGAAACTACTCTTTGCTTGCAAGTGAATCTATCAGCGAAGTTGTCAACGAATTTAGCAGCGAACTAACCAGCTAATCTATATTCTTCTACGAAATTAATACTGTATAAAGAATGACATCCACCAATATCACCATTTCTGACTTGGAGAGTGTTGCTCCCAATAGGCCACCGAGGCTTATAAATGGTGATAATTTTGAGGACTGGAAACGATGTTTAAAAGCCTTCTTTTACTACACTGATCATAATCAATGGGAATCAATAGTAAACGGTCCACACACTGCATCTATCACTGTTGGTCAAGTTACCTCACCAAACACTGATCCATCTACCTTTACCAAAAGAGACCTCAAGCTAATCAATTGTGATCAGAAAGCTTTTGGAGCTTTAACTTTATGCTTATCTCAGGACATCTTCAACCGCTTTGCTGAACACAAGAATGCAAAATCTTTATATGATTCTCTGTGTGAATTTTATGACGGAAATGAGGATTTGAAGAAGGACAGGAAAGCTCAAGCTGAAAAGGAGTTCAATTCTTTCGTAGGACACAAGAATCAAAGCCTTACTGATATTACAAATCGATTTTTATCTATCTCAAGCACCTTAAAGAAGTATGATGAACAGCTGGGTAACCATGAACAAGTTACTAAGCTCTTGGACTCTCTCCCACAGCAATGGAGCTTGCAAGTTAGGATGTTAAAGCAGGAAAGAAACTTCACTGATTACAAACTTATGGATGAATCAACAAATTGAAATCTTTTCATTTTGATTTGAAAAGGAAGGAATACAATCAATCCATGATGCCGGCCACAGTATATCCACAAAATGTTGCATTAATGTCATCCGCTGCAAACTCGTCTATGTATGGTTTAGCTTATGGTGGTTCTACAGGATATGGCGTATCAAACAAGTCCAGTAGTGGATCTACAAGTGTTGGTTCAAGCTCAAAGCCATCTGTCACTGCTCAAATTCCATCTGATACAATGGCATTATTCGGAATGTTTGTAAACAGCTATGAACCTCTGGTTGCGGGTGAGCTGAAGGGAAAAGGAATGACTATTGAAGACATGTATCATGCAGATCCTGATGATTTAAAGGAAACTGATATCAAATGGCAGATAGCCATGCTCACACTGCGCGCAAGAAGATTCATGGAACGAAATGGTAGGAGGAGCTTTGGAAGTCAAAACCAGAACTCTAAGCTTGACTTTGATAAGTCAAAATTGAAATGCTTTAATTGCAAACAGCTGGGGCACTTTAAAAGAGAATGTTCATCTGCTATCATCACTGAACCAGGAACTTCTGGAACTTCTAAAGTTATCTCGATCACCTACAAGGAAGAAGCTAAGCCCAAGAAGGAAACAATACTCATTTCAAACTTTGATTGGAGTGTTGAGATTAAGGAAACTAAAGAAGAAATCAATCATGCGCTAGTGTCTGAGATGATGAATAGTGATGTGGATTCTGTTGAGGACTTTGATCCTTTCAGGGAGTTCAAGAGTGAGATTCAAGAAGAATCCATTAGTGAAAGGGGTGAGCAACAAGTTCAAGTTGAAGAGATGAAGACTGGGAAAGTTAAAGAAGAAAAAGGTGATTGTGAGAACGTTGAAGAGAAAGTGACAGTTTATGAAGTAAGTGAAGGGAAGAAGGATGTCTGTAAAGAAGAAAAGAAGGAGGAAAGTGAAGCTGAGGAGATTAGGAAGAAAGTAGCAGAGGAAGAAGAATGCAGGAAGAACACTCCGGTTTGTTAGTGTGAAAAGGCCCTGGCTGCTGAAAAGGTAGTTATGGGTCTCCCTTATGAGGTAATTCAAGACATGTGTTCTCCTCCATGCGAAATCTGTTTATTTGGGGTATATAAAGCTAACAGACTATTATTAGAAAATGAAAAAGAATTAAAACAAATAAATAAGGAACTTAAAACAAATGAGTCTAAATATTTTGTCATGTTAATGAAGCTTTAAAAGAAAATGAGCATTTAAAAAGAAATCTTTTGGAAAGAAACGTTAAAATAATGCTTTAACTGAACGTGTAGCACTTGCTGAATTTGAAACAAGCAAATTAAAAACTAAACTTAAAAAATGGACAATTTCTGGAATGAAACATAGGGAGCTTTACAGGAAACAACGGGGGGCTAGAATTAAGACTGGTTTGGGAAGCAAAGAAACCACTCATGTTTATCCTCCTCCAAGTACTTATTGTTATTCTCCTATGCCTATACCTCATCCAACTAATGAATTAATTCAGAAAGATACTAACAGTTTGTATGCAGGTTTAGAAGGAATGAATCATAAGGAGATTCAGGAGGAATATGATTATGGTGCAAGTAGTGGACTAGGCAGCACTAGTCTTAACATTTCAGATTCCAAAAAGTCTTCAATAGACAATAGTTTAAGTAGATTTGTTTCCCAAACATCTATTATAGACAATAGCACATGTAGTTCTAGTTCTAACCCAACTTGTTTATCTTCAGATGTCTATGAATCAAATCATGATGTTTCAAATGGTCATGTTAATAGAAATGATGGTTATTTAAGTAAAGCTTCAGATAGACATACTAACTCAAGTTGCTTTGAAAAGTTTCTTTCTCATCCTATCCCATCTTTTACACCAATTTAGATCTCTAAACCTAAAGAGACGGAAACAACTTTCTCAAACGTTAGGAACATTAATGTAAATGAATCAGAATCTACTAAAATTAAGGTCACAAAGGAAATATTAAAAGAATCATATGACTCTTGTAGCAATTCTGATTCACACATGTCTAAATGAGGAAGAAATATTAACTGATCAAGCGTCTGTTTCAAAATGTAATAAGAAAGGTTTAAAGTCTCGGTGTTTTAGATATGGGAATGATGATCATGTTATTAAAACCTGCCCTATGTTTGTTAGTAGAAATGTAAATCGCAGTTTCTTAGGAAGTAGATTAAATCATTTCGTAAATAATTTTTTCTATAAAAAATCCTCTGTTCCGAGACCTATGTCAGTCAAGACTTGGGTCCCAATTTCCAAATCTTAATAATTTTTTTGTTTATATGCCAGGAACATTCCAGAAGAACTGTCAATAACTTCTGGCATGTTGATAGTGAATGTTCAAGACATATGACCGGGTTGAAGGACCTACTCACAAATTACCGCATAATAAATGGAGGATATGTCGCTTTTGCTGGAGACAAGAAAGGTGGACAGATGATTGGTCAGGGAGAAGTATCAAATGGTTCCTTGACTCTAGAGAAAGTGAACTATGTTCCAGAATTGGCATTCAATCTGTTAAGTGTATCACAAATCTGTGATAAAGATATACCAATGCTGTTTATGTCAAATGAATGCCTGTTTCTCAAACCAGAGTTTATTATTCCAGAATATTTAGTGATCATGCGTGCTCCAAGAAAGAATGATACTTATCTTCTGGATATGGGATCATAAGAATCTACCTCCATTGTGACATGTCTCCTGTCCAAAGCTTCATCTTCTGAATCCTTTCTGTGGCATAGACGATTAGGACTTGTTAATTTCAAAAATATAAATAAATTGGTTAAAAACAATCTTGTGAGGGAGCTACCACTTAAAGATTTTTCAGTGGTAGAAAAATGCATGGCGTGTGCTCAAGGAAAACAACACAAAAAGCCACACAAGCTTAAGCTTGAAAACACAGTTTCAAAACCCCTTGAATTGTTACATACTGATTTATTTGGTACTATTAGTCTTCTATTGCTAAAAATTCTTATTGTTTGGTTGTTACAGATGATTATTCAAGATACTTTTAGGTAAGATTTCTAGCAAACAAGGGAGATACTGCAGAAGAGCTTCGGAAGCTAATCCTCTCAATTGAAACCGTCAGCAAAAGGAATGTAATGACCATCCAAAGTGATAATGGTACTGAATTCAGGAACCATATCTTTGACTCCTTCTGTGCGAGCAAAGGGATTCTTAGACAGTTCAGTGCTCTAAGGACACCTCAAGAAAATGGTGTTGCTGAAAGGAAGAATCGAACCCTTATTGAAGCAGCAAGAACTATGTTGATGGAGTCAAAGCTTCCAATTATTTTCTAGGCAGAAGCTGTCAATTGTGCTTCCTATGTACTTAACAGGGTTCTCATTGTGAAAGACAAAATTAACACTCCTTATGAGCTTCTTCATAAATGGAAACCCTTGATTAACTTCTTTCACTCATTTGGTTGCTCTACTTTGCTAAACACTCAAGCTCAGAAGTCAAAGCTTGGTGTAGTTTCTGATGAATGCTTCTTCGTTGGCTATTCTTCCTTACAAAAGGCTTATAGGGTCTACAACAAAAGAATGCGTATTATGCAGGATTCATTTTATGTTATTTTGCAGGAGTCTAATTCTTCACACATGGGGTCAGACCCAGCATGGTTTTATGACTCAAATACTGTCTTCAAATCTTTCAACATTCTAGTTTTTTATGATGATGTTATTCCTCAAACCAATGTGCAAATCATTCCTCCAACCGAACCCTTCCACCTGAACCTCATCCACAACCACAAATTGACCCTCCACCTCAACCTCCACTTGATGTTCCACCTACACCTCCACCACAACCAATTCCTCTATCCCAACACACTTCTCCTTCACAACCATCACAAACCACTTCTTCATCTTATTCCAATTCATTAACCCTTAAAACCAACTTCAAAACCTTAAAAGACCATCCACATGATTACATCATTGGTTCTATTATAGATGGAATGAGGACACGGAGTCAATCTGGTTTGATAAATGAATGTCTCTATGCATGTTTCTTGTCTCAAATCATTCCTAAAAATATCTCAGCAGCACTTCTAGACCCAAGTTGGGTTGAATCAATGCAGATGGAGCTTCAACAGTTCAGGAAACTGAAAGTTTGGCAATTAGTTGATCTTCTTCCAAACAAGTTCCCCATTGGTACTAAATGGGTATACCAGAACAAAGCAGATGATCAAGGAGTTATAATAAGAAACAAATCCAGTTTAGTTGTTCAGGGATTTGCTCAGGAGGAAGGCGTTGACTATACTAAAGTGTTTGCTCCAGTTGCTAGCATTAAAGCCATCAGAACCTTTCTTGCACACGTGGCTCACAAAAACTTTAAAGTTTTTCAGATGGATGTGAAGTTGCATTTCTCTACGGGAACATTGATAAGGAGATTTATATTTGTCAACCTCCGGGTTTTGAGGATCCAGATTTTCTTGACAAAGTATATAAACTTGATAATTTCTTATATGGATTACATCAAGCACCTCGCATCTGGTATGAAACTTTGACACAATATCTGCTCAGCAAGGGTTTCTCTCATGTAACTATAGACACGACTCTACTTAAGAAGAAAGTTGAAGTGAAATGCTGATTGTTCAAGTGTATGTTGATGACATCATTTTCGGGTCAAAGAATGAGAAACTTTTAGAGAGTTTGAAGAAGTAATGAAGGATCGCTTCGAAATAAGCATGATGGGGGAGCTGTGCTTTTTCTTGGGGTTGCAGGTTGAACAAAAGCCTGCTGGTATTCTGATTCACCAAGAGAAGTACGTTCTGGAGATTCTCAAAAAGTTCAAGATGGATGATTCTTCTCCAGAACTCACTCCATTCACTGCTCAAACCTATTTAACTCCAGATGATAATGGGAAATCTGTGGATGCGCATCGCTATCATTCTATGATCGGATCTCTCATGTATCTCACGGCTAGCCGTCCTGATATTACATTCGCAGTGCGCTACTGTGCCGGTTTTCAAGCCAACCCAAAAGAATCACATGAAAAAGCTATTAAACGCATCTTTCATTACTTAAAGGGTTCCTCTCGGTTGGGTCTTTGGTACCTAAAAGGAGGGAACTTTGATTTACATGCGTATTCTGACAGTGATCATGGTGGTTGCAGGATCAACAGGAAATCTGTCACTGGCGGATGTCAATATCTCGGATTTTGTCTTGTTTCATGGGAAAGCAAGAAGCAAACAACAGTATCTCTATCTACAGGAGAGGCTGAATATGTTGTTGCATCCAGTTGCTGCTACCAAGTGCTTTGGATACAACATCAGATGATGGATTACGGAATCAATTTCCTTCATACACCACTTTTCTTTGATAATGAAGCTGCTATTGGAATTGCCAAAAATCCAATTCATCATATTCGCACCAAGCACATTGAAACAAGAACATGCCATACGGGACGCTCAGGAAAAGGGTTTTATAGATATTATTCCAATTGACACAAAAAATCAAAGAGCAGATCTTTTCATAAAAACATTTGATAAACCTTGTTTTTATGAATTGATCTCAATGTTTGGTTTAATATCTTTTTAAAACCTCGTTTCTTAACAAAGTGTGTAAATATCTATAAATAACTCGGTTTTGTTCCTTTTTTATATACATATAAACTTTTACTGATAAACTTCTAAGTCCCATATGTCTTCATATCTTTGATCTTTTACAAATTTTAAAAAAATTTATTTATATAGAAATTTCTATTGCATGGCTGCTAAAAAGAAATTTTGAAGGAGAACAATGATTAGTTTTTCAATTTTGTCTTTTCAAGAAATTCAAGAAAAAGAAGATTGAATGAGGTCAACAACCTTGTGTTGGGATATGCATGGTAGGCTCAGCCTGAAAACGAAGTAAACAATGATCGTGTAGCTTAATTAAAGTTTAAGAACTTGGTGATAAGGATTATCCTCCTAATATTTCAGCCTGCACAAAGTTACAAGACCTGTCAAAAATGGGTTGAGAGTTTCAAATCTCTACTTTGATTGTTTCAATATCTCCCCATCTCCTTGTCTCTGAATTGATATTTCTCGTTAGCTCTTCAGAGATATATCTCATGCTTATCTCCTCTGCTATATGTGAACATTGACCTGGAGTGATGATCTCCTCTGTTATACGTGATTATAGACTTGAAGCTCTCATCAGCACGTTCTGATGATCTTCTCTGTTATACGTAAGTATAGACCTGAAGCTCTCATCAGCAAGTTAAGATGATCATCTCCTCTGTTATACGTAAGTATAGACCTGGAGCTCTCATCATCTGTTCCCAAATAAAAGCACAGTGATTCTTAAATTAAGAATCATTGTTGAAAACTCAAAAGAAACCTCAAGCAAAGTTAATCATATTGCTCAATAAACCATGAGGACAGGATAAGTACTTTGCCCAATGTCTGTGGGAACCAATTCATCAGACTCTCTGAAAATAAACCAAAACAGGATAAAGATAGCTGCAGATTACACATTGAAAAGAATAAGGCATGGGCTTAAAAGGACAAACATGTCAGCAATCCCGCCAATCTTAGACTCTCTGGATCAACTTCTTGAAAAAGAAGTGTCTATATCCTTCTATTCTTGTCGTTTTCTTTTACCTTGTGCTTTATCTCATTTTATTTTATTTTAATTTTAATCTTCTATTATTTTTTATTTTGTTCGTGTTGATATTATGGGGTGAAGAATGTTTTTCATGAAAATTTTTGTAAATATAAGAATTTATTTTTCAAAAAATTTACAAAGTGTTAGGTTCAAGCGAAACTAAGTTTCGCTGGTCGCTGGCTGTTTCGCTAAGCGAATCTATAGATTCGCCAGCAAACTCGCTGTTCACTGGGATACATGACTTCGTTTGTGATGCTGAACGAAACTATAGTTTCACTGCCAGCGAAACTAAGTCCTATATATTTCACTGTGTGAAAACTGTTTCACATATTCAGTAGCGAACATAAACCCTAGTTTCTCTACGATTTTATACCCACATTCTTCAAAATTGATTTCCGTAGCGATTGTTTAGTTCTGAGTGCTTATGTGGGTGTTTCAAACCTGTTCTTAAGCATTGATTAAGGTTTTATACACTAGACTACAGTTCTAGATTGATTCGCTGGATCGGGGTGTTCGCTGATTCGTTCAGCGAAACTGCGAAACCAACCAGCAAATCTGAATGAAAGTTCAATGTCCTGAGCAAAACTATCTTGTTATGCTGACCACGTGTACTTGATAGTTTTTCCATGACAATTTCAGTGAAACTATAGATTCGCTCAGGCACACAATTTTTGTTAGGCTTTCAGCGTACTTACATCTTCGCTGTTGTAAGAACAACAATTTCGCCCTCAGCGAAACTATAAAATCGCTTAGACACATGAGTTTGTGCCTGTGTCACAGCGAATCTATACTTTGCTTGGACGAAACTAAAAGTTCAAATCACAACAAAACTATAAACCTGTGCCTATTGCGAAACTACAGCTTCGCTTGTCAGCTTGTCAGCAAAACTGTTGAATTTTTTTTTTCTGAATTTTCTTGAATTTTGTCTATTTCATTTATTATCCTTTTTTTTATTTTTTTAACTAACTTACTTTTGTTTAATTTTCAGTAAAGATGGAAAATATGAAGTTCGATGAGAAGACAAACATTGTTGCACTATTGGATGATAGTAACCCTAAGACCATTGGATTCAGAGATTGCATTAAGTGGTTGAAGCAGTCCCCAATCAGTTATGCTATTTCTCATATGCCTACAATCTATGATCTCCATATAAGAGACATTTGGAGAATGGCAGAGTATGACCTTGGGACTAATCCACATCGGATTACTGCTAGAGTCCTTGAGCATGACTTTGTTATTACTGTTGAGACTGTGGCAATGGTATTAAAGCTGGAGGAAGATTATGGTGATGAGGTGATAATGTCTGATGCAGAGGTACTAAATGCTTTTAGAAGCATTGGGTATGAAGGACCCTCTTTTGGCTCAAAGAAAGAAATAAAAAAGTCCTTCCTATCTAAGTAATGGAGATACATCGCCCACGTATTTATTATGTACCTGGATTATAGGAAAGGAGGGTCAGATGGTCTAAATCAGCACTGGGCAAAGGCTATGATTGTATTTTGCTAGGGACAGAAAGCCAATATTGCAAAGTTGATTTTTGATTGCATGACTGAGAATATAATGGCGTTAAAAAAAGGATTAGTGGCTGCTATATCCAAGATTTGTACAAATGCTCATTAATGATTCAAAGCCATATCTGCCTAGACATGGAGAAATTAAAAGACTGGTGCAAATGAACACTAGAATATTTGCAGATTGCTCAGCTGTGAGACATGACTTTAGCGGGAAGATAACGTATCTTTTGGAGAATATGTACTCTGCTGAAAGATGGAGTTACATAAGGAAGTTGATTGACAATGAGAACAAAAATGTAGAAGATAATCAAGAAAAGCAAGCTGAGGCCATAAAGAAGCGGAAAAGGCACGCGAAGGAGAAGGAGTATGACTTAGAAGCTGAGATTGATGAAGTGAAGGAGGAGTTGAGAATTCAAAAGGAGAGGAGAAAGAAAAAGAAATCTAATCAAGGAGAACCAGCTCATGTAGCTGAAAGGAGATCTAAGCATAAGCAGCCAGTTTTTGAAGAAAGAAGGGATCCTAGATCTGAATTAGATCAAGATGTTATTCGAAATCTGAATACATCTTTGGCCAATGAATTGGGGATGATAAAATCGAAGCTGGTGAATCCGGAACTAAAAGAAAAGGAGAAGGATAAAGAACTGGGAGAGCATGAAGAGAATGATGGTAGATGAACAGGAATTGATTAAGAGATTACTCAAAGAGGTAAATGAGCTTATAGCTAATGCTGGCCTACCTAACCAGTTATCTCAAGCAGAGCTAGATGATCTTACAAATACGTCCAAGTATTCATTTTTGAAGGTGGGGAGTTCAAAAAGGATTGGAGAAGATGCCAGTGGAGCAGGAGCAGGTGCTAGTGGTAGTGGTGATGGTGGTCCTGATGTTAGAATTGATAAAGTTATCGGAACTGAAGTTGAGAAGAGAAGTGATGTGGAAGGTGCTGTAGGAGGTGAGCCTAGGGTTGTAGAGGCTGGGTTTGTAGATTTGGGGCTGAACATAGACACTGATTTGACTGGGGCTGAGGTATTCAGAGAAGGAGCAATTGAAGGTAGCAAGAAAGGAGCTGAGATGAATCTTATAGACGAAGAAGAGGAGTATGAAGAACAATTTGTTGATTATGATTCTAAACCTGAGTATTATGAAATAGATGAGAATCCAATGACTTATATGGCTCAAAGGGGTTCTGATGAAGGAGATGTAGTCGAGCTTAGTAAGGAAGATTGGTTCGTCAAAGAGAAAGAAGAAGAACAACTGACTCCATTGTTTCAAAACATATGTGAACCAAGTAGCAAGAAATCAGATAAGAAGATAGTAAGTTGGAAGTACAACCATGAGTTAAAGATGTTTATGATTAAAAGAAGGGGAGGGGACATTTCTTACATGCATAAAAGGAAGGCTTTAAGACCTTGCCTAAATAGGATTTGAGGAGACTGTCTGTCAGGATCAGTGATTCTAAGTTTGATCAATTAGAGTTGAATCGCAGCGGAATTAGAACAAGAATTAGACAAATATTGCAAGAACACAATAGATATTCAATGGAACATTATACGGTTATAGAGAAAGAGGGTTTTCTGCAAAATGGATAATATCATTCATGCACAAATGCTTCGGTATGGCGGCTGCTAAGCTTTTCTAAGTTTCGCTATAGCTGCACCTTTACAATTAGGTCAACATTTCTTATATAGAGGAATGTGACGTCTGCTGATGTCACTTGATAGTGACATCTAACAGAATTATTACAAACAACTGAAAGTAAGCAAACTACTGAGAATGTTCACAACAACTGAGAACATCTCAGAGTATGCTAAGTACAAGATGAAACTAAAACTACTGAAACTACAAGTACTGATTACAAGAAACATGAAACTACTGAAAGGAAACCATCACAACTACTGAAGAGGTCTCCTTCAGCTGTTGTGACAACATATGAAACTTGGTCTTCAGTCTTTGTCTTCAGCTTTTGTCTTCAAACTTTGTCTTCAGTTCTTTAGCTTCAGACTTTGTCTTTAGCTCTTTCACTTCAGACTTTGTCTTCAGACCTTGTTATCAGTTGATGTCTTCAGCTGTTGCAGACTACTTCAATTGTTGTAATGTCCGTGGGACTTAAAGGTTTTTCTGATCAGGCTCATTGGTTCTTTTGGTCCAACAAACTCCCCCAGAACCAATGCAGCCAAAACCTTTAAGCTTATTGAGGTCCCACTTATTCTTGGCAGAAATACTCTCTTGATCAGCTTCAGAGATATCAGATAAGCACAGGCCAGGGAACAGGTTTCAGTAGATGTGAATGTCAAAGGATGGAAGGGAACTCTGCCTTGGGGAACTGGACACAGAGCTGTTATCTCAACCATGAAACCTACTTCCCATTGATGAGTCTATAAGACTCTCTGACGTAGGCCTCAAGGAGAACAACTTGTTCCTCCTTAGTGAGTTCTTCTGCTTCTCCTTCGAAGAAGAACTCTGGGCCATAGTACTCTGATAGGTACTTTAACGTCTTTCCATTTTTCAACTCAACAGTTGTTATCTCTCTGTAAGCAAATTCATCTGGGTGAGTCCCTTCTAATAACAACTGGAGTTCATTTTTCTTGATCTCTTCAAGCCTCTTGTATAACAACCCCTTCTTGACCATTTTGTTCTCCATTAGAGTTTGAGGGGTCATCTTTGACTTGTAGGCTCTCTTGAAGTCTTCAAGTATCTCCCAGGGTGAGACTACAATGGCCAACATAATAACAGCATCTATGGTCTTTCTCACTTGGCCATTGTATCTACTTGGTATGGATTTCTTATGAATTCTAGAACTAACCCTGGGGTCTGGCCAAATCCTTACTCTCTCCTTTTGATATTGAAAGGTATACCTGAGAGCATACAGCCTTTGAGCGTGTTTCTTCATGGCTTGTATAGATGATGACTGAGGAAACTCTTTGTCAACCATCTTCAAAAGTTGCTCATCGTGCTGTTTCTGCTGTTCTTCTTCTTCAATCTTAACTTTCACCATTTGCCTCTGAAAGTCTGGTGTGATCATTTGTTGACTTCTGGGCTCAGGTATTTTTAGAACAGCAGAGATTGGCAGACTGTCTTCTTCATCATCTTCTTCTTCTTCTTCCATCCTCAACACCCTTCTCCTCCTTCTGGGTGCATCATTGGATGTGGTTTGAGGTGGTTTTTGGGGTAAGGGAGTTGGTTTTGAGGGTTGAGTTGGTTTAAGTTTAGGTTTAGGGATTGGTTTGGAGAGTTGTGGGGTTGGTTGTTTTTGAGTGGGAGTTTGGGAAGGCTGATCTAGCATTTTTGTGGTAAGTTTGGCTTTGGAAAGCTTGGCCATATCAGTTCTCTTCCCAGCACCTGCTTCATCTAAGGCTTCGATAATCAACCCCTTATTGAATGCTTCAGAAGCACAGATTCTGGTGGTTATTGCCAGAATACTGTCTCTGGTCCATGATTTAATCTCAATTAATGATCTTCCCAAGTATTTTGCAATAAACCTGATCATTATCTCCAACCTCTCCCTTTCCATCACACTGTAACTGGCCCATCTCTCTTGTATCTCTTTAATCTCCAGCCTTCTGATCTCAGTGTCTAAAGTAGCTGTATCAAAGCCTTGTCTGAAGAGTTGGTCTATTATTCTGTCCATTGATCTGCTGTGAGCTTCATCAGCTTCTTTAATCAGATCTTCCAATGATTTTCTTCATCAGGCTTTTGAGTTTCAGCACTTTTCTTTCTCTTGTATGTGATCAGCTGTTTTTCCTTTTCTAACTCCTTTTCTTTCTCTTGTTGTTTCTCATCTTCCACTCTCTTTCTCTTTCTTTCTTTCACTGCCTTAGACTCCCCCTTTTTGGGTGCATTGGGTTCAGGGGTTTGAATGGCAGAAAGCTTCTTTTGCACAGCATCATCAACAAGTGTTTGTAGATTTGAGGAGATCCTCTCATCAATGGCTTTATGCACAATCTCATTGATGATGGGAGTGATGAGAGGTAAGGAATGTTGAAAGGTAGCAACCATCTGCTCAGAGGGGTTCTGTCCCTGAGAGGTGGTGCCAAAAGCAGTGGCTGGTGGCTCAGTTGAGTGTAGTGGCTGAGTGTTTGGTGAACCTTCAGATGAAGGTGCCATCTGTGGGTTTATTGGGGCAGATGGACTTTGATCCTGAGACATTTTGGCAAGCAGTTCTTTGAGTCTGCTCACCTCAGCCTCAAGGATTGTGTTATGGGCTAAGACATCAAAGAAAAAGCCCAGGTCATCATCAGTCTTTGCTGAATCACCTGACCTCCTGATTGAATCAGGATGTACATGCCCTGAGTGTAGATCAGTTGTAGCATGTGCCCCTTGTTCTTGGTTCTGGGGACTTCCTGCCTCAGGACTGAGTCCTTCATCGGCAGTTGCCTCTGGTGAGGTCTTAGAGATGTTACCAACTGCATCCTGTTCATTTGCTGAATCAGTAGAAGTGGCAGCCTCACCAGATGTTCTAACCTCCTCCTCTACACGGGGAGATTGAACATTATAACCCCTGTGCTGTGGGTTATCAGCAGCATTTTGGTCCTCTTCCTCAGCTGTTGAGGTTCTCCCCATTGTAATTGGTTTCTGGGGAGGAGGAGAGGAATGCAGCTGACTCAGCACTTGTGCAACTATAATGGTTGGGCTTTGAGGGGCGGTTGCATTTGGAGATAGGTTTGAAGCAGATTGCACCCGGGGTGACTGGTGCTCTTCAATGGTAACCTTCTCAATTGAGATAGGTTCCAGCATTGTGGTATCCCCAATTATGGTTGCATCAGGATCCTGTTGAGAGGATGCCTGAGCGGCTAGGGCTGGTGGAGTCTTTGACACTACTGGGGGGTTAGAACCAGTAAGTGTTTCCTGTATTGGTGGTACAGGGGCATCCTCAGGGGACTCATCTCCCTGAGTAGCCTTTTTGGGCTTTTTGGTGTTGGGTTTGGTGGGGACTTTGGATCTGGAAGTGGAGGCTGTGGGTTCCCGCTGCTTGGGTTTTAGCAGCCGGGCAGCCCCTTTCAGTGTAGGGTCAGAGTTGTGCCTGGAGTATACTTCAGGCAATACAGCCGGAGCAGGGACTCCAAGGCCAACAAGGCCGTCTGATTTTAGCTGATTTAAAATTATGGCCATGAGAAACCTGGGATATAATATCCATCTGTTTGCCACAGGTTTCAAAGCCAGATCCTTTAGTTCCATGAAAACTATCTCAGAAAAATTTAGATTTTGTCGTTCAAAGATAGAGTATAATACCTGTTGCCATCGGGAGGACATCTGATCCCATGAGGAGGTTTTTGGTGCAAGGCAGACATTCACCATGTGGAATATAAGACGTTCAGCATCATGGAAGTGCTTCTTCAGAATGGTGGTAGCACTTAAGTCTCCTTCATACCCGTTATTGATGAAAGACATATCAGTTGTGCCTTTCGGGTATTCTGTGACACAGGTGGCATCATGTAGATTTAGGGTTTGTCGAATGATGTCTGGAGTGATGACCACCTGTTTCTGGTTAACCAACGACTGGAGAGTGATTTGGCGATCATTCTCACCAGTTTGCACAGAGACGTTGGTCCAGAATTGGCTTAGGGAATCGGGGTATATGGTAGGATTCAGAAGAAAAGCGGTTCGGTACTGGGAATCTACCATAAGATCGATGGCATTATCAAATTTGTTCCAAAAGGCCGATTTCGAGAGGTAGGCAACACAGTTGTGTCTGGGTTTGAGTTTCATGGTCGCCATTGTTGAGAGAGTGAAGGACATGAAACGGCTAATGAAACGTTTGAAATTAGGTTTAGGTATTTATAGGGTAAGAAAAGGCTGATATAAAACGACTGAAAGTGTTGGTGCTGTCATCAGTTGTTTGAAAACAACTGAAGACCTGGTTTAACTTTCAGAAGTTGTAACAACTGAAGACTTGGTATTAGTCATCAGTAGTTGTGAAACTACTGAAGACATGGTTTTGGCTTCAGGTGTTGTAAACAACTGAAGATTTGGTGTTAGTCATCAGTAGTTGTAAAACTACTGAAGACATGGTTTTGGCTTCAGTTGTATGAAGTGAAACAGCAGTTGTAGAAACAACTGAAGAGAAAAGTTTCTCATCAGCTGTTGTCGTCAATTCTTAGCTCATCAGCTGTTTCATTCTGACCTCAACACTTATCAGACTGTCTGATTTTCAGACGTTTCATTGGTCATCAGTACTTATCTGTTATACTGACATCAGTAGTTGTAACTACATCAGTAGTTGTAACCACATCAGTTCTTTTCAACAGATAGAGTACTTCAGTACTTTTAAGTAATTTAGTCTTCAGTAGTTATGAAAACTACTGAGGATAAAAGAACTTATCAGTACTTATTTGTGACAATAGTATACGAATGCTCATCAGTACTTGTTGACTGAGATCATCAGTAGTTGTCACTTATTCTAGCTGCAGCATACCAAGCCTTAACACTAGGTTTTGGAAAGTTGAACTGTCCAAAGGCTTAGTAAATATGTCTGCAAGCTCATCAGCACTAGGAACAAACTTTGGATCAATCAGACCTTTTTCAAAACAATCCCTAATAAAATGGTGTCTGATCTCAATATGTTTGGTCCTAGAGTGCTGGACTGGATTCTTGACAATACAAAGAGCTGAAGCACTATCCATTAGTAATGGAGTCTTAGTCTCTGTAATGCCATAATCCAATAATTGATTCTGAAGCCAGAGTACCTGAGATGTACAACTTGCAGCAGCAATGTACTCGGCTTCAGCAGTGGATGTAGCAACAGATGTTTGTTTCTTACTCTGCCAAGAAACCAAACAGTTGCCTAGGAATTGACATCCACCAGAAGTTGATTTTCTAGTTAATTTACACCCTGCATAGTCACTATCAGAAAAAGCAACTAATTTGCAAGAGTGCCCAGTGGAATACCAAAGACCTAGAGATTGAGTACCTTGCAGATATCTAAAGATCCTCTTGACTGCAATCAAATGAGACTCTTTAGGAGCAGCCTGAAATCTAGCACAAACACAAGTTGCAAACATAATATCTGGTCTAGAAGCTGTTAAGTACATCAAGGACCCAATCATACATCTGTAAAGTGTTTCATCAACAGCTTTACCTTTCTGATCTGCATCCAGTTGTGTGGTGCTGCACATGGGAGTAGAACAGGGCTTACAGTTTTGTAAATCAAACTTTTCCAAAAGACTCTTTGTGTATTTTGACTGATGAATGAAAGTTCCATCAGCCTTTTGTTTGATTTGCAAACCTAGAAAGAACTGTAATTCTCCCATGGCACTCATTTCGAATTTTTGTTGCATCAACTTTGTAAATGCATCACACAACTGTGGATCAGAGGATGCAAAAATAATATCATCAACATAAATTTGAACAAGGAGCTTATGCTGACCCACTTTCTTAATGAACAAAGTTTTATCTATGGAGCCTCTAGTGAAATTATTCTGAAGAAGAAAATTTGACAGTGTTTCATACCAGGCTCTAGGAGCTTGTTTCAACCCATAAAGAGCCTTATCAAGTTTATACACCCAATCAGGATGTTTATTATCCTCAAAACCTGGTGGTTGACACACATAAACCTCTTCTTTTATTTTACCATATAAAAATGCACTTTTGACATCCATTTGAAAAACTTTAAGATTGTGGAATGCAGCATAGGCTAAGAACAATCTAATTGCCTCCAGTCTGGCTACAGGGGCAAAGGTTTCATCATAATCAATACCTTCTTCTTGTGAAAACCCCTGGACAACCAGTCTGGCCTTGTTCTTGACAATTTGCCCATTTTCATCTGTTTTATTCCTAAACACCCATTTAGTGCCTATTGCACACTTACCTGGGGGTAGAGGAACCAGTTCCCACACTTGCTGCTTTTTGAACTGAAGAAGCTCAAGCTGCATGGCATCAACCCATCCATTGTCTCTTAATGCAATATGATAGTTCTTTGGCTCTTGCTGACTGATGAAGAGAGCATAGAAGCAGAAGTTGGACAATTGACTTCTAGTTGAGACACCAGCATTGATATCACCAATGATTTGAGACATTGGGTGATTCTTCAGCTCTTGGTACACTATGAGATCTGTGCAAGTGTTTGTAGCACGCTCAGCAGCAACAGATGTTGATCCAGATTCTTGAAACCAAGTATTAGATGGCAAGTCAAATGAAGTAGAGGATTCAAAAATCTCATCAGCATTTGTTGTGGATGGTGCTACTGAAGCTACAGGAACATCAAGTTTAGTAGACTCAGGCAGTTGATCACTAAACTTGAATAGGTGAGTACTGGGATCATCATCAACATCAGTACCACCAGATGGATGACTAGCTGCAGAAGGTGATGAATTCACATGATCTGCAACAGCTGGAGGCTGATAAGGAACATATTGCAGTATGTCCAGATCAAACAACTCCACAGGGTTTTGTGGAATTTTGTCCTTAGGGGATTCATTGAACTTCACATGCAAGGTTTCTTCAACCATCTTTGTTCTGCAGTTGAACACTCTGTAAGCCTTGCAAGTGGATGAATACCCAACAAAATACCCTGCATCCACCTTAGAATCAAACTTTTGGAGTTGATCCTTTGTGTTGAGAATGTAACAAGGACACCCAAATGCTCTGAAGAATGAAATTAGAGGAGCCAAATGATGTAGAACTTCATAAGGAGTCTTCATCAACCTCTGATTCACTAAAGCTCTATTTTGCACATAGCATGCTGTGTTGACAGCTTCAGCCCAAAAGGTCAGTGGCAAACCAGAGTCAGCCAACATGGACCTTGCAGCTTCAATTAGGGTCCTGTTCTTTCTCTCCACTACTCCATTTTGTTCTGGAGTCCTTGGGATGCTATACTGCCTCTTGATTCCTTTTGAAAGGTAGAAATCATCAAGTGTATGGTTTCTAAATTCAGTTCCATTATCACTTCTTATACACTTGACTGATAGGGAATACTGCTTCTCAACATACAACACAAAGTTAATAATTGTCTGAGCAGCCTCATCCTTTGAATGCAAGAAGAAGGTCCATACAAATCTGGAGTAATCATCCACAATTACCAGACAGTATTTCTTCTTTGCCATGCTCATTACTCTCACAGGACCAAAGAGATCCATGTGCAGTAATTGCAAGCAGGCAGTGGACTTTGGTTCTTCTATAGGAGGGAATGAAACTTTGTGTTGTTTTCCTTTTAAACAAGCAGTGCAGGTTTCATCACAGTGGAACTCCTTTATTGGTAGACCTCTCACTAAACTATTGTGGATCAGCTGATTCATGTTTTTGAGATTAACATGACCCAGCCTTCTATGCCACAGTTTAGATTCCTGAGGAGAGGCCTTGGAGAACAGGCAAGGATGACCTTTTAAATCAATCTTCTTTGACAAATCCAAGGCATATACTCTTCCTATCCTGTTGGCCTTCAGGAGAGTATGTTCATCCAATACCTTGTCAATCAGCCTCAGAACTTTGGAAGACAGAATCCGGCAGTTCTGGCTTGTGAAAAGTGCAACATGCCCTTTATCACACATCTGACTGACACTCAGTAGATTATACTTGAGATTCTCCACATGGTTAACATCATCAAATCTGATTTCTCCATTTGACACAAATCCTTTCCCGATGATGTAACCCTTAGCATCATTTCCAAATGAGACAAATCCCTTCTTTCCTTGAGAGTAGTCATTAAGAAGAGAACTGCTCCCAGTCATATGCATAGATCCTCCACTGTCTACATACCAGATGCTTCTTTGGCATGCTGAAGAACCCTGCATTTATCATAAGAAACTAGTTAGCTTTAGAGACCCAAACCTTTTTGGTTTTGGGTCTGTTTTCATCAACAGATTTAACCATAACTTGTTTCTCATGATTAACAGCTGATGAAGGTGGAGATGGTGCTGAAATGGATTTCTTAGATTTGGGCTTGGATTTCCTTTTCAGTGGTTTGATCACAGGTGCATCTAGTTGGTTAACTCTCCCCAACAAATGCTGAACCATCATAACAAGTTGTGTCTGATTTGTTGCTAAAGCCTTCAGCTCATTTGACACATCAGTACTTGTTTTTGATGAGTTCCTGTGACCCACCATTTCCTCCTTCTTGAAATTCACAGACTTAGTCTGATGTTTATCATGAGGAACACTATCAGCTGTTTTCTGATAAACCCCATCCTTCTTTTTGGATTTTGGCGAGGCCTTGGGTTTATCAGTTTGAGATGACTGTGGTACAAACTTGGTCTCAAACTCATTTTTCATTTTATTAATCTCTTCTTTAATGAGCTTATCTCTGTTGAGTTTGGAACCCTTTTTGTACCAGCATTCATCAGATAGATGATTGAATTTACCACATATTTCACATGGCTTATTCTTCATCTTGGATTGATCAACTGCTGAAGTGGAAACTACTGAAGGTGTGATCTTCAGTACTTTCCTCCTTTCAGTACTTGTGTTAAGTACTGAAGGATCGGTAACAACTGAAGACTTGTTCTTCAGCTGTTCTCTATCCGTCCTGAAAGACCGTATGATAGATTCCTCAGCAGTTGTTAATCCTTTTATTTCAGCAGATTTGAAATGCTTTTCAGATGTTGTGACTTGCCCTTCAGTACTTGGAGTACTTTGAGGGACAACATCTGAATTGCTCAGCTTCATGTGTTTATCAGCATTTAAACCATCAGGCAATTGATTTGCTGAGATCTTAACACTGACTTCATCCTCTAATTTTGTATTATCATTTGAGGATGAATCACATGATGATGTGGTTTGGAAATTACTTTCACCTTCAGATTTTACTATTGATTTTGAAGTAAAATCAGTAGGTGGTGCAGTATGATTGTAACCTATTCCAAACTTCACATTTGAAGCTGTTTGCTTGCTGAGAAGCATTTCAAATCCCTTGCAGGATGTTACCCAGCGGTCACACTCAACTTGGGTAGCTGCAAGTGTCTCTTTGAGACTTCTGTGGTTCTCAAGTATGACCTCTACCTTAGCCTTTTCATCATTAAGTTGGCATTTAAGCTTGTAAATCTCATCATCTTTGTCATTAAGAGCAGACTCATACTCAGCTTTTCTTTTGGAAATAGTTTTCTCAAGCTCAAGATTTTGATTGATTAAAGCTACATTTGCCTCTCTAATAGAGACAAAGGCAGCTATGCATGATTCAGAACATAACTTGGCTTTAGCCTCAGAAGATACCTGGGTTACCTGTGAAGATGATGCATTGGAGCAGGAACCCTCAGTAGACTCCAGGGCCATGAGAGCAAGATTCCCAAAAGGATGTTCACCACCATGTTGACCAGCACCAGCAAATAATTGCTCATTGAAACCAGAAAGATCATCTGGTGAGCTGCTCCAGTCAACAACTCCTGGTGTGAAGAAGCTGTGATGAGGTTGAGATTGTGATGGAGATGGTTGAGGCTCAGGTAGGGCTTGAGGTTGTTGTGCTATAGGAACTTGAACTGGATTTGGCTGTGGCATGTAATAGCAGGGATATGGATATGGCATTGGACCCTGAGGGACAAAATATGCAGGAGATTGAGGTTGTGAGTGATGACCAGAACTAGCAGGATGTTGCCCTTTGTTTTGTGAACTATTGCTTGGAAAGGTCACAAAGGGTGCAGAGGAGTTAGATCCAGTTGATCTACACTCTCTTGCAAAGTGCCCAAGCCTGTGGCATTTGTGACACCTCAACTTACTCTTGTCAAAACCAACTTTGGTTTTGCCAGAGAGTCCTGGAAATTTCCTACCAGTTCTCTTGTAGAACTTTTGAGATCTGATATTGATCAAGGCCATTTGGCTCAAAATATCCATCTCTTCTAAATCATCATCAGCAATACCCATCAAATCATCCATGATAAAGCATAAATTATCACTATTACACCCAGAATGACTGTCAACACCAACAAATGCATGATCAGAACTGTTTGAAGAGAAATCTATATGCTCATCATAATGGCTTTCTGATCCAGCATATTCTGACTCATGACCGACCAAGGCAGTGTTCCCTGGTACAAAGTCATCAGTGAGCTTTCCTGATGATGCCAGTTTCCTTTTCTGCTCTATCTCTCTTTCAAATGTAAGCAGTTTCCCATGGAGTTGGGTGAGAGATAGGCTATCCAGATTTGCACTGGAGCGTAGGACAATGGTGTATGTGTCCCATCTCTCAGGCAGTGATCTGAGGAATCTGTTGTTCATCTGGCTGTTAGTATACTCATGCTTGACCATTTTCAGCTCAGAGATCAAGCAGGAGAAACGCTCAAACTGTTGAGTCAGTGTCTCACCGTTCCTATGAGAGAATGTCTCATATTGTTGGGCGAGGATTTCTCTGTTGTTTGCTAAGACCTCATCAGTTTCTCCAAATTGTTCCTTCAAAGCATTCCAGAGGTCATGAGCAGTTTCATGATGCATAAGCCCAGAATAGATTTCATTAGGCAGTGCCATGGCCAGAATTCCATGGGCTTTAGCATCAATCTCAAACAGTTTACGATCTTCATCTGAGTATTGCTCCTTCTTCTTCGGAACGATTTGGTTGGTCTCCGGATTGTTCACCATAGGCTTGTGTGGACCGTGAACCACAGATGTCCAACAACCTGAACTGTTAACAGACAGCTGATGGAGCATTCTTCGTTGCCATATGTTATACTCACTCCTAACCAGCATCGGAGGCTTGGTTGAGGAGCCAGTATTGTGAGGGTCATTAGAAGGAGTAGTCATTCTCAGATTCAAACCAATTCAATCAAGTTTCAAAAGATTTAGCACAAAAACACAACAAACTCAATATGAACCAAGAAGAAACTCAAATTGACTAACCAGAAGCAGCAGAAGACCAATCTCTATA
Organism: Flaveria sonorensis; assembly: GCA_025506505.1. NCBI lineage: Eukaryota > Viridiplantae > Streptophyta > Magnoliopsida > Asterales > Asteraceae > Flaveria > Flaveria sonorensis. The sequence goes on from CM046432.1 coordinate 38,451,253, forward strand.
ACCAATTCTTGCAAATATGCTAATTCGATCAAACTTTAGATATCGAAATAGCAGTTTCAATGATCAATTGTTAAACCGATTAATAATTAACCCGCTCTGATACCATTTGTCAGGATCAGTGATTCTAAGTTTGATCAATTAGAGTTGAATCGCAGCGGAATTAGAACAAGAATTAGACAAATATTGCAAGAACACAATAGATATTCAATGGAACAGTACACGGTTATAGAGAAAGAGGGTTTTCTGCAAAATGGATAATATCATTCATGCACAAATGCTTCGGTATGGCGGCTGCTAAGCTTTTCTAAGTTTCGCTATAGCTGCACCTTTACAATTAGGTCAACATTCCTTATATAGAGGAATGTGACGTCTGCTGATGTCACTTGATAGTGACATCTAACAGAATTATTACAAACAACTGAAAGTAAGCAAACTACTGAGAATGTTCACAACAACTGAGAACATCTCAGAGTATGCTAAGTACAAGATGAAACTAAAACTACTGAAACTACAAGTACTGATTACAAGAAACATAAACTACTGAAAGGAAACCATCACAACTACTGAAGAGGTCTTCTTCAGCTGTTGTGACAACATTGAAACTTGGTCTTCAGTCTTTGTCTTCAGCTTTTGTCTTCAGACTTTGTCTTCAGTTCTTTAGCTTCAGACTTTGTCTTCAGCTCTTTCACTTCAGACTTTGTCTTCAGACCTTGTTATCAGTTGATGTCTTCAGCTGTTGCAGACTACTTCAATTGTTGTAATGTCCGTGGGACTTAAAGGTTTTTCTGATCAGGCTCATTGGTTCTTTTGGTCCAACACTGTCTGAAATTCCCCTACTGGAGGCTCATGTGAGTGAGAGAGAACCGCTGTTGGAGAAGGAGATAAAGATGGGGATAAATGATAATTTTGAAGCATTTGGATACATGAAAACAGAAAGGAGGAGATCCAAGAAGGATTTGGATTGGGCTACAGGTAAGGGGAAGATAGTGTTGAAGCTCAAGCCAGCCAAAACAGTTAATAGAGTGAGAGTGCCCAATCCACTTCCCTAAAGACTACAAAAGTTTGAGAAGTGGTTCTACAACAACAATACTGGGGAAGTTGTGATTAGATTGAAAGGTGGTGAAGAGATTAAACTATTTGAACCGATGAAAGTGTTCTCATTCTATGATGAAGACTTGGTGGTGCTATGCGAGAACCACATCAAAGCTGGAGCTAGAGCTGAAACAAGAACTGAAGCCAGTCTATTCATGAAGGTGGCTAACAAGGCTCGTGGTGTGAGGGCGGATTCAGTGGGAATTCCTTGTTTACACATCAATTGTACTGTTATATCAATCAGAAAGACCAACAACAACTGTAACCAAATGGGACGCTTTGCTAGAGAGTGCAAGGCACCAAGGACAAATGGTGGCCAAGCATAATCCAGACCAAACTACACTGATGCACCTCCTAGAATTGAGAAGCCAAGCCCACCTAAACATGTTGTTGTTGCTATTGAAGAAGGAGGTTTCGACTAGAGCTTTCAGGTAGAAGATGCTTCTTCAAACCAAGCACTAATGGCTGACCATGAAGAAGCCAAGGTATTAGAACATCTCTGTACTCCTAAATGAAAACCATTTCAACTCTTAAGCATGAACATACAAACTACAGGACTCAAATCAAAGATGTCATAACCAAGGGTTATCCTAAGAAGGGACACTATTCTCCTGGAAAGAAGAAAGAACCAAGGATGACCAAGTTTACTAGAAAGAACTTGATCAGGGCAGCCAAAAGAAAATCCAAGAAATCCTAAGAGATCAAGGCCACCTTCAACTCCAAGCAAAAGCAAGTCTTTATATCTGCTGGATTTGAAGTGGTAAAGATTGAAGACTCAATAATGGATTTTAGTACCAGAAATCTTAGTTCATGTCCAAATCATCCTAGTTAAGAGAAGAAGGCTGATAAAATGTACACCATTGCTGCACAGCCTGAGCCATCCAGTTCCAAGACTAAGCCTCATTCCAAAAAGCCAGCTGCATCATCTAAAATGATGAAAAAGATAATGGAAAGTGATCAAGCTCAGCCTCCCACTCAAAGGAAGACTCTTAGAAGCATGCAAACTAAATGCATCATGTGTGGTAGTACTTCTTACTATGCCAAGGATTGCACATATAATCCCAAAAGTACTATCCACATGTCCAAGAAGAAGAAGATAGCATCGAAAGGAAAATATTTTCCTTTAGGAAGCTCCAAAGTGAAGAAGAAGAAAAGTGAAAACTTACCTTCGGAAGAAAATTTGGTCTCGGAATAAAGGAATACTTCTGAAGTACTAAAGTCTGCTGCAGTGGATGCAAAAACTTCCGAAGGTCCAGTCTCCAAAACTTCTGAAGTCATCCAAACTCTTGATGTATTGAAGGAAAAGTCTAATCTTCCAAAGATGGTGTGGAATATAAAGGAAGGCCATGTGACTGAATGTTCTTCATCAACAACAGCAAATGATCCTCATAACTTGCATATAGGATCAATTACTATTGCATTATATTGAATACACTTTGAGAAGCCCAAGGCCAATGAGGATTGGGTTTCCAAATGTAACTAACCATCTCTTTATGTCTAGGAACAGCAAGAGACCAAAGGAAATGTATGGATTATTAACAGTGGCCGTTCCAGGCACATGACAAGCAATGAATCTTTGCTTCAAAATTTTAAAAAAATTAATGGAGGGCCAGTTGCTTTTGGAGGAGAATCTAGTGGTTACATTACCGGAAGGGGCAAGGTCACAAATGGTAAGCTCAGCATTGAAATGGTAAACTTTGTCAAAGAGCTTGGGTACAGTCTTCTGAGTGTATCCCAATTTTGTGATCAGAGACACAACATGTTCCTTACTAAGCATGAGTGCATGCCTGGGGTGGTCATTCCTCAAGAGCATATACTACTTAGAGCCCCTAGGAAAGGGAACATGTATAAGATGGATCTGTAAGAAACATCCCCCTCAGGAGAAGTTTCTTGCTTTCTATCTAAAGCCAATAGTGATGGGTCTTTCCCCTGGCATAAAAGAATATGCCATGAAAACTTTAAGAACATGAATAAATTAATTAATAATGATTTGGTAACTGGAATGCCAAAGAAAGAGTTTACAACTAATGACCATTGTGTTGCATGCCTGAAAAGGAAACAACACAAGGTGTCTCACAAGCCAAAGGAAATGAACTTAATCACTACTCCCCTACACTTATTACATATGGATCTCTTTGGCCCCACCAGTGTAATGAGTCTAGGGAAGACCTCATATTGTTTGGTGATCACAAATGACTTCATAAGATATACTTGGGCCTTCTTCCTTAGAACTAAGGATGGAACCCCTGATATCTTGAAGAGTTTCATTCTGAAAATTGAGAATCAATGTGATAACAAGGTCAAGATCATTAGATTTGATCAAGGAACTAAATTCAACAACCAAATCCTTGATGTATTTTGTGATGAAAAGGGTATTACAAGACAATATAGTGCTCCCAGGACTCCTTAGAAAAACGATGTTGTTGAGAGGAGAAACAGGACACTTATTGAAGCTGCAAGAACCATGTTGTCTGACTCTAAACTGCCAATAACCTTCAGGGCAGAGGCAGTCAACACTGCCTGCTATGTGCAGAACAGAGTTTTAGTAGTCAAGACTCATGGTAAGTCTCCTTATGAACTGTGGCATAAAAGGAGACCTTTTATTGGTTTCCTTAGATCATTTGGATGTCCTTGCACCATCTTGAATACCAAGGAACAAATAGCTAAATTTGATGAGAAATCAGATGATGGACATTTTATTGTATACTCTTCCCAAGCTAAGGCTTATAGAGTATACAATCTTAGAACTAGAGTAATTGAGGAGTCGGCCAATGTGACCTTCAATGAACACACACCCAGTGTGAAAGTTTCTGGTCCTGATTGGTTGTTTGATCTTGATTTAGTTACAAACTGTTTTAATAAATCTTGTGAAGATGTTTCAGGATCTACAGGTATCTTATCAATAGGAGATTTTGATCCAAGATTTGAGCTGAGAAGACCAAGTGTTCAAACTACTTCAGCTCCAGTGGTAACTAGCCCTGCAGTTGGAAATCCTGTCAGCATAACCATGACAAAGTCTTCAGCTGATACATCTAAGGTGCATATAAATTCTAGCATAGAGGCATAAAATTCAGATGAAGGAATTTCAAATATAGGAGGAGATGGAGGTGGTGAGAATGATCAAGAATTTCTTGATACTGATAACCGCTCCATAGAAGACAACATCAATGATGTGACACACTCATTGGATCAAATTTCTCTTGATAAGTGTGTTGATGTGGTGGATGATACTCAAGCACCAAATCTGAATTTCACCAATTTAGATTTGTCCAAACTGTGATTCCTCAACTGAGAATCCACAAGTAACATCCCATCACAAACATCATTGGAGATGTTGAGACTGGGGTGAGAACAAGAGAACAAACCCATGACAAAAAATGTTTGTATTCATTCTTGTTCCATGTCCCAGATAAAGCCTACGAAGATTGAAGAGGCTTTGAAGGATGGAAGTTAGGTTGAAGCAATACAAGAGGAGCTGCTTCAATTCAGGGGACAAAAGGTTTGGAATCTATGTCCTTTTCCTAAAAGGAAGACTACCATAGGTACCAAGTGGGTATTCAAAAAGGATGATAAAGGACTTGTCATCAAGAACAAGGCAACACTAGTTGTTCAAGGGTACACACAAGAAGAAGGGATTGACTACATAGATGTTTTTCCTCCTGTAGCAAGACTTGAAGCTGTTAGGATATTCCTGGCTTTTGTTGCATCCAAGGATTTCAAGGTCTACTAACTTGATGTCAAGTGTGCCTTTTTATATAGGATGATTGATGAGGAAGTGTATGTCAAACAACCACCTGGCTTTGTAGACCCAGATCATCCTGATTATGTCTACAAGCTTGAAAAATCTCTCTATGGGCTGCATCAAGCTCCAAGGAAGTATTATGAGACACTATCATAGTATCTCTGTCAGCATGGGTACAAGAGGGGTAATATTGATGGAACACTCTTTATCAAAGGAACAGGAAATGACTTAATGCTAGTTCAAGTTTATGTAGATGACATTATTTTTGGGTCAACTAATCTGAAGCTCTCCAAAGACTTTAAGAAGCTAATGAAGAATAGATTTGAAATGAGTGCCATGGGGGAACTCAATTTCTTTCTAGGAATTCAAGTGAAGCAGTTTGACAATGGAATCTTTGTAAACCAGTTGAAGTATGTGCAAGACATACTTACCAGATTTCATATGACCGAGTCCAAGGTTGCTAAGACACCTATAGCCAGAAACCACTCTCTAGGACCAGATCTTGAGGGGGAGTGTATTGATGAACATCAATGCAAGGCTTTTATTGGGTCTCTTAAGTGCCTCACAGCCAGCAGGCTTGATATCATGTTTGCTACATGTATTTGTGCAAGATATCAAGCCAACCCTAAGATGTCACACCTGGTTATTGTCAAGATAATTCTCAAATATCTTAAAGGCGCTCCCAAACTAGGCCTTTGTTATCCAAAGAATTCTGACTTCAATCTGTATGCCTGTATAGATAGTAACTATAGTGGCTATAATATGACTGCAAAGTCTACATCTGGGAGATGTCAATTTCTTGGTGGAAGGATAGTCTCATAGGAATCCAAGAAACAATCATGTGTGTCTGCATCAACTGCTGAAGCTGAATACATTGCTGTTGCAAGCTGTTGTGCTCAAGTGCATTGGATTCAGAATCAGATGCTGGACTATTGATTCAACTTCAAGGAGACTTCCATCCACACAAACAATAACAGTGCTATCTCTAATACAGAGAATCCTGTGCAGCACTCTAAGACAAAGCACATCAACATCAGGTATAATTTGATTAGAGATAATTTTAAAAAAGGATTGATAAAACTAGTCAAAGTTAACACAAATAAACAATATGATAATCTGTTCACAAAAGCTTTTGATGAGCAAAGATTTAAATATCATGTATTAGCTATTGGGATGATTAAATTTGAATAGATTTTTCTTAAACTAAACTAAAGATTATTTTTAAAAATATGTGTGTCTTAAGTTGTCTATATCATCACCATATAAGCTCAGTTTACTTTGGAAGAAACCTTTCAAAAAAAACTGATACCCCTTAAAATTTTGAATAAATTTTCTTTCAGAAGACATCAAGTTGTCTTCGTAAGAAAATTATGTCTTCAAAACAAATAAATACTTTTGAGAAATTAACCTTTGGAAGAAATCCTGATATATATTCCAAAACTTATTTTTCTCACCAAGTACTATATGTATTAAAGGACCATCTTCTTCCGAAAGCAATTTAGTCTCGGAAGCTTTATTCTCTCTTTGAATACAATTTTCTGATATTTAATATCTTCCGAAGCAAAATTTATATAGAAAGTAAAAATCCCCTAAGTAATTTTCTTCTAAAGCAAATTCTTGAAAAGCTAAGAAATATCTTCCGAAGCCAAATTAGCTTCGAAAGTTTTTCTCAAAAACTTCCGAAGGCAAATTACCTTGAAAGATTTAGACTTTCAAGAAAACTACCTTTTTGAATACTTTTCAGAGGCGGGACCGACATCCGGATTTTAAAGTATATCAATTTGCGTTAACTTTGTCTCAAATCCATACCATATATATTCATACAACGGTTCTTCATCTTTCACTTTCTTCTTCATCTGCAAAGATTCAAACCTTAAATTCACCCACAAACCGACTTTGTTCTTACCTTTCTTCACCTCAAAGCTACTTAAAATGGCCAACCCTGATCCCCGAAACCAACCTGATTTCTCCATGCAAATACACAAGCAACACAATCAAGTTGCTCTATTGTCGTCTGAGAAATATCCGGGTTTCTCAAACGTTTTTCGTTTCTTAACTCTATCTAACTACCTTACCGCCCTCATAATAGACCCTCCATTATATGAAGATCAACTGCTAGAGTTCTGGAGGACCTGCCAAGAGGTCATCTTGAACGGTGAGAAGGCACTAACTGCAACAGTGCGGGGGAAGACAATTTTCATCATTCCAGCCACCATCAACACTCATCTAAGGCTGGATGATGAAGAAGGCGGCTCGTCTTTCCCCAAGTCTGCTGTGAACCATTCATTCTGGCAGATGGGCTATGAAAGGGACTACTCCGTAAGAACCTTCAGGAAAGGTAAGGTCTCATCAATATGGAAGTTTCTCCTCCATGTCGTCATCAATTCCCTATCAAATAAACATGGAGGTTGGGATCAAATTCCTGAGGACCTTTCCTATATAGTACATGGAATGGTACAAAGGATCAAGTTCAGGTTCTCTCAATTGTTTATACTAATTTACTTGCAAACTTGGACTCCTTAGAATATTATATGTTCCCCTAGATACGTCCAATACATTCTTAACTATGAACTGGGCTCATAGTTAAGGGGATCAGGAAATATTCTTAAATTAGGACAAATGAAGCCCAACATCTTTAAAACAATGAGAAAGCCAACTTTTGGCTTCTCAGGGGTAGAAACAGCCATTGTCCCAAAAATATTAGAGTTCATTGCTTAAGGTGACAACTTGGCAACACAAGCCAATGTTGAACCCACACCTTCTACATCTGCACCACCCACCTAGCCACAAATCACCATCACCTAACTAAAAAGATCCAAACAAACCCATGCTAAGTCTACTCAGGTTGAGCAGGCCCCCAAGCGGAAAGAAGTGGACACGAGAGCTCCCACTTCTCCTGAGGAGTAGACCACTTCGATTATTTCTATGATCAGTGCTGAGGTTCCTCATGCTCAGCCTGATGAGCTCATAACTGGTAGGATCAAAATGGATCGATCTGTGATGATATTGTGATACAATTTAATCAGACAAACACATGTAATCAATTCAATGCAAACAAATCACAAAAATTCATAGGTTTTCATTGATTAGTAAGCATAGAAAGTACACGTGTAAGTAAAAACAGTTACAAATCATTCACTGATCTATTTTCTATCAGTCTCTTAGTCTCGTCTCAGGTCTAGCCTACCTACACAATACCTTATCTATGCTATTTATACTATCAAAAAAACAAAAGGAACATATTTACAAAAGTAGTCCCTATACTATGACAAAAACTATAAAAGACACATAAAGACTAAATGCTAATCTTTAAGAAGCATCTACAATACCCCGACCTTAAGCCTTCACTCAGAGTCTCAAAACTCTAGTGATCAACCTTTAGAGGAAAGTTACCATCCCTAGCCGCTTGACCTCAACCAACCAATCCCACGCCTATAATTCTATGATGATGAAGATATTGGCTTCAGTGAATATCATGACTCTATCTTCTCTACCCCATCTCAAGGAGAGATGAGTGCTCCTAAGTCACTAATATCTAGCCCACATCATCCAATCACAACTGAGGTGGGCCTTCTTAAAACTATTTAGGAGGCCCATATGGAAGAAGCTCTCACTTTTGCAAGTGATTACATTATTAATACCTCAACCATGGCAACCCATCCCATTAACACTTCGTTTGAAGCAGCTAGTGTACAAAAACTAAAGGTGCACACACTGTCTCAATCCCCCCATGATTCTTCTAATGAAGATAAGGGGAGTCTGCAACTAAAGGTGCATAAACTGTCTTAATCCCCCCATGATTCTTCTGATGAAGATGAGGGGAGTCTGCAACTAAAGGTGCATAAACTGTCTCAACTTTGCACCTATTTAGTTTCCAAGGTTAGTCACCTTGAATCTCAGGTGACTACCTTACAATGAAGAGTCAATGATAAGCAACTTGAGATCACTGATCTTAAGGGCAAGTTAGATGAGAGACTCATTCAGAGGACTCAACCAGATCCATAAGAACCTGTAGATATGATGGACCTAACTCCTAGCTCTCCTGTGCAAGAGGGTGATGCTACCAAAAATGGGGAGAAAGTCTTAATTACAATCACAAAACCTAGGAGTTCCTCTCAGAGTATGGACATAGAGGTCTCACCACCCTCACTTGTAGTTGTCCATACTCAACAACCTCCTCAGGACCACATTGATGTGGACTTACTGATTCATTCCTTGTTTGAGGAGGGTATACCAAGGACTATACTTACTCCATCTCACCCTGCTGAGAACCTAATAGTGGGATGGAGATATGATGATCAAAGGAGAGCCCTGGTAATCTCTAGGTCTCAGGGACTATAAGAGATTTTCAATTTCTACACCCTGAGATACTATGAGAGCACTTATCTAGTTGACCTACCACTTACCAACCCAAGTCAAAACAGGCAAGTTGCAAGATTGGCTGATAGGATTCAATAAAGGGTGCTTGAAGAGTTTAACCTGAAAACAAGACTATATAGACAGAGGCTAGCAGGCAAGACTGTTGGTCAACTGGATGCTAAGGTGGACCCTAAGATTAGCTTCAAAGGGGAAACCTTGGCTGAAGGCCCAGTAGTGAGGCACCAGCTGGTGAAGGTGTCTTACAGCCTCTTTTTAGCCAGAGCTCAAGTGCAGTACCCAGCAATGAAGGCCAAAGCTCTCTCCACCCTAAGTCACACAGGCCTGTGAGTGATAAAGGGAAAAGGAAGATGACTCCTAAAGAGATAGAGGAGGAGAAGAGAGAGAGGAAAAGTAAGGCAAGGGGAGAGAGTTCAAGTAGGACCCCTGGCTTCATGGTAGCTTTAATCAGGGCTTTCCCCAGGCCAAGCACTCAAGATGATGAGTTAAAGGTAGCCAAATTGAACAATTTGGGGTCCAGAAACTACAACATTGATGAACTCATCTCTCTCCTCTTGGAGGAGTTAAATGAACTGGCAGACATGGAAGTGTCTAAGGAGAGGAAGGAAGATGAGATAGTAAAACTACTTCTCAAGATCAAAGAAGAGAGAAGAAGAAAGAGAATGTACAAAGCTCCTACCCTTTCCCCAGTTTATGAAAGTCCTGAGACAGAGACTGTGGCTACTGAGCAACAAACTCAGGTAGGTTAGGAACAAGATATGATAATCCAAGGATCGTTGCAGGAATTACCAATTTGATTTTAACAAGTATTGATTGCGGAATTATCAATACCTGTTGTTTAATGGATTGTTTATCAAAAGTTGAAATCAATGAACAAAGAAGAACAACTGGAAAAACTAAACGTAATAATGCAATACACAGATTGTTTTCAATTGCTCTTCATTCATAATCAATCGATTACAATTGATTATAATATTATATGTTTTTGATGCTTGATATTTCTATCTTGTTAATGTTCTAGTTGATTAATGTTCATCGATCAATATATATACCTAATTGTGTATAGATATCTTCCTATTTTGTTCCTATTTTCTAGCTAATATATCGCTATTCTGTTTTGATATTCTATTTCTATATGTGCGAATCCTTGCCTTGTTTATCGGCATAGGAGTTCATAATTTACAATGAAAATTATATTTACAAAATAGAATGTTGTTGATGTGACGTGGAATATTCGCTTGAATTAAATATCTTCCGCCGCCATTGACTCGATGTTATTGCTCTGACATGTTGACTTGTTGACTATGTTACGTACTTGATGATGTGAAATCAATACAAGTTTGTTAATCTTCTGTAGGAATCGGTCTTCCGTAGGAAGTTCTTCTTTCGCAACAACACTTTGTCTTCAGCATTTGTTCTTCAATGGTTGTGCTTTCGTGAGAGTTCTTGTACTTGTTCTTCAGCAACAAGCTCTCCTTCAGCAGCTCCACTTGATCTTTTGTCTTTTTCAGCAGTTGTTGTTCTTCCATAGGAGATCTACGAAAGCACAAACTTCAGTTATGCTCCGGAGAACATCTACGAAAGAACACTTATTCATCCATAGGTCGTTCTAACACTTAATCAATTTTTCCAAATTGCCCAAGTCTGATGTTTCCTGTAATAACATAAACTAACACACATAATAATATGGGTTACCATATAATTCATGCATTACATTATAGTATCAAAAAGAGAATTACAATGATTACTTACAAGAGTTGACAAGTCAGCTAAACCTATACATTTGATCTAGTTCTAACAATACTCCCCCTATAGGTTTAGCTCTTGCAATCATCTGTTCAAGTCTCTCAATTCTTGAACTCTTGTCAAAATTTTGGTATTGAAGTATCCCACAGTATTCTCTTGATCTTCATACAGATACTTTATCTTCATTCTTCCCATTCTCTTTAATGTTTTGTATTTCAACCCCAAAATGTCCTCCTCAGTGGTTAATGTTGCAACAACACTATTATTGAACACCACTTCCAGCTCATCCTGTTTTGAAATTCTTAGTTCTGTTATTAGTTCTATTTCTGCTCCTATTAGTTGACTAGCCTCAAACTTCCTTCTCTTGTGGGCCTTGGCATGGAGCTTATCAATAACTTGAATGATGTGTACATACAAGCATAAGTCATTTTGAGCAGTTTGATCATTGAGCTTGGGAAAATACTTGTCATGCAGATATGAAGTATAGCTCAGATGAAGCAGTTTGATCTCCATGGGGTCAAATAGCCTTATGCTAGGACCTTTCTTCAGTGGATCATTTCTTTGTAAAACCAGCTCTTTCATCCTTTCTATGTATCCCCATTCTGTGATAGGGCAAGAGTACTGATTTCCCTCAATAACTTTGATTGATGCTTTAGATTTGTCTTCATATCCAATTCTTTGTAAGAATTCATCATCTAAAGCTTGAGAAGAACTGACATGAGACCTTTTTTGTTTCAACTTCCTTTTGTTGTGTTCTGCATCTTTTATCTTTGCTTCTTTAAGCACATCTCCCTTGAACTTATGACTCAACTTACCCACAATTCTAGAGAAGTCTATTCCCCTTGGACTGATTGGATAGTTTGTGATGGGAATGTATTGCAAAGTAGTGAGGTCTGCATCTGGAAGTGTGAGGAGTGTTTCCACACTTAGAAAGTTTTGAATCATTCTAGATGTTCTCTTCAGCACAACACAATCCCATTCTGAATCATATTTCCATGCTATTATTTTATTTTCTTCAGTTGTACTTAGAGTAGTCATCTGATCAAAAAGTTGTATCAATGTAGTCTTTTCTTCTATTATCTCCCTCACAGTAGTTCCCAGGGGCCATACTTTGCTCGGAATGATGTCTCTTGGTTCTTTGATCATGCTTTCTCTGCCCTTATACATATCTTTGCTTTGAACTATAGTTGGTTCAGCAGGAGTTTGTTTTGCTTGATTGTAGATAGGATTGGGAGCTCCAGTCCTAAATTTCACTCCTGTTTCTAGCTCCACCTTCATCATATGCTCCATCGTAGCTCTGAGCTCACCAATTGTTCTCCCGTTAAGCTCATGTTGCTTATAGTTGTGACTTTGTAACCAGCAAGTTAAGTTGTACCTTGTCAGCTTCTTTGAGTCATAATGGCCCAAGTCTTTTCTTATTTGCTCTATGGCCTTGAACTTTGAAAAAGTTTCATAATTGCAAATTGGAAGCATCAGTCTTGCAACATCAAATTCTTTCAAAACTTGAATCATTTCATGCATATTCATTTTCTCTACCAAGTCATAGGGAAAGCCATTGTTGATTAGGTCCATGAACATGGCAGATTGAGCTCTTTCTTCAAGTATGTCTTCTGTTGATAGCAAGCCAGATTCTTCTTTAGTTAGCTGCTTTAACTCATCATCACTTTCTTCTTTGATGATGTCAATTTGCTGATAAGCTGCAGGATCAGCTGATGGAGTGTGAGTTGGGGAGACCCTTTTTGATTTCTTTTGTTGATCTTTAGTTTCAGCACCTTCATCTTGAGTTTTGCCCAGATATTTTCTTTTTCTGTTGTAAAAGATTGTGGGTTCCTTTTCCTTTATTTTTGAACTCACATCAGCTTCTTTCTTTTTGCTCACTTCTTGTTCAGACAACTTTTTCTTTAACTTCTCAATCTCATCATCTTTTGCTTTTAGTTGTTCTGATTGTTCAGAGATTAGCTCATTCATTGCATCAATCACCTCGTTATTAGTCTCAATATCTTCTCTCAGCCTTTTAATTCGTCCTTCGAGTTGAGTGATTGTAGCATCTTTCTCAACTATCAGTCTATCTTTCTCTATCAGCTCCTTCTTTATTTTCCTCAACTTTTCAAGCTTCCTGTTGCTTTTAATGATCAAATTGTTGTATTTTGCTACCAGGTAGCTCTTACTCACATCAATCTCTTCTTCATTCAAATCATCCTTATTATAAGCAATGATGTCAACATAACTACCCTCCTCTTGTTCAACTTCTTCATCTTTCTCCCTTTCAACCTCCAGATATATCTCCTCACTTTCACCATCATTAACAGCTTCATATTCATCCTCATCAAAGTTGAGTTTCTCAGTAGATGTTGGGCTATCAATGGGTTCAATAGGTATAGGTGAGGTGGTTGGTTTAGTTTGAAGTGGAGGTATAGATGTTTGAGTGAGAAGTGGTGAGATGGGTTCTGTTGAACCAGAGTGCAGTGATGATTGAGATTGGATGGGTGAGATAGGTTGGGTATGCTCACTGGAAGATGATTTTGATAATTCTATCACAGTGGCTAGTGATGGAAAGTATGGTTCATGTTGAGATAATGGTTGTGGTGGTGATTGTTTTGGTGATGGTTGAGGGATTTGAGCAAGTGATACTACTTCAGTTGAAGCAGAGTTTATTGATGTTTGAGAACGTGTAGGTGATAAGGGTTGGGTGTCTTCACTTTGTGGTGAAGCAGGATTGGGTTCATGATGTGGTGGTTCAGGTGATTTGATTGAAGGTGTTTGTGTTGTGGTTGTTCAGGGAATATGAGTTCCTGAGGTATGTCAGCAGTTTCATCCATCACATGTGGGAACATCTCCACCTCTTCTCCTTGATACTGCACAGTCAATTTATCGAGTAGAGATCTTCCTAGGTGAGTTTGCACAAACACATCACCTTCTCTTTCAACATTGGGTATACATTCGTTTATAATCAGCTGGATGAACCTTAGGAACATGTACATCTTGTTGTCTTTCTGCATTCTTATATGGTCACACAGGCAACCAAGAATGTACTTGGAGTAGTTGTACTTTCTTCCCTCAAAGATGCCAATGATTCCCGATGAGATGTGCCTCGAGAATCTGTCCAATCCGGACTTCCTGTTGGAGACGCACTTGAGATAGGTGTGGCATAGGAATCTATACGGCTTGCACAACCTTCCCTTTCTAATCTCACCGTGTTGATAGTCTCCGTCATACCCCATTAACTAAAAAACTTTCTGAATGTATTCGTGATCAAATACATTAGGGTGACCTTCTTCACTTTCTCCGAACTCCAGCGCCCTCCTTATTGTTCGTTCATCAATTCTCAGTTGTTGATTTTTGATTGAGGCATAAATTACTTGTTCTTCATTTTCTTCCTCAACCCTCGCAGAGTCCCAAAAATCTATCATGTGTGACTAGTAGATAATAGGATCCGCTGTTAGTGCATAAAACAATCTACTTCTTCTCAGATAGCGGATGATGTCTCTGCATCCATCTTTTAATTCTAGATTCAGAAATGCGCATATGTTATGATCTTTGATGAATCGATTAGTCATACTGGCTTCGATGTTTGACTGATGTGTGAATTATTTGTGTGGAATGAACGATTTCAGCGATTGTTGATGAAAGGGGTTTGAGAGATTTTCTTGGGTTGAGAAGGTTTTTAAGAGTGAGTAGAAAGGCCAATGGTTGAGATATCCTTTTTATGCCTTTTCAGACAATTTAAAAAATATTTAATATTATGGGACCCATTTTCCTTTATACCCTTCCGAGGTTATTCACAAGTTTATGCTTCGGCAGAACATCTACGGAAGGATAAAACTTTTCTTTTTGATTTGATTTAATTTTATTTTTCCGCAGAACATCTACGGAAGGCAAAAACTTTTATGTTTTAATCTTAACAAATTAATTCTTCCGTAAGAACATCTACGGAGGACAAAATTTGTTATGAATTTGTTGTTTTATCCGTAGGTTACCAATCTACGGAAAGGCAATTTTTGTTCTTTTTGATGTATGATCTTAAACACAATGTTAGATCATTTGTTGTTTGCTATTGGACCTTGTTGACTCTGCTTCATGGCAATTGTGCAAAATTAATTTGGTTAAAATCTTCAGATATCCTGCAGCCAAGGTAGTGCTCAAGTTCCAACTTTCATCATTTAAAGATGTAACACATTTGATACTCAGATTTTCTTGTTGATTTACTACTCCCTCTAAATTTGAGATTAATCATAAAATTATGGATTTATCAAAAATTTATAAAGAATATAAAGAATAGCATGAAAAACATTATCTAGTGTTATTTACAAGCATTGACATCATATAATGGGACCATTTTATAACACTAAGAAACTTCCCAATGAAAGTTTTGGTTGATGAAAGAAGACAGATCTAGTGTTGATTGCAAGTATATTAATCCTCATAAATTCAAGCAAGAGTGTATATTCAATTTTTCATGCTATTTATCATGTTTTAAAATTGTTTAAAGATGGACAAGTATGGACTCCACATTCAATTCACATTGAAGTTTGTCCTCCATAGATGAGTCAATTTATCACTTTTTCATACTTAAAACTATGTTTCGTAAGTTATAAGCTCTATCTTAAGATTTCTTTGAAATATTATTAATGCTGATATGATTTGTGAGCTCTGAATTAATATACAGTTGATCACCATGGATTCTTTTAGAGCTATTCCTTTTGGAATCTTTTGTTACTAAGCATCAGGACACCAAGTCTTTACTTACGTAAAACAGAGGTGCCCATGAACTCAAGTCTTTGCTTACGCAAAACAGAGTGTTCATGATGCGCAAAGATAGAGGTTATAAAGTATTACAACATAGTGTGCTTAGGTGAGTAAGTTGATCATAGCAGGATAAGACTTACTTCCATGCTCCTCAAAATGGAATTAGCCACAGTTTGTCACCTTGACATTATGTTATGCATGACTTTTTTATATTCAACTCAAGCTGAACCTACTCACATATTAATGCACATCTGATCAGTCTATATAAATTGTTTGATAAATGGGAAAAGTAAGCAAAGGTATAGTGTACTATCATTTCCCACTATATGAACTGCTTATTCAATAAAAAATGTAAATAAGACAATAGTTTTGTATGTTTATATGTTGTAAGAATATTTTTTGGCTTTTTCATATTAATAACAATCTGCAAATGAACAAGTTTGTTCTTCCGTAGATGTTCATGTTAAAACTATAATGGACAGAACATGCTTTTCATTATGTTGATTAAGACTTAATCTAAATTGATCATGCCGAATGACTCAATTAAGAAATTAAATCTAACTAAATCAAAGGCTTTAGTGAATAAATCAGCAAGCTAATTTGTTGTATCCACATTAATCAACTTGATTAAACCTTTTTCTGATCAATCTCTTAGAAAATGATATCTGATTTCAATATGTTTTGTTTTACTATGTTGTACTGGATTAGCAGTGATGAACATAGCAGCTGAGTTATCAATATGTATTGGTGTTTGAAGAAAATTGTAACCATAATCAAGTAATTGGTTTTGCAACCATAAGACTTGAGAGCAACCAGCTGAAGCAGCTATGTACTCAGCCTCGGCTGTGGATACGGAAACAGTTGTTTGCTTTTTGCACTGCCAAGAAACTAGTCTTGGTCCTATGAATTGGCATCCACTGGTGGTTGATTTTCTGTTGTTGTTGTACCCTCCATAGTCACTGTCGGAATATGAGTAGAGTTTAAAATCTCCTTCTTTCGGATACCAAAGTCCAAGAGCTGGTTTCCCTTTAAGGTATTTGAAAATTCTCTTCACTGCATTCATATGTAGCTCTGGTCTCGTAAAATCTTATCTATTGTTGATGCTGGTGTTTTGCATGAAGATGAATCAGCAAGGTTGTACTTATTCAAAATTTGATTCACATACTTCTCCTGATTGATGAAGATGCCATCTAGTTTCTGATGAACTTGCAAACCAAGGAAGAATGTTAGTTCTCCCATGGAACCCATTTGAAACTCAGATTTCATCAAACATTCAAACTCTTCACACAATCTCTTGTTTATTGATCCAAATATGATATCAACTACATATACTCAGACAACTAAGAGATCTTGATGTTCATATTTCAGGAAGAGAGTCTGATCAATTGTTCCCCTTTTGTAACCATGCTAGAGTAAGAAAGATGACAATGTATCATACCACTTTCTTGGGGCCTGATGAAGTCCATACAAAGCTTTGTCAAGCTTGTATGCCCTGTGTGGATAATCAGGATCTTCAAAGCCTGGTGGCTGAGCAACATAGACTTCTTTGTCAATTTTACCATATAAGAAGGCACATTTTACATCCATCTGGTAAACTATGAACTTCTTATATGATGCATAGGCTAGAAAGGCTCTAATGGCTTCAATCCTTGCAACAGGAGCAAAGACTTCATCATAGTCTATCCCTTCTTCCAAAGTATAACCTTGTGCTATCAGCCTTGCTTTGTTTCTCACAATAATGCCTTTGTCATCTAGTTTGATCTTGAACAGCCACCTTATGCCAATTGGATAATGGCCTTCAGGAAGATCAACTAGGTTCCAGACTTTTTGTTTTCTGAATTGCTGAAGTTCATCTTGCATTGCTTTAATCCAGCTGTTATCTTTCAATGCTGCAGTGATATTGGGGGGAACCACTTGTGAAAGAAAGCAAGAGAACAGACAAATGTTGGCTGCTCCCCCTTGTCTTCTTGTGGTTCTATTATTAAGATCACCTATCATGTTTTCAATGGGATGATACTTGTGAATTTTGGATTCAACTTGAATGGATGAATCTAAGTTAGTGATGTTGGTTGATGGAAATGGAGTCAGCTGGGATGGGGAATCCACAAAGTAGTCAAAATTCTCATGTGGCTGATCTTTTGATGTTGAATTATGTCCATCTGCATCAGCTTGTGTTTCTGTAAATGTAGGCATAGCATCCGCAGTAGCTACAGGCACAACTACTGATGATGTAGTTTGTTGAACTGCATGTGTGGGTGGTGGTTATTGAATGTTTTCTGTTGAATTGTGAACTTCAACTGAATGCAATGGATCATCTCCGGAAGTAGTCATATCTACGGATGTATAAGGAACTTCTGTGGATGTAGAAGGAAATTCTGCGGATGTAGACCTATTCTTTCCATCAGGATGATCTTTGCTTGCTTGAGTTGAAGGGCCAGGATCAGTAGCATTTTGAGTAAGTGACTAGACTCCTCTTGGTGGATCAGCTGTCAATGGCACTTCACCCATGTTTAGAGGAACATAAGGATAACATATATCCACAGGACCTGCCACATTCAAATAACATGTGTTAAATGAGTTTGTTAATGCATCTATATCAAACAACCAAGATGATCCGTTTACAGATTTTGGAAACAAGGATTCATTAAAAGATACATTAGGAGTTTCTTCCATAATGTTTTCATGTGGAACATAGACTCTGTATGATTTAGATGTTGATGAGTAACCAACAAAGAAACCATCATAGTCTTTTTCTGTAAACTTTCCTAATTGATCTTTTGTGTTTAATATGGACACATGACTCCCAAAAGCTCTAAAATATCCTATGAAAGGTTTTATTTTAAACAAAAGCTCATATGGTGTTTTATTATGTTCTTTGACAATTAATGTCCTGTTTTGAATATTGCATGTTGTGTTCACAACTTCTGTCCAGAATGTGATTGGCAACTGTGAATCAGCAAGCATTGTTCTTGCTGCTTCAATAAGAGTTCTATTTCTTCTTTCAGCAACTCCATTCTGTTATGGTGTTCTTGGTGCACTGAATTGTCTTGATATGCCTTTGTCCCTATAAAAAGAATCTAAAATATGATTAACAAATTAGTTCCATTATCACTTCTTAAGATTTTGATTTTTAGATCAAGTTGATTTTCAATCTTAGTGACAAACTCTATCAATGCTACTGATGTTTCACTTTTATGTTTTAAGAAAAAGACCCATGTGAATCTAGTGAAATCATCAACAATCACCAAACAGTATTGCCTTTTTCCAATGCTCATGTCATTGGTTAGACCAAAAAGATCCATATGCAACAGTTTGAGTGGTGTTGTGTTTGTGTTAATTGTTTTGGGAGCCACTCTATGTTGTTTTCCTTTGAAACATGATGAACAGTGATTAGAACAACAAAATTCTTTCTTTGGAAAGCCAATGACTAAGTCATTTTTGACCAACTTATTCATGTTCTTCAAGCTAGAGTGAACCATTCTTCTATACCATAGTTGAGATTCATCTTCTGATGACTTAGAAATCACGCATGTTTCATTGCTTGTTAAAGATGTGTTGTTCATATCCAAAACATATGTGTTTTCTTTTCTTGATGCTTTAAGAATGATCCAGTCTTCTGGAATTTGAAAACCTGGCTTTAGAATATAACAATAGTTAGTATCAAAGAAAATAGTATAGTTTTGATCACAAATTTGAGAAACACTTAATAAATTGAATTGTAAATTTTCACAGAAGTTAACTTTCTCAAATTTTAGAACAACATTGGTTACCATTCCTTCACCAATGATTTTACGTCCCTTTTTATCCCCACCAAATGCTACATAGGAAGCATTTTTTATGTTTGAAGTCATGGAGGAGGGAACAGTTTCTTGTCATGTGCTTGGAACAGCCACTGTCAACATACCACTTGTTGTCCGTCCTCCCTGGATGTTCCTGCAAAAGTAATGAAATCAGTTAGTCCATAGAGCCCAAGCCTTGATAGTCTTGGTCTTGCCATTGTTATCTAATATTGTTATTTTCTCATGAATGAGCCTAGATGACTCAAGATTGGTTTTAGATTCCATTAATTCATTATGTATTGTTTTGGGTGAGGATGATTCTTTTGATGATGAAGATGAAGCACTATCATCTTGATTCACACTCACTTCCTTTTTCATTTCTTCTTTCATTAACTTTTTCTTTGAACTAGAATCAGTTAGTCCATGAGGCTCTTTCTGAAAAGGTTTCTGTATCCTTTGTCCTTGACTGGGGTACATGATTAGCTTTTTCAAAGTGATCAAAGAAGGTATCATATTCTTGCAACACTAACTTTTTATGAGGTGTCTTACTTTGAGATAGTTGTATCTCCTTTTTCTTTGATGGATTATCAGCAGATGTTTTTGTTGTCTTTGCATTCTTCTGCTTTTGTTGCTAATTCTTTTGTTTTGGTATTTTTGATTCATCATTCTCTAAAGATCCTGAATTTGATTCAGAAGTCTCAGCTTTTTGCTTCTTGGGGACCTTTAATTTCTTCTTTTTATTGAAGAAACATTCTTGAGTGGAATGATTGTGCTTGTTGCAGATGGCACAATGCTTGTTGAAGTAACAATCTAAGGTCATATGATTGTTCATACTGCAGATGGAGCAATAGCTGCTAAAGTAGCACTCTTCTGTGCTGTGGTTGTGCATATCACAACATTTGCAATACTTCTCTTCAGCTTCACTGTCAGAGTCAGCTTCTATCTTTATCAGTTTCTTCATCAGTATCTTCTTTTGCTTCTTTAGTTCTTTCTCAATCTTTGCATCTGAAAGATCCTTTTGTTTACCTTTCTGGTTAGCAGTTGAATCCTCAGGTATTCCTTCTTCCGTAGATCTTCTACAGATGACTGTTTAGGTTCTGATGATTTCTTCTTCCGCGGATGTTCTACAGAAGACTGATTTGTCTTCTTCCATAGATCTTCTAAAGCTGACTTTAGAACATTTTTCCTTTGCTTTTCTACGGATGTGTGAGAACCAGTCTTCTTCTTCCGCAAGTGATCTGCTAAAGTGAGACTATCTTCTTCCTCCATAGTTCTTTTTGCTGCCTTACTTTATGCTGTTTGTTAAGTTAATGAATGCCTTCATTTAACTGACCAATCCTTGTGTAAATGATCTTCAGTAGATTTCTTTGTTTTGGAGGATAGGGCAACTTGATCTCATCAAGGATTTTGGGAGTTATAGAATCAATTACCACATATTCTCCCTTACCCAAACCAGCACTTTCTTGTTCATTAGGCTCATCACTATCATCTAGATCATCACAGTTATCAAGATCAAGTTCTGAGTCATTTTGTTTTGAGAACTTTGATTCAGATGAATCAGTTTCAATGGATTCAGAATCCTTGTCATTTATCACTTCATTATTTTCAACTTTTGACTCAGTTTTGGTGCTAGACACAAAATGATTTGTCATACTGTTGGTCATGGACTCGGGTAGGGTGTGTAATTAACATTAATTGGTGGAGCAATAGTATGATATCCCAACCCAGACTTGTTCTTTGATTCAATATGAGAGTTTAATAGTTTCTCATACTGCTATGATGATAGTTGGAATTTATGAAGTTTTACTTCAGTTGATGCATGATCTGACATGGACTTGGTTAATGAGTTGTCAAATGCTCAACTTGTGCTTTCAAATTATAATTTTCAGACATAAGTTTGTCAAAATCCTTTTGTAGTTAATTTATTTTGACCTGATAAAGTTTATGTTCTCTTTCATTAGATTCATTAAAAATCATAGTTTCTTTGACTTTATCAGCCAATTGTTGAGCATGAGCCCTGTATCTCTCATTCACATCAACACATAAGGAAGAGCATAACTTTTCTCTTACTTCTCTGGCCATTAGTGGAACTATGTTTTCCGTATTAGCCATCAAAGCCTGATTTTCTTCTAGTACTTCCTTCTCGTACATGCTCCAGTCACAAGTACCATCCTGTAAAATAATAAAACCAGTTTATTTAGAATTATTGGTACCTGTTGAAGAGCCTATGGCTGGTGGGGATGAGTTTGTTAGCTGTGGTTGCTTGAAGCTCCTCTGATTTGCTTGTCTTGTATCTGTTGTTGCATTCCCTGGAGAAGTGACCATACAGATTACATTTGTAACACCTCACCTTAGGTTTGTTAACACCAATTTTTGTTGTTTGCGTCCCACTGATAATCCCTTGTTTCTCTTCATGTACATTTTGGCTCTATAAGAAATCATGGACATTTGCCATTGTAGATCCATCTCTTCTACTTCATCTGGATGAAGTTCTTCAAGGTCTTGCTGAAAAAAGTAGGCAGGAGTCAAGGTACTTCCCAAGTAGGCTTGAAAGCTTGAACTGAAAGCTGCAAAGGCTGCTTTCTGTTCTTCTGATTCCAGAACCATTGTAATTGGTTCTGTTTGATTTCTGGCTTTGTTGGATTTGGAGTCATCTGACTTTCCTTTTGCTTTTCTGTTTTTATTGTTTTGAGAGTTCAACTTGGAGGGCTTAGCAGCATAGAAGCCAGTTTCCTCTTCAGTATCACTTTCAACACAAGAGTTATCTTCATCATCATTAGAGATGAAGGCACTTCCAACACCCTTAGTTTCTTTGAATTGGTACGGTGCTATAGGTGCTTTAACACTCTAGTTTCTGGTTTTCTCATCTAACTCCAAAGCTTCTACCTTTGCAACCAGAGTGTCCAACCCAATTGCCTTCAGATCAATAGTATTCTTGAACATGGACACAATGTGGGTCCAGCTTTCTGGTAATGAAAGAACCATCTTCTTGTTTAACTCCTCGTTGCTATAATTCAGTTCAAAGATATTCATCTCTGTAACAAGTTGCATAAACCTATGGAGTTGTTGAGGAACAGACTCACCCATAATATGATGAAAAGTCTCATACTGTGAGCGAAGTGTATCCTTTTTTATGCTCTTATCTCGTCACTTCCTTCGCACAAAGTGTGCAGGATTTTCCATAACGAGTTTGCTGTTTTATATGATTCACACCTGATCAAGAGATCTTTAGGCAAAGCCATAGTAAGCATACTATATTCTTTTATGTCAATCTTGACTCTCTTGGCATCATCAGGTGACAGATTTTTTAAACTTATAGGTTGATTGTTGTCTTTATTATCCGGTCCTAAAGCAGGTGTAATATAAGGACCTTCAGTAATCGACACCCGTAAATCAGACTCTGTATAATTAACATGATTCCTAAATCTGATTTTCCAAGTTTTAAAATAAGATTTATTTTCCAACTTCGGAGGTTGATAAGCGCCAACCCCAGAATTGCTCATGTTAATTAACTTGATTAAATAAACACCAATTAAACAAATCAAACTAATAGATCAATTGATCTAGATCAATGAGAACCTGGCTCTGATACCACCTGATAATCCAAGGATCATTGCAGGAATTATCAATTTGATTTTAACAAGTATTGATCATGGAATTATCAATACCTGCTGTTTAATGGATTGTTTATCAAAAGTTGAAATCGATGAACAAAGAAGAACAACTAGAAAAACTAAACGTAATAATGCAATACACAGATTGTTTTCAATTGCTCTTCATTCACAATCAATCGATTACAATTGATTATAATGTTATATGTTTTTGATGCTTGATATTGCTATCTTGTTAATGTTCTGGTTGATCAATGTTCATCGATCAAAATATATACCTAATTGTGTATAGATATCTTCCTATTCTGTTCCTATTTTCTAGCTAATATATCTCTATTCTGTTTTGATATTCTGTTTCTATATGTGCGAATCCTTGCCTTGTTTATCGGCATAGGAGTTCATAATTTACAATGGAAATTATATTTTACAAAATAGTATGTTGTTGATGCGACGTGGAATATTCGCTTGAATTAAATATCTTCCGCCACCATTGACTCGATTTTATTGCTCTGACATGTTGACTTGTTGACTATGTTGTGTACTTGATGATGTGAAATCAATACAAGTTTGTTAATCTTCCGTAGGAAGTTCTTCTTCCGCAGTAATTAGTCTTCCGCAGCAACACTTTGTCTTCAGCATTTGTTCTTCAGTGGTTGTGCTTCTGCAGAAGTTCTTGTACTTATTCTTCAGCAGCAAGCTCTCCTTCAGTAGCTCCACTTGATCTTTGGTCTTGTTCAGTAGTTGTTGTTCTTCCGTAGGAAATCTACGGAAGCACAAACTTCAGTTTTGCTCCGGAGAACATCTACGGAAGAACACTTATTCATCCGTAGGTTGTTCTAACACTTAATCAATTTTTCCAAATTGCCCAAGTCTGATGTTTCCTATAATAACATAAACTAACACACATAATAATATGGGTTACCATATAATTCATGCATTACATTATATTATCAAAAAGAGAATTATAATGATTAATTACAAGAGTTGACAAGTCAACTGAACCTATACATTTGATCTAGTTCTAACAAGATATACAAAACATGATCACCTACCTGAGTGCCACAGGTCTCTATCAGGTAGTAGACCTTCTTCCTTTACTATATGACTATATAGAATTTGAATACCTCAAGCAACTTGAGCAACAAGTGCAAAAAGAGCAAAAAGCTGCCAAGAGGAAGATGAGGGAAGGGGCTGCTAAGTCAAGAGCCACCATCCGAGCCAATCAGAAGAATTCTACTGACAGACTAAAGATGGTGAGATTCTTGAAACTATATTGATTCTCTAGAAGGTGACTTGGTCCTATGTCTCTATTCACCATGGATGAGCACATTAGAGTGATCAAGCAGAAGATCAAGAGAGGTGAGCTAGTTGACTTGAATTCTCCACCAAGTCAGGCTGCACCTGAAGCTAAGGTCAAGGTTGAACCATAAGAGATAACAAAACCTCGACCTAGTACTGCCTCATAGCCAGCTTCATCTTCTGATCCACAGCAGGGTCCTGATCCTTCTCCTTCTAAACCTGTGAAGGACAAGGACCCAATTAAGAAAGACAAGCAAGAACAATCTGGTACTACATGCCTGTCTCCTCAGATAAAATATAGAAAGACGAAAAGGATGGCCATTAGAAGGGACAAGAAGAAGAAGAAGAAGTCCAAAGCATCCACCTCTACACCTCAGGATAGGTCAGAACATCCTAAGGGTGATCAAGAAGAGGCTGCTCCTCCAAATCCCATTTAAGCAAAGCCTTGTGCTGCTAAGAGACCCATCATGTCTTAAATGTTTGCAACCAATACAAACAGATGGTATGTCACTAGAGATCAATGGGGTCAAGATGTATACTTCGAAAAACATACTTGACCTCCCTCTACATAATCTCTATGATATAAGAAGGTACTTTGAAAGTCTGAGGAATCCTGACCTACTGATGATGAAAGGAATGGTCTTGACTCTGATGAGTACTATCAACTGATGAAGATCAAGATTCAAAGGTCCCCATTCAGTTTTGGTAGCATCAGCCTAGGGGGAGTTTGTAAGGATTACACTTAGAGGCTGATGTAACCAAAAGAGCTCTCAGCATGCATATGTGAAGTATAAGGAAGTTACTTTGGAAGATTTAATATAGCTTAATGAATTATGCTAAGTATCAAATCTTCCAACGCCAAAAGGCCAAATCTTCCGAAGCCAAAGATGAAGTCTTCCGAAGCTTCAACGACAAAGTCTTCCGAAGACAAAGACTGATTTCTTTCGAAGAGAGAAGATATGCTTTTTCTAAATCACCTTTTGACAAAAGTTGAACAAATTTCCGTTGCCACTTCTGATGACTCACCAACTTATATAAGTTTGAAAAGGTCCATGCTTTTGTCAACTGTAGATTAAGCTCTTTTGTCTATAACTTTCCAACTAAGTACTTTTATCATTTTTCTAATATATTAGGATGTGTGCTATGGCATGTCATAGTCACTAGTCAAAATGCAATCTGCCTTTTAACTCTACATTGATCTTGTTGTCCAGATTAGTGTTTCTAGCTGGCCTTCAAAGTATGGCTGGCGGTAGGATGTAGTATAAAGTGTGTCAAGTACTTATATCTTAGGATAAGCTTTGTAACACTTGTAATAGAACTTGAGAGCAGTATACATCATTTTTTAAAACCATATTCGAGTGTTCTTGTTCTTGTTACTTGTGTTCTTTGTTTCATCTTAATCGGTTCCCTATTTGATATGCTAAGTGTTTTTCAACTCTCTCCATCTTGTGAAACTGTTGCATTGATCATACCCGGTTCTATAGTTTTTCTTTAGCAAGGTTTTTAATGAGGCAGTACTTAAACTCTTTAGTGTCATCCAAGAGGGAGTATTATGAATTATTACCATAGCAAGTGGATGAACTCTTTGTCAAACTTGTAGATAAGTTTACTATGCTACTTATCTACCAAATAGTTTTACTTATCTACCAAAATAATTGTTCGTTGTAGTATAAATAACCTTATGCTTAGAAACTCTTAAAGCGTTTCAATATGGGCAAAGCAAATCCTTTAAGCACCCAGATGGTTGTTAGATCACTCCATGTTAATAATGATCCATTTCGCCCTTGCGAAGATAATGAAGAGGTTCTTGGTCCAGAGATACCATATCTCAGTGCAATTGGAGCTCTTATGTATCTTACTAATTGTATGAGACTTGACATTTCTTTTGCAATTAATTTGTTAGCAAGATTTAGTTCGGCCCCTACTAAAAGGTACTGAAACAGGATTAAACATATTTTTTGATATCTTTGAGGTACTATTGATTTAGGCTTGTTTTATCTTGATAATTCAAAAGAAGGGTTGGTTGATTATGCAGATGTAGGTTTTTCATCTGATCCCTATACAACAAAATCTCAAATGGGATATGTATTTAAGAATGAAGGAACTGCGATTTCATGGCGTTCATAGAAACAAACACTTGTTATGACATCCTCAAATAATTCTAAAGTCATTGCTCTACATGAAACTTCAAGAGAATGTGTATGGTTAAGATCTATGATACAACTTATATTAACTTCTAGTGGGTTGGAGAAAGATAGAATTGCAACAGCAATCTATAAAGATAATACAACTTGTGTCTTACAAATGAAAGAAGGGTATATCAAAAGTGACAAAACAAAACATATACCACCAAGATTCTTTTCATAGACTCAAGACCCTATTAAAGATAAACAAGTTGAAATGAGATACATTCAATCTAGCACCAATTTAGCTAATCTTTTCACAAAGGCACTCCCTAGAACAACTTTCAAAAAACTTGTTTATGATATTGGCATGCGACATATACACACAATGCGATGATCTACAGAAGACAATTTGAGGGGGAGTTATAATCTGCACTCTTTTTTCCTTAGCTAACATTTTTTTCCCACTGGGTTTTTCTTTAGCAAGGTTTTTAATGAGACAGTACTTAAAATTTTGGAGTTTGAATAGTGTCATCCAAGGGGGAGTATTATGAATTATTACCATAACAAGTGGATGAACTCTTTGTCAAACTTATAGATAAGTTTACTATGCTACTTACCTACCAAATAGTTTTACTTATCTATCAAAATAATTGATCTTTGGAGTATAAATACCACCTCAATGTAGATGAGAAAATGCACCTCTTGTGTACACTTTTATAAGTTATACATTTCTCGTCTTCTTGCTCTTGCAATTCTCTTTAATGTTCTTAAGCTATAATACTAATCTTGTGTTAATTATTATGATATTATAATAGTTTTATGTTTTTTTGTTTTTATGATAAGGATAGTTTTGTCATTTCATACCCAATTAGCAGGAGACTTAATGTCCATCCACTTTGGGGACTAAATGTGCAACCCACTCACAAAACTTTGAACCATCTATATATAATTTTATAATCCTGTGGACCAAACCTGTAATATGATCAAACCACCAGAACCATTTACACAATTAACTCATTTGAGAATGTTAAGAGATTTTTTGATATTTGTACTAGTAAAAGAAATTAATTCTCTTAAAAATACATATTCCCATGGACTTAAATTTAGTTCTTCCTACCAAGAATCTGCCCAGTCATCAATTTCCCCAAAAAACAAGCTATGTATACTAACTAGCGCACACACTAATTGTCAAATTCTTTTCAGTTGATTTCTTCTAAAAACCTTGTTATTATCTAACATTCACATATCTCAATTTAACCCACTATGATTAGCCAGATTATTTCATTTTGAGATGTCTCGTTGTGCCTACAACGCAGCCTAGTGCAACCCTCTTTAGGGCTTCTGTCGACTTACCTAGAAAAACAACTAATATACTTTTAAATAATTTTGTAAGGTAGACTATTATGTAGAAAAGCTCCTACATGTTTAAAACATTGGAAGGACCACTTCTTTTTCATGATAAGCATGGCTTACCCTAGGAAATGATATTGTGTTTCCCCAAATCTACCAACTTTATTGAACACCCACCCTCCCCCCACCTACCCCTAAGAAAAAGAAAATAAACACTAAGTTATTCACCTGAATTAGCAAAATTCCGCATCCTATTCATAAAAATCCATAATATCTCCTTGTAAAAGGAGGAATTAGGTGCAACTAGACTGTACAAACGAATGGCGTTCTTTTTTCACATAGAGAAGTGGATCCATGTTTTCAACATCTGAATAACACATTTGAAATTAATCCTACATAATTCCTGTTAAAGCAAAACTTTAGCTCCTTGTAGGTATCGAACTAGCTAGTGCATTGTAATTGAAACTTCAAAGGAGTTAGAATCTCATCCACTTCTTATAACAAAGGGAAACAAACCATATTTAGACCACATGCCACTATAAATATAAGATCCCCAACACACCTACTAGACCTTCTAACCAATGAACATCCTTCTCCCGATCATCAATTTGTGGATACAGATACTCAGGATCACAATGTGAGGAAATTTCAAAACAAATATCCATATCAAAGGAACACGCACAAGAAGCATATAAAACTCCTTCAAAACCACATGTCTCAAATGAAAGATGAAACATATCCAACCAACATCGAAGAACATTTCAAAACAACTGGTTCACATTGATGAAAAAATTCTTTTAATAACCCATCACTTTGTCTACTACTCAATCACTCATGTTAACTTTCTTCATTACCGCCTAAATGATAATGTCTCTTTTTTCTAACAATGCTATGTGCATCAAGCTCAAACAAATCTTATTAGAACTAAACATATGAACCTATTGATACAATCCTGAAACAAGTTTTCTTTTTGAAGTTGGCAGTTCAAAAACTCTTATCCAACAACTTCAACAGGGAACAAGAAATCCAAAGGCCAACCTTATTTCTCCGAGAAGCCCATCCTACTAAATATTCAACTATTTCATCCATGATAATAGACGTCGTGGGGCGTTGTGAAGCAAAGGAAGTGCTAGTCCCTATCAAATGTACCTTAGAATGCTCTAGACTAGCTACTAAAGCAAAGAAAAAGAATTTAAAATTTAATTTTAGAATCTCATTAAAGCTCATGAAAAGTTTATCACTCTATACCAATAGATTGAAAATTGTACGCCCATATCATATATATATATATATAGACACACACACATAACACTTCATAGATAGAACGTCTTTGATAAAGTAATGGTTGGTGTGACAACACTAATTTTGGGCCAGGAAATGGGCCTGATACAACTGAACTACGAACCATACACACACCTTAATGGGCTTGGGCTAATTAATCGTTAAACTGGCCATTAAACCACAATGTTAAACGGGCTTGACCCACAAAACTTTAATGGGCCATTGGGCCATGTTATGATATTGTTCATGATCTACCGACATTAATGGGTCATGGGCCCAAAGCCTTAGCTAAATTATTTGCCAATTCGATTCTCAAACAATAAGCGATTATAGGTAGACCTTATTACTTTGCATTCAAGATTTGACACTATAAGTGAACAAATTAAATGAACCCGTATACCAAGAAATAACTTGAAGGAAATGTATGAACTCAATTACGTGAATTACAAAACTAAATAATTAATAATAAATAAAAATTATATTTAATGAAGCCTCAAGCATAATTAAAAATATATGACCATTAGAAAGATATGAACTTTATCAAAACAATAAGAACCATGATATACTAAATCATAAATCCACCTAATACTTACACCTTAATAATAAAATTAAATATAATATAATATCTAACTAAGAATGTGACATCCGGTCATTTTTACGTTATCAAACTCCGTTAGTTCCGTTAGGTCTTGCATACACGTGTCGTGAGCACACACTAGTTGTCATTGAATGTTGGTGACTTAATAACAATTAACAATGGTTATTAGATAATAATTTAATTAATAATGTTGAATATTAATTTGTAGTTATGTGATTTATGAATTTTAAATATTATTTGTGAATTTTACTTGATAACGTGACAATGTGTAATATATAATTCATGTGTTTTGTTATTAGTTGAAAATATTTATGATTATTATTTTTGATTAATAATACTTGTATTTTTGTAGTTAAATATTGTTAAAAAGTGCTAGAAAGATTAACTTTTACAAAAGGTGATTAAGGAGGGTTTAAATGGTAAATTCTAATTAAGTTAAGTTAAAAAAAATTCCCAACCCTAGCCCCCACCCCTTTGCAGCCGTAAACCACACACACACCCCATTCTTTGCGAATTCAAGCTAGAACACCAAGAAACCATCGTTTTTTATTGAGATTCAAGTGTTACAAGTTGTTTACAAGTGCTAATCATCAGTTAAACACACCTAAAGGTAAGTATTTAACAAGTTTTCATGGTTTTTGATACTTGATGAACCCTAGTTCGAAAATGATTAAGAAAAGTCAAAATTGATGTTGTTTTATGATGGTATGACGTTAGTTGTATTGCGTTGATGTTAGTTTACGTGGATTATGCAAGAAATTCATGGTTTTAATGTGTTGTTCATACCTTACTATAAGTAGAAACTTTTGTGCATGATGTTTGGGAATTTTGATGAATTGATGATGTTTGTCATGACTAGATGATTGTTATGAACTTGATTAGGTATAAAGTTGGTGAATTTATGAATGAATTGGATGTTAGATGGATTTTGGGTGTTACTTTCCCGAAAGAGAAACTTTATTCATGAAGATCATTGGATATTGTGAATTAGACATGTTCATGATGTTAGGATCATGTTAGAATGCTTCTTGATGATGTCTAATGTGATAGAATGTGTTGATTGAGTTGTATGGATGCTTGATGCACTACTTGGGAAATTTAGGTTCTTATGGAACACTACATGATGATGGATTATGTTAGGAGATTATGGAATCATCATTGGGATTATAATAGATCATTGTTGTGTATGTTGGTTGGCATGAAGCTTGTTGACTAAACATGTTAGTGATCGTCATACACGCGTGCAAATCTGAGGCCCCTACTTAGTAGGATTGGCATGGTTTAGTGTGTGAAGTTGTGAGTGGCTTCACATGGCATGTAGTGCATGATTTGACTCCATGTATGTAATTATGATTATGTTGAGCATGTTGATTGTTTGAGATTCGTATGCGTTGTATGATAATATATGTGGGTATGATAATCATGTGTATGAGTTGCTATACTTGATCAAACAAGATTTCAATTAACATGTCAACAACGTGTCAAACGGGTCAACTAGGTCAAATGAGTCTTGTTTTCCAAAACCTTGGGTCAATGTGTTTATTAAGCACCTAGGGTTGTTAAGCTTTCTGTGTACACGTACTTATGTACTTGCGTGTTCTAGGTAACCTTTGAAGGGTTGTCTTCCCACTCATCGTTAGCTTTTGTTATCATTCGTTTGCGCATCAGGTGAGTTCAATGCCCCACTTTTATTTACTTTCTTTTTTTGGGAGAAAGCATACTCTATTTTTAAAATGCTTTACTATTATAACATATGCTTAGTAAGACATATTGTGATATACCATTGAAAGCCCTCACATATTCGATTCGTTAATTAAGGAATCTAGCGGGAAATTTTGGGTAGTACTATGGGGTCTGACAAGCCCCACCCGTACGACGGGAGGTCAAGGGGGTGCAATATTGTCCTAAACAACTAACAGCTTCACGACCTGGTATGTCGTGACGGGAGGCAAACAGACAAACATAGTCAGCTATCTATTTCAATGCACTTGTTTATATTTTACAAACGCTACTGTTTATGATGATTACAAACTCGTGAACCCACCAACCGTCATGTTGAAACTTTAGTATGCTTTTCCAAGTAGTTACTAGAAGTTGTCGTAGGAGCACGCACGAGTCATGCATACTTTGAACAAACACTTATCTGACTTTGACTTATTGCATACTTACTTACTTTGGTTTGGGCGCGTGTTTTGCGCAGTTTACATTTAGTCATTTATGTATGAATTGGTTACAATAAGTGTTGCAATAATTGTTTTCAAACTCTAAATTATTTTAAATGTTGCAATAAGTGTCGTTCTGAGTAACTAATGACTGAGATCCTGGTTTGTTCACACGCCTCGTAGTAAAACCTCGCACGTAGATTTTGAGGGTGTGACAGATTGGTATCAGAGGCATTGGTTATAGGGAACTAGGTTGCATACACACTAGTCTATAACCACACAGTTTGTTAGTTACTTGTTACTTATCCGTTACTGTTGCTCATTTGTATTACATCTCATACACTACAGTATGGCATCATCATCATCTTCATCCCCTGTTTGACACGCACCAGGAAAGGAAACCAAGGTTCCTACTATTCCTTCATCATCTACAAGTTATGGTTCTCGACCCCCTGTGTTTATATCTGATGCTTATCTTACAGGCGAGCCTATGATTGAGCGGGACATGACTGACCCTGACAATTGGGACTGGTATCGCACTACACTGTTTAAGATACTGGAAAAGGAGAGTGTTTCATTTACGATCCCTACCGTTAATAGAGACACCATATTATACCCCCTACCCTGTACTCCTTATAGGGCTATCACCACTGTGGTGGCCTCACATGACTGACTATGATGAGATGTCGAGGAGAAATTTAAAAGGTTGGAAGCACGACAAGAGATGATAGCCGAGTGTACGAGGAGATGGAAGACTCGTGGCTCGATATGCAAGGACGCTAGGATGGTTAGACAGGAGAGATCCAGACTCTACGTGGACAGGTTGCTGAGTTGACGACTACTTTGAACGCGATGCGCGATTGGCTTCATGTGGCTATAGT
Organism: Flaveria sonorensis; assembly: GCA_025506505.1. NCBI lineage: Eukaryota > Viridiplantae > Streptophyta > Magnoliopsida > Asterales > Asteraceae > Flaveria > Flaveria sonorensis. The sequence continues at coordinate 38,484,043 of CM046432.1, forward strand.
TTGTATACATGAGCTGGAAAACCAGCTTGAGCCTTAGGAGGCCCCGATAGAGGAGCCTTAGGAGGTACCAGAGGAGGTGTTGGACTAAAAGAACCAATGAGCCTGATCAAAAAACCTTTAAGTCCCACAGACATTACAACAACTGAAGTAGTCTGCAACAGCTGAAGACATCAACTGATAACAAGGTCTGAAGACAAAGTCTGAAGTGAAAGAGCTGAAGACAAAGTCTGAAGTGAAAAAGCTGAAGACAAAGTCTGAAGCTAAAGAACTGAAGACAAAGTCTGAAGACAAAAGCTGAAGACAAAGACTGAAGACCAAGTTTCAGATGTTGTCACAACAGCTGAAGAAGACCTCTTCAGTAGTTGTGATGGTTTCCTTTCAGTAGTTATATTTTCCTTTCAGTTCTTTTGTAATCAGTAGTTTTATGTTTCTTGTAATCAGTACTTGTAGTTTCAGTAGTTTTAGTTTCATCTTGTACTTAGCATACTCTGAGATGTTCTCAATTGTTGTGAACATTCTCAGTAGTTTGCTTACTTTCAGTTGTTTGTAATAATTCTGTTAGATGTCACTATCAAGTGACATCAGCAGACGTCACATTCCTTTATATAAGGAATGTTGACCTAATTGTAAGGTGCGAAGATTAGCGGCTGATATAGCGCAGCTTAGCGGCCGCCATACCGAAGCATTTGTGCATGAATGATATTATCCATTTTGCAGAAAACCCTCTTTCTCTATAACCGTGTACTGTTCCATTGAATATCAATTGTGTTCTTGCTATATTTGTCTAATTCTTGTTCTAATTCCGCTGCAATTCAACTCTAATTGATCAAACTTAGATCACTGATCCTGTCAAATGGTATCAGAGCAGGTTAATCATTGATCGGTTTAACAATTGATCATTGAAACTGCTATTTCGATATCTAAAGTTTGATCGAATTAGCATATTTGCAAGAATTGGTTATAGAGATTGATCTTCTGCTGCTTCTGGTTATTCAATTTGAGTTTCTTCTTGGTTCATATTGAGTTTGTTGTGTTTTTGTGCTAAATCTGTTTAAACTTGATTGAATTGGTTTGAATCTGAGAATGACTACTCCATCTAATGACCCTCACAATACTGGCTCCTCAACCAAGCCTCCGATGCTGGTTAGGAGTGAGTATAACATATGGCAACGAAGAATGCTCCATCACCTGTCTGTTAACAGTTCAGGTTGTTGGACATCTGTGGTTCACGGTCCACACAAGCCTATGGTGAACAATCCGGAGACCAACCAAATGGTTCCGAAGAAGAAGGAGCAATACTCAGATGAAGATCGTAAACTGTTTGAGATTGATGCTAAAGCCCATGGAATTCTGGCCATGGCACTGCCTAATGAAATATATTCTGGGCTTATGCATCATGAAACTGCTCATGACCTCTGGAATGCTTTGAAGGAACAATTCGGAGGAACTGATGAGGTCTTAGCAAACAACAGAGAAATCCTCGCCCAACAATATGAGACATTCTCTCATAGGAAGGGTGAGACACTGACTCAACAGTTTGAGCGTTTCTCCTGCTTGATCTCTGAGCTGAAAATGGTCAAGCATGAGTATACTAACAGCCAGATGAACAACAGATTCCTCAGATCACTGCCTGAGAGATGGGACACATACACCATTGTCCTACGCTCCAGTGCAAATCTGGATAGCCTATCTCTCACCCAACTCCATGGGAAACTGCTTACATTTGAAAGAGAGATAAGCAGAAAAGGAATCTGGCATCATCAGGAAAGCTCACTGATGACTTTGTACCAGGGAACACTGCCTTGGTCGGTCATGAGTCAGAATATGCTGGATCAGAAAGCCATTATGATGAGCATATAGATTTCTCTTCAAACAGTTCTGATCATGCATTTGTTGGTGTTGACAGTCATTCTGGGTGTAATAGTGATAATTTATGCTTTATCATGGATGATTTGAAGGGTATTGCTGATGATGATTTAGAAGAGATGGATATTTTGAGCCAAATGGCCTTGATCAATATCAGATCTCAAAAGTTCTACAAGAGAACTGGTAGGAAATTTCCAGGACTCTCTGGCAAAACCAAAGTTGGTTTTGACAAGAGTAAGTTGAGGTGTCACAAATGCCACAGGCTTGGGCACTTTGCAAGAGAGTGTAGATCAACTGGATCTAACTCCTCTGCACCCTTTGTGACCTTTCCAAGCAATAGTTCACAAAACAAAGGGCAACATCCTGCTAGTTCTGGTCATCACTCACAACCTCAATCTCCTGCATATTTTGTCCCTCAGGGTCCAATGCCATATCCATATCCCTGCTATTACATGCCACAGCCAAATCCAGTTCAAGTTCCTATAGCACAACAACCTCAAGCCCTACCTGAGCCTCAACCATCTCCATCACAATCTCAACCTCATCACAGCTTCTTCACACCAGGAGTTGTTGACTGGAGCAGCTTACCAGATGATCTTTCTGGTTTCAATGAGCAATTATTTGCTGGTGCTGGTCAACATGGTGGTGAACATCCTTTTGGGAATCTTGCTCTCATGGCCCTGGAGTCTACTGAGGGTTCCTGCTCCAATGCATCATCTTCACAGGTAACCCAGGTATCTTCTGAGGCTAAAGCCAAGTTATGTTCTGAATCATGCATAGCTGCCTTTGTCTCTATTAGAGAGGCAAATGTAGCTTTAATCAATCAAAATCTTGAGCTTGAGAAAACTATTTCCAAAAGAAAAGCTGAGTATGAGTCTGCTCTTAATGACAAAGATGATGAGATTTACAAGCTTAAATGCCAACTTAATGATGAAAAGGCTAAGGTAGAGGTCATACTTGAGAACCACAGAAGTCTCAAAGAGACACTTGCAGCTACCCAAGTTGAGTGTGACCGCTGGGTAACATCCTGCAAGGGATTTGAAATGCTTCTCAGCAAGCAAACAGCTTCAAATGTGAAGTTTGGAATAGGTTACAATCATACTGCACCACCTACTGATTTTACTTCAAAATCAATAGTAAAATCTGAAGGTGAAAGTAATTTCCAAACCACATCATCATGTGATTCATCCTCAAATGATAATACAAAACTAGAGGATGAAGTCAGTGTTAAGATCTCAGCAAATCAATTGCCTGATGGTTTAAATGCTGATAAACACATGAAGCTGAGCAATTCAGATGTTGTCCCTCAAAGTACTCCAAGTACTGAAGGGCAAGTCACAACATCTGAAAAGCATTTCAAATCTGCTGAAATAAAAGGATTAACAACTGCTGAGGAATCTATCATACGGTCTTTCAGGACGGATAGAGAACAGCTGAAGAACAAGTCTTTAGTTGTTACCGATCCTTCAGTACTTAACACAAGTACTGAATGGAGGAAAGTACTGAAGATCACACCTTCAGTAGTTTCCACTTCAGCAGTTGATCAATCCAAGATGAAGAATAAGCCATTTGAAATATGTGGTAAATTCAATCATCTATCTGATGAATGCTGGTACAAAAAGGGTTCCAAACTCAACAGAGATAAGCTCATTAAAGAAGAGATTAATAAAATGAAAAATGAGTTTGAGACCAAGTTTGTACCATAGTCATCTCAAACTGATAAACCCAAGGCCTCGCCAAAATCCAAAAAGAAGGATGGGGTTTATCAGAAAACAGCTGATAGTGTTCCTCATGATAAACATCGGACTAAGTCTGTGAATTTCAAGAAGGAGGAAAAGGAACTCATCAAAAACAAGTACTGATGTGTCAAATGAGCTGAAGGCTTTAGCAACAAATCAGACACAACTTGTTATGATGGTTCAGCATTTGTTGGGGAGAGTTAACCAACTAGATGCACCTGTGATCAAACCACTGAAAAGGAAATCCAAGCCCAAATCTAAGAAATCCATTTCAGCACCATCTCCACCTTCATCAGCTGTTAATCATGAGAAACAAGTTATGGTTAAATCTGTTGATGAAAACAGACCCAAAACCAAAAAGGTTTGGGTCTCTAAAGCTAACTAGTTTCTTATGATAAATGCAGGGTTCTTCAGCATGCCAAAGAAGCATCTGGTATGTAGACAGTGGAGGATCTATGCATATGACTGGGAGCAGTTCTCTTCTTAATGACTACTCTCAAGGAAAGAAGGGATTTGTCTCATTTGGAAATGATGCTAAGGGTTACATCATCGGGAAAGGATTTGTGTCAAATGGAGAAATCAGATTTGATGATGTTAACCATGTGGAGAATCTCAAGTATAATCTACTGAGTGTCAGTCAGATGTGTGATAAAGGGCATGTTGCACTTTTCACAAGCCAGAACTGCCGGATTCTGTCTTCCAAAGTTCTGAGGCTGATTGACAAGGTATTGGATGAACATACTCTCCTGAAGGCCAACAGGATAGGAAGAGTATATGCCTTGGATTTGTCAAAGAAGATTGATTTAAAAGGTCATCCTTGCCTGTTCTCCAAGGCCTCTCCTCAGGAATCTAAACTGTGGCATAGAAGGCTGGGTCATGTTAATCTCAAAAACATGAATCAGCTGATCCACAATAGTTTAGTGAGAGGTCTACCAATAAAGGAGTTCCACTGTGATGAAACCTGCACTGCTTGTTTAAAAGGAAAACAACACAAAGTTTCATTCCCTCCTATAGAAGAACCAAAGTCCACTGCCTGCTTGCAATTACTGCACATGGATCTCTTTGGTCCTGTGAGAGTAATGAGCATGGCAAAGAAGAAATACTGTCTGGTAATTGTGGATGATTACTCCAGATTTGTATGGACCTTCTTCTTGCATTCAAAGGATGAGGCTGCTCAGACAATTATTAACTTTGTGTTGTATGTTGAGAAGCAGTATTCCCTATCAGTCAAGTGTATAAGAAGTGATAATGGAACTGAATTTAGAAACCATACACTTGATGATTTCTACCTTTCAAAAGGAATCAAGAGGCAGTATAGCATCCCAAGGACTCCAGAACAAAATGGAGTAGTGGAGAGAAAGAACAGGACCCTAATTGAAGCTGCAAGGTCCATGTTGGCTGACTCTGGTTTGCCACTGACCTTTTGGGCTGAAGCTGTCAACACAGCATGCTATGTGCAAAATAGAGCTTTAGTGAATCAGAGGTTGATGAAGACTCCTTATGAAGTTCTACATCATTTGGCTCCTCTAATTTCATTCTTCAGAGCATTTGGGTGTCCTTGTTACATTCTCAACACAAAGGATCAACTCCAAAAGTTTGATTCTAAGGTGGATGCAGGGTATTTTGTTGGGTATTCATCCACTTGCAAGGCTTACAGAGTGTTCAACTGCAGAACAAAGATGGTTGAAGAAACCTTGCATGTGAAGTTCAATGAATCTCCTAAGGACAAAATCCCACAAAACCCTGTGGAGTTGTTTGATCTGGACATACTGCAATATGTTCCTTATCAGCCTCCAGCTGTTGCAGATCATGTGAATTCATCACCTTCTGCAGCTAGTCATCCATCTGGTGGTACTGATGTTGATGATGATCCCAGTACTCACCTATTCAAGTTTAGTGATCAACTGCCTGAGTCTACTAAACTTGATGTTCCTGTAGCTTCAGTAGCACCATCCACAACAAATGCTGATGAGATTTCTGAATCCTCTACTTCATTTGACTTGCCATCTAATACTTGGTTTCAAGAATCTGGATCAACATCTGTTGCTGCTGAGCGTGCTACAAACACTTGCACAGATCTCATAGTGTACCAAGAGCTGAAGAATCACCCAATGTCTCAAATCATTGGTGATATCAATGCTGGTGTCTCAACTAGAAGTCAATGTCCAACTTCTGCTTCTATGCTCTCTTCATCAGTCAGCAAGAGCCAAAGAACTATCATATTGCATTAAGAGACAATGGATGGGTTGATGCCATGCAGCTTGAGCTTCTTCAGTTCAAAAAGCAGCAAGTGTGGGAACTGGTTCCTCTACCCCCAGGTAAGTGTGCAATAGGCACTAAATGGGTGTTTAGGAATAAAACAGATGAAAATGGGCAAATTGTCAAGAACAAGGCCAGACTGGTTGTCCAGGGGTTTTCACAAGAAGAAGGTATTGATTATGATGAAACCTTTGCCCCTGTAGCCAGACTGGAGGCAATTAGATTGTTCTTAGCCTATGCTGCATTCCACAATCTTAAAGTTTTTCAAATGGATGTCAAAAGTGCATTTTTATATGGTAAAATAAAAGAAGAGGTTTATGTGTGTCAACCACCAGGTTTTGAGGATAATAAACATCCTGATTGGGTGTATAAACTTGATAAGGCTCTTTATGGGTTGAAACAAGCTCCTAGAGCCTGGTATGAAACACTGTCAAATTTTCTTCTTCAGAATAATTTCACTAGAGGCTCCATAGATAAAACTTTGTTCATTAAGAAAGTGGGTCAGCATAAGCTCCTTGTTCAAATTTATGTTGATGATATTATTTTTGCATCCTCTGATCCACAGTTGTGTGATGCATTTACAAAGTTGATGCAACAAAAATTCGAAATGAGTGCCATGGGAGAATTACAGTTCTTTCTAGGTTTGCAAATCAAACAAAAGGCTGATGGAACTTTCATTCATCAGTCAAAATACACAAAGAGTCTTTTGGAAAAGTTTGATTTACAAAACTGTAAGCCCTGTTCTACTCCCATGTGCAGCACCACACAACTGGATGCAGATCAGAAAGGTAAAGCTGTTGATGAAACACTTTACAGATGTATGATTGGGTCCTTGATGTACTTAACAGCTTCTAGACCAGATATTATGTTTGCAACTTGTGTTTGTGCTAGATTTCAGGCTGCTCCTAAAGAGTCTCATTTGATTGCAGTCAAGAGGATCTTTAGATATCTGCAAGGTACTCAATCTCTAGGTCTTTGGTATTCCACTGGGCACTCTTGCAAATTAGTTGCTTTTTCTGATAGTGACTATGCAGGGTGTAAATTAACTAGAAAATCAACTTCTGGTGGATGTCAATTCCTAGGCAACTGTTTGGTTTCTTGGCAGAGTAAGAAACAAACATCTGTTGCTACATCCACTGCTGAAGCCGAGTACATTGCTGCTGCAAGTTGTACATCTCAGGTACTCTGGCTTCAGAATCAATTATTGGATTATGGCATTACAGAGACTAAGACTCCATTACTAATGGATAGTGCTTCAGCTCTTTGTATTGTCAAGAATCCAGTCCAGCACTCTAGGACCAAACATATTGAGATCAGACACCATTTTATTAGGGATTGTTTTGAAAAAGGTCTGATTGATCCAAAGTTTGTTCCTAGTGCTGATGAGCTTGCAGACATATTTACTAAGCCTTTGGACAGTTCAACTTTCCAAAACCTAGTGTTAAGGCTTGGTATGCTGCAGCTAGAATAAGTGACAACTACTGATGATCTCAGTCAACAAGTACTGATGAGCATTCGTATACTATTGTCACAAATAAGTACTGAAGTTCTTTTATCCTCAGTAGTTTTCATAACTACTGAAGACTAAATTACTTAAAAGTACTGAAGTACTCTATCTGTTGAAAAGAACTGATGTGGTTTTGAAACTACTGATGTCAGTATAACAGATAAGTACTGATGACCAATGAAACGTCTGAAAATCAGACAAAAAGTCTGATAAGTGTTGAGGTCAGAATGAAACAGCTGATGAGCTAAGAATTGATGACAACAGCTGATGAGAAACTTTTCTCTTCAGTTGTTTCTACAACTGCTGTTTCACTTCATACAACTGAAGCCAAAACCATGTGTTCAGTAGTTTTACTACTGATGACTAACACCAAATCTTCAGTTGTTTACATCACCTGAAGCCAAAACCATGTCTTCAGTAGTTTCACAACTACTGATGACTAATACCAAGTCTTCAGTTGTTACAACTTCTGAAAGTTAAAACCAGGTCTTCAGTTGTTTTCAAACAACTGATGACAGCACCAACACTTTCAGTCATTTTATATCAGCCTTTTCTTACCCTATAAATACCTAAACCTACTTTCAAACGTTTCATTAGCCGTTTCATGTCCTTCACTCTCTCAACAATGGCGACCATGAAACTCAAACCCAGACACAACTGTGTTGCCTACCTCTCGAAATCGGCCTTTTGGAACAAATTTGATAATGCCATCGATCTTATGGTAGATTCCCAGTACCGAACCGCTTTTCTTCTGAATCCTACCATATACCCCGATTCCCTAAGCCAATTCTGGACCAACGTCTCTGTGCAAACTGGTGAGAATGATAGCCAAATCACTCTCCAGTCGTTGGTTAACCAGAAACAGGTGGTCATCACTCCAGACATCATTCGACAAACCCTAAATCTACATGATGCCACCTGTGTCACAGAATACCCGAAAGGCACAACTGATATGTCTTTCATCAATAACGGGTATGAAGGAGACTTAAGTGCTACCACCATTCTGAAGAAGCACTTCCATGATGCTGAACGTCTTATATTCCACATGGTGAATGTCTGCCTTGCATCAAAAACCTCCTCATGGGATCAGATGTCCTCCCGATGGCAACAGGTATTATACTCTATCTTTGAACGACAAAATCTAAATTTTTCTGAGATAGTTTTCATGGAACTAAAGGATCTGGCTTTGAAACCTGTGGCAAACAGATGGATATTATATCCCAGGTTTCTCATGGCCATAATTTTAAATCAGCTAAAATCAGACGGCCTTGTTGGCCTTGGAGTCCCTGCTCCGGCTGTATTGCCTGAAGTATACTCCAGGCACAACTCTGACCCTACACTGAAAGGGGCTGCCCGGCTGCTAAAACCCAAGCAGCGGGAACCCACAGCCTCCACTTCCAGATCCAAAGTCCCCACCAAACCCAACACCAAAAAGCCCAAAAAGGCTACTCAGGGAGATGAGTCCCCTGAGGATGCCCCTGTACCACCAATACAGGAAACACTTACTGGTTCTAACCCCCCAGTAGTGTCAAAGACTCCACCAGCCCTAGCCGCTCAGGCATCCTCTCAACAGGATCCTGATGCAACCATAATTGGGGATACCACAATGCTGGAACCTATCTCAATTGAGAAGGTTACCATTGAAGAGCACCAGTCACCCCGGGTGCAATCTGCTTCAAACCTATCTCCAAATGCAACCGCCCCTCAAAGCCCAACCATTATAGTTGCACAAGTGCTGAGTCAGCTGCATTCCTCTCCTCCTCCCCAGAAACCAATTACAATGGGGAGAACCTCAACAGCTGAGGAAGAGGACCAAAATGCTGCTGATAACCCACAGCACAGGGGTTATAATGTTCAATCTCCCCGTGTAGAGGAGGAGGTTAGAACATCTGGTGAGGCTGCCACTTCTACTGATTCAGCAAATGAACAGGATGCAGTTGGTAACATCTCTAAGACCTCACCAGAGGCAACTGCCGATGAAGGACTCAGTCCTGAGGCAGGAAGTCCCCAGAACCAAGAACAAGGGGCACATGCTACAACTGATCTACACTCAGGGCATGTACATCCTGATTCAATCAGGAGGTCAGGTGATTCAGCAAAGACTGATGATGACCTGGGCTTTTTCTTCGATGTCTTAGCCCATAACACAATCCTTGAGGCTGAGGTGAGCAGACTCAAAGAACTGCTTGCCAAAATGTCTCAGGATCAAAGTCCATCTGCCCCAATAAACCCACAGATGGCACCTTCATCTGAAGGTTCACCAAACACTCAGCCACTACACTCAACTGAGCCACCAGCCACTGCTTTTGGCACCACCTCTCAGGGACAGAACCCCTCTGAGCAGATGGTTGCTACCTTTCAACATTCCTTACCTCTCATCACTCCCATCATCAATGAGATTGTGCATAAAGCCATTGATGAGAGGATCTCCTCAAATCTACAAACACTTGTTGATGATGCTGTGCAAAAGAAGCTTTCTGCCATTCAAACCCCTAAACCCAATGCACCCAAAAAGGGGGAGTCTAAGGCAATGAAAGAAAGAAAGAAAAAGAGAGTGGAAGATGAGAAACAACAAGAGAAAGAAAAGGAAAAACAGCTGATCACATACAAGAGAAAGAAAAGTGCTGAAACTCAAAAGCCTGATGAAGAGAAATCATTGGAAGATCTGGTTAAAGAAGCTGATGAAGCTCACAGCAGATCAATGGACAGAATAATAGACCAACTCTTCAGACAGGGCTTTGATACAGCTACATTAGACACTGAGATCAGAAGGCTGGAGATTAAAGAGATACAAGAGAGATGGGCCAGTTACAGTGTGATGGAAAGGGAGAGGTTGGAGATAATGATCAGGTTTATCGCAAAATACTTGGAAAGATCATTAATTGAGATTAAATCATGGACCAGAGACAGTATTCTGGCAATAACCACCAGAATCTGTGCTTCTGAAGCATTCAATAAGGGGTTGATTATCGAAGCCTTGGATGAAGCAGGTGCTGGGAAGAGAACTGATATGGCCAAGCTTTCCAAAGCCAAACTTACCACAAAAATGCTAGATCAGCCTTCCCAAACTCCCACTCAAAAACAACCAACCCCACAACTCTCCAAACCAATCCCTAAACCTAAACTTAAACCAACTCAACCCTCAAAACCAACTCCCTTACCCCAAAAACCACCTCAAACCACATCCAATGATGCACCTAGAAGGAGGAGAAGGGTGTTGAGGATGGAAGAAGAAGAAGAAGAAGATGATGAAGAAGACAGTCTGCCAATCTCTGCTGTTCTAAAAATACCTGAGCCCAGAAGTCAACAAATGATCACACCAGACTTTCAGAGGCAAATGGTGAAAGTTAAGATTGAAGAAGAAGAACAGCAGAAACAGCACGATGAGCAACTTTTGAAGATGGTTGACAAAGAGTTTCCTCAGTCATCATCTATACAAGCCATGAAGAAACACGCTCAAAGGCTGTATGCTCTCAGGCATACCTTTCAATATCAAAAGGAGAGAGTAAGGATTTGGCCAGACCCCAGGGTTAGTTCTAGAATTCATAAGAAATCCATACCAAGTAGATACAATGGCCAAGTGAGAAAGACCATAGATGCTGTTATTATGTTGGCCATTGTAGTCTCACCCTGGGAGATACTTGAAGACTTCAAGAGAGCCTACAAGTCAAAGATGACCCCTCAAACTCTAATGGAGAACAAAATGGTCAAGAAGGGGTTGTTATACAAGAGGCTTGAAGAGATCAAGAAAAATGAACTCCAGTTGTTATTAGAAGGGACTCACCCAGATGAATTTGCTTACAGAGAGATAACAACTGTTGAGTTGAAAAATGGAAAGACAGTAAAGTACCTATCAGAGTACTATGGCCCAGAGTTCTTCTTCGAAGGAGAAGCAGAAGAACTCACTAAGGAGGAACAAGTTGTTCTCCTTGAGGCCTACGTCAGAGAGTCTTATAGACTCATCAATGGGAAGTAGGTTTCATGGTTGGGATAACAGCTCTGTGTCCAGTTCCCCAAGACAGAGTTCCCTTCCATCCTTTGACATTCACATCTACTGAAACCTGTTCCCTGGCCTGTGCTTATCTGATATCTCTGAAGCTGATCAAGAGAGTATTTCTGCCAAGAATAAGTGGGACCTCAATAAGCTTAAAGGTTTTGGCTGCATTGGTTCAGGGGGAGTTTGTTGGACCAAAAGAACCAATGAGCCTGATCAGAAAAACCTTTAAGTCCCACAGACATTACAACAACTGAAGTAGTCTGCAACAGCTGAAGACATCAACTGATAACAAGGTCTGAAGACAAAGTCTGAAGTGAAAGAGCTGAAGACAAAGTCTGAAGTGAAAAAGCTGAAGACAAAGTCTGAAGCTAAAGAACTGAAGACAAAGTCTGAAGACAAAAGCTGAAGACAAACTGAAGACCAAGTTTCAGATGTTGTCACAACAGCTGAAGAAGACCTCTTCAGTAGTTGTGATGGTTTCCTTTCAGTAGTTATATTTTCCTTTCAGTTCTTTTGTAATCAGTAGTTTTATGTTTTTTGTAATCAGTACTTGTAGTTTCAGTAGTTTTAGTTTCATCTTGTACTTAGCATACTCTAAGATGTTCTCAGTTGTTGTGAACATTCTCAGTAGTTTGCTTACTTTCAGTTGTTTGTAATAATTCTGTTAGATGTCACTATCAAGTGACATCAGCAGACGTCACATTCCTTTATATAAGGAATGTTGACCTAATTGTAAGGTGCGAAGATTAGCGGCTGATATAGCGCAGCTTAGCGGCCGCCATACCGAAGCATTTGTGCATGAATGATATTATCCATTTTGCAGAAAACCCTCTTTCTCTATAACCGTGTACTGTTCCATTGAATATCAATTGTGTTCTTGCTATATTTGTCTAATTCTTGTTCTAATTCCGCTACGATTCAACTCTAATTGATCAAACTTAGATCACTAATCCTGTCAGGAGGTTTCCGAGGAGGAGCCAGAGGAAGATCCGAAGGAACAACCGGATGAAGTCCAGAAGTTGGAGGCTGAGTTCTGGCAGTTAAAGATGGAAGGATCTGAGATTGAGGCCTATGCTATGAGGTCTCACAAGTTGGCGACTCTCTATCCTGGAATGATAAACCCGCCAATCAAGAGGATCAAACTCTATCTACGTGGGTTGGTGCCAGAAATACAAAGTATGGTGACTGGTTCAAACCTCACCACTATCCAACAGGCTATCCAACTAGGTCATAAGCTGACGGACCAAGCGGTGGAGCAAGGCAAGCTACCCAAATAGGGTGTTGTAGCAAGCATGTCTGACAACAAGAGCAAATAGGATAACTCTAGGAACAAGAGCTCGTCGTCTAACAACCACCACCAGTAGCAACAACAACAAAGGAGGTTCGACAATAATCATATCTTTAACCATTCACCTTCCTCAAATCAAGGAAAAGGTGGATATATGAGGAAGCATCCAAAGTGCAACCGATGCAACTACCACCACACTGGCATGTGTGATAATTTCCGATGCCAGCGTTGTGGTAAGGCTGGACACGCGGCAAAGGATTGCCATGGTAAGTTGATGAAGAAGCCCCAACAACCTCAAGAAACAACAAAAGGTTGTTTTGAATGTGGAAATGAAGGACACTACAAGAGGAATTTTCCTCAATTGAAGAAAAACAAGGATGGTACTGGCAATGGTGGAAACAACAACAACAACAACAATGGTGACAATAACGGTGGCAACAATGGAGGAGCTAAGGGGAGAGCTTTTGTCATGGGTTCAGGTGAGGCTCTAAACGAACCTACTACTGTTACTGGTAAATTTCCTGTTAATGTCGTTTTGCTACTGTATTGTTTGACACTGGAGCCGACAGAAGTTTTATCTCTACTAAGTTTAGTAGTCTCTTAAGTGATATGCCTTCTATGTTGGAATCTAGATATACCTTAGAATTAGCTGACGGTAAGCAAATCTACGTTACACATATCCTTAAGGGTTGTAACATAGAACTTACTGGTCACACCTTTGATATCGACCTCATGCCTGTTACACTTGGGAGTTTTGATGTGGTCGTGGGCATGGATTGGCTGTCCGAGAAGCAGGCGAAAGTCATTTACTATGAGAAGGTTATCCTTATTCCTCTCCTGGATGGGGAAATTCTCTCGGTTAAAGCGAGAAAGGTGGTGCTGTGATAGGTATCATATCCTTTATGAAATCGCAGAAGTGGCTATGCAAGGGTCGCTTAGCCATATTAGCCCTTGTAACTGACAGGCAACAGGAGGAAAAGAAGATAGAGAATATTCTGGTAGTTCGTGACTTTCCTGAGGTGTTTCCAAAGGATCTTCATGGACTACCACCTCATCGTCAAGTTGAGTTTCAAATTGATTTAACTCCTGGGGTAGCTCCGATTGCGAGAGCACCTTACCGGTTAGCCCCGAACGAACTACAGGAACTATCTCCACAACTTCAAGAGCCATTGGATAAAAGGTTTATTCAACCGAGCTCATCACCATTGGGAGCACCTGTTCTCTTTGTTAAGAAGAAGGATGGAACATTTCGAATGTGTATCGATTACAGAGAATTGAACAAAGTTACAATCAAGAATCCATACCCTTTGCCTCGTATAGATGATTTGTTTGATCAACTTCAAGGATCAAGCTATTACTCTAAGATTGATTTGAGGTTTGGTTATTATCAATTGAGAGTTTGAAACGACGACGACAACCGATGAAGGTATTGATTAAATTTCGGGACGAAATTTCTTTCAACATGGGGACGATGTGACAACTCACTCGATTTTGTTGTGCCAATGCAGTAAACCAGGGATGTAACACAACCATGTAACGTAATTTTTGGGATGAAAATTCTTTCAACATGGGGATAATGTGACATCCAGTAATTTTTCCGTTACCAAACTCCGTTAGTTCAGTTAGGTCTTGCATACACGTGTCGTGAGCACACACTAGTTGTCGTTGAACGTTGGTGACTTAATAACAATTAACAATGGCTATTAGATAATAATTTAATTAATAATGTTGATTATTAATTTGTAGTTATGTGATTTATGAATTTTAAATATTATTTGTGAATTTTACTTGATAACGTGATAACGTGTAATATTTAATTCATGTGTTTTGTTATTAATTGAAAATATTTATAATTATTATTGTTGATTAATAATTATATTTTTGTAGTTAAATATTGTTAAAAAATGCTAGA